>LFYR01000069.1:187258-245113 GCA_001185155.1 Zostera marina
CTCGCCGAGTTCTTTTGGGAACTCGGCGAGCTTTCAGGGGTCATCCCGAGCAGCTCGCGGGCAGTAGCCAAGAACCTGACGTTCTGTGGCGCGTCGATAGCCGGAATCTCCGACCCACCGCGCGGAGGCGAGGGAATCAGAGACTCGACGGTGTCGAGCACCCCCGTCAGGCCTTCATCGATATCTTCATTAAAAATATCGGCGACCAGAGCTTCGGTCTCCGACATTGTCAGTCTAGGTAGAGACGGTTCGTCTGCCATAAGTCGGCGATTTAGAGGTAGACTCGGCGACTTGGTTAAAAGTTCTGGTGGTTGTGATGAGAGTCGGCGAGTTAGGACGAAACTCGGCGACTTAGAAAAGGATTAGGGTTTAAACAAAATCAGGGAAAGTGATGTGCGGATTAAAATAATCAACTCACTATTAATAGACCCTGGACAAATTGCAAAAACCCCCCGGAGAATCTACAAATTACGCGAAGAAAAATCGCTAATTGATCTCCAAATCCGCTAACTCGGCGAGTCTCTCGCAAACTCGCCGAGTTTGGGAAAAAATCACGGGATACGAGGAGGAAATTTCCATACTTGGAAAATTTGCAAATATTTCCCAAGATCCTAGGGATTCTCGAAGAGATCCGCCAGCTCATACTAAGGCTCGCCGAGTTTATAGAAAAATCGCCGATCCAGGTCAGCGAACCTCCAGGTTTCTCAAAAAATACCTCCAATGCTAAGTCGGCGAGTTAACACCTTAAGTCGCCGACTTAGGATATTACACAGTATTTTAGGGGGAAAATCACAAGCCCCCTTCTACAACTTCAGGGGGGAGTATCACAAGCTCTCCTGACATTTCTATCGCTTTGGCTAGAGATCGTCAAACTTCAGGGGGGAGTATCACAAGCTTTCCCGACATTTCTATCGCTTTGGCTAGAGATCGTCGAACTTCAGGGGGGAGTATCACAAACTCTCTCGACTTTTCTGTCGCTCCGGCCAGAAATTGTCAAAATTCGGAGGGGAGTATCACAAGCTCTCCCGACATTTCTATCGCTTTGGCTAGAGATCGTCAAACTTCAGGGGGGAGTATCACAAACTCTCTCGACTTTTCTGTCGCTCCGGCGGAAATTGTCAAAACTCAGGGGGGAGTATCACAAGCTCTCCCGACACTTCTGTCGCTCTGGCCAGAAGTCGTCACACATAAGCACGGTCAGTCTGTCGCTTCGGCCAGATTCACCGAGGATTGATCAAAGAAAGAATATCGCTAGAGGTAAAATCGGTCAATAATCATATACGTTTTCAGACTGATTTAGTTATTTTGCAGGATGTTTTCTTTTTTGCAGATATTATTTTGTTGCTTTGGCCAGAATGTTTTTCTTTTTTGCAGGTATTATTCTGTCGCTTTGGCCAGAATAAGACTCTAATAGTGAGTCCAAGTATCTTGTCGCATTCTGCCTTGATACACTAGAGATTGCTCTGTCGCTTTGGCCTTAACGATCTCAACCCATCTTGTCGCTAAAAAGCCTTGAAGGGGGCCGTCGTTGCGGACTTTAAGTCGCTCTTGATCAGAGTGGACTATAAACATTAGTTCTATCGCTTCGGCTAGAACTTGGTTCTATCGCTCTGGCAAGAACCCGATTTTGTCGCTAAATAGCCTTAATCGATTCCGTCGCTTTGGCCAGAATTTATCTTGTCGCTTCGGCCTCGATAACACAGTGCAGTCGCCCCTGATCAGGGAAGGACTATAAACATGAGTTACCGTGGCCTGGAACTCGATCCATTCTTGTCGCTTTGGCCTATGGATTCTGAATCATTACGTCACTGTGGGCGGATGATTCGATCTCATCTTGTCGCATTGGCCTTGGTGCTGGATCACACACTTTGAACCTTGATTGACGGGGGCGGGGTACTGGTGATACACCATGTTTCTTGTGCTCTCTTCAGGGGGGAGTACTGGTGAGACATGCCTGATTACACCAGTCACTACCCATCAACGCCTCTCAACAAGGACTAGGGCTCCGTCGCTATGGCAGGACCCCCGGAGAGCTCCCACAGTGCGGAACACGTTCATCGTCCAGATCGCCGAGTTAGCCCGTAAAGTCGCCCGATTGGACTACCAAGTCGCCGACATACAGGATAACTCGCCGAGTTAAGGCAAGATCGGCAGTATGGTAGACTGCACATCTTGGCCCTAGAAACTCGCCGAGTTAACCCTTAATTAGGCGACTTCCATACCTGAATCGGCGACTTACGACCGTTACTCAGCGGCAGCCAACGTCATAAATGTTACCATATATGACCATAGGCGCGATCTCCGCCGTTGAGTGCGCCCTCCGAGACCCTATAAAAAGGGTCCCAAGGGGACACTCAAAGGCAGGATTCAAGTTCCACTCTCACACCAGAGCACTACTACGACACTCGGCGAGTCTCATTAGAATCGCCTAGTTTCCACTTGCAGGTATTTGACGTAGAGCGTGCGTCGTGGACTCCAAAGCCTCCGGCATCAACCTCGCACCACCACGAGCCCTGGTAGCAGATTTAGTGCTTCATCAGGCACCATAATGAGGTGGGCCCCACGCTAATGAATGGGGAAACGTCCCCCAAGACCCTATAAAAGGGGTCCTTGGGGGTCCTCTACTCCCAAGTGATTCCCACTTGACCACACCACACCAGAGCAATCCAAGGAGCCCGAATCGCCTACTCCCAAGGGAGTCGTCGATTCCCCTCCACTTCTGCAGGTACATTGACGTAGAGCGCGCGTCGTGGACTCCAAAGCCTCCGGCCCTCCTCGCAACCCCGCGAGCCTACTGGTAGCAGATTCCGTGCTTCATCAGCTGGCGCCGTCTGTGGGACATCGAACCACGATATCCCGTCGTAATCGCGAAATTTTCTTCGCAAAGTTCAGCACGATTCCCTTAGGGTGAGTCGCTGACTTTGTGTCAAGGAATCTCCGATTCACACAGGCAATCGCCGACTCCACCTAGTGAGTCGCCGATTGCGGGTTATTCTGCTAGCTAAGAGTGCTGTCCACGGCTTGGTTCAAAAAGGCCATAAGTTGAATCGCCGACTTCACATAGGGAGTCGCCGATTCCTTTAGCTTTTTGAGCAAGTGCTGTCAATGCCTTTTGCTCTGGCACTTTCACTTCCATATAGGTTGGATTTTTCATAGAAAATCACCTATCCCCATCTGAATCGTCGATTCCCACTTGAATCGACGATTCCACACTGAGTAGGCGATTCCCACAGTTGAGTCGCCGACTCCCACACTGAGTAGGCGATTTCCACAGTTGAATTGTCGATTCGGTCATTTGGTCATCGTCTTCATTCATCGCTTCGGCTGAATAAGACCACGAATAGCCCAGCTCTTTTACCGAAACGAAAATCCATCGCTTTGGCTGGACTCGCATCGTCGTTTCGGTAAAAAAAAAAAAAAACCACCTCCGGAATACCCAGATCTGATTTTGGGATTCTACGACCACACATCACGTGAAAAAAGTTCTCTACGAGTACAAAAAGGCAGAATTTCTCAACAGTGCAAGGAATCTTTTCTGGGTCTAAACAGGCATCCCAAAAACCACCTCCGGCAGCACGATTTTCTGCAGAAAAATTGCAAAAAAATTTCGATATTTTTTGCTAATTTCAAACTTTGGAGACTAGTAGTACTGCTCAAGGGGGTTACAAAACTACAAAGAAATATTATACGAAATTTTTTCTGTTTTGTGACACCCGGGGGGGCAGGTACCTACCCATAGCTTCCGACACTTCGGAAGAACTTCCACTCGTAGTCTGTTGCTTCGACCCGATAAAAGCAACCATCCCATTTATGGCTCCTTTTACTAAGGATCATAAAAAGAAAGCTCTCGCCATTGCTACTGAGGTAGAAACTTCTGGTAGGAGGGTTGGTTCCCGTACTATACCAACCTCCAATATACCACTATCGGCACATGAGGTGCCCTCATCACTCCCATCAAATGGGGGAGCGAACCTAACTCCTGCGCTACAAGAGAGGTTGATTAACTTTATGGATTTCATAGAAAAAAGAAATAGCAACCTCGAGAAAGCGAGGGGCAAGAAGGCCATCACCCGCGAAAGAGCGGGTGAATCTGGGTCTTACTATCCTCCGTCTACGGAGAAAAAGAGGAAATCTCCAACACCTCCTAAGGAAAAAGCTGGACCTAGCAAGAGTTGCACTCACAAGACTCTTACAACAAAGTTCGTGGAAGATCTTCGTCGGAAGCTGGCCGACAATCCGGTTGCCAGCAGTCCGATCGAGTTCTTGAGAATCAAAAGCATTCCTTTTCGCAAGGACCTTTTGAAAGAATCTTTTCCACCAACCTGGCGGGTACCCAAGATAGAAGCGTATGACGGTTCGAGTGATCCAAAAGATCACATCAACCTCTACCTTAGTGTCTTGGAAATGCAGACCACCGATAGCGGACTGTTGTGTCGGGCATTCCCCGGCACTCTCAAAGGCAACGCTTATCGGTGGTTCTCTGGTCTGCCAGCTGGCTCGGTCTCCAGCTTTGCGGACCTCTCTTCGAAGTTCATCGCCCAACATGTGGGGATGATCAGAATAAAACACAGTGCCAACGCACTGCTCGCATTACGACAGAACAAACTGTCTCTGAGGGATTACACGATTAAGTTCACTTCGATGATGACAGAAGTGAACGACCTAATCCTGAGTCTGGCCATAGCGGGGTACATGAATGGGCTAATACCCTACTCCCCTTTGGCCCAAAACCTTACGCTCCATAAAGTGGAGACCCTCCCTGACCTCTTCCAACGAGCTCAATCGTTCATTGAGATAGAAGAGGAGAACAATAATAAGCTGGACGGAGTCGAGCCGCCCAGCCGGAAAAAACCTCGCTATGAAGATACATACGAGGATACAAGTTCCCAGTCTAAAATCTCGACTAGTTCTCCTCGGTACAGAGAGGAGCTTCTCATCAGCAGTTATGACCACCAAAGTCATCACTCACACTCTCAGTCTGGTAACAGTTATGGCCACGAAAGCCATAGCTCACACTCTCGGCCCAGTAACAGTTATGACCATAGCCCACGCTCTCAATCCTATGACAGTGATGGCAACCAGAGCCACAGTTCACACTCGCAATCAAACGCATCACACTAGTAGTGAGGAACCATCACCTGTTAAGAGATAGGATTGGCCAGAGTAACCATGCAGGCTATGCTTCTGTCAGTGGTAACCAGCGACCAAAACATGTCGATTATTTTATTTGTCGCTCATGCTATTCTTATGTATTCTCAATAGCGATATTATTCTAAATAAATCTCTCTTTAATCCATAGAGATATATGGAATATCGTATTTAGAATAATCATCTATCGCTTCAGACGGATCAATCATCCATCGCTTCGGCTGGATGGCGTCCGTCTCTTCAACCTCATATATCATGGTCACAAATCATGTCCTAAGTACAAATGAACCTAATCCCCAAGAGGTTCTAAGTACCCACAATACATACGATTGAACCCCATCTTGTCGCAATGGCCTTGATAAGGGTAAAAAGTTACTCTGTCGCTTCGGCCAAAGTTCAACTATACATTAGGGAATGAAATCTAGAGTCTTAGGTTCTCAAAAAATCTTAAATCCTATTCCCGATAATTTTTGTATCTCCAACTCATTACGTCACTTAGTTTTGCGAGTCTTGGTTAATTGTGAAGTTTAGTTTATTTCGCGAGTTTAGCCGTAGACTGAGCTACGATTCGTACGACCAAGTCTACGCCCAGAGTGGCTAGCAATAGGGTTAGTAGAGTCTAATTTACGTCCAGAGTGGCTAAATTACGACTTGTGAATCTAGTTTCGGGTCTTAGTTACAATTCAAAAAATAAATTAAATAAACAATTAATTAAGAAAGCAAAATAATTGATTGAGTTCCAAAAAATTACAAAAATATCAAATCATTACAAGAGGGGGAGTATCACAAGCTCTCTCCGACACTTCTGTCGCTTCGGCCAGAAATCGTCACGTTTCAAGAGAGAGTATCACAAGCTCTCTCCAACATCAGGGTTCAAACTTCAGTTGTAATTGTAAATTACAAACGTAACCCTCGAGTTTGAAAAATTTGCATCCTTCGGATTTTTCATTCGCGCTATCTTTTACAATTCTACATTAATCTGGAGGTATAAATTATCAGCAAATTTAACCGTAGGCTGAGCTACGATTCGTACGACCAAGTCTACGCCCGGAGTGGCTAGCAATAGGGTTAGCATAGTCTAATTTACGTCCAGAGTGGCTAAATTACGACTTGTGAATCTAATTTCGGGCCTTAGTTACAATTTAAAGGGTAATTTATATGAAAGATTAGCAATAAAACAAAAGATAGCCCATTAACAATCGCTTCAAGGGGTAGTATCCCAAACCCTCCCGACACTTCTGTCAATTTGGATAGAAGTCGTCAAATATCGGGGGGAGTATCACAAGCTCTCCCGACACTTCTGTCAATTTGGATAGAAGTCGTCACATTTCAATGGAGAGTATCACAAACTCTCCCGACATTTCTGTCAATTTGGATAGAAGTCGTCACATTTCGAGGGGAGGTATCACAAACCCTCCCGACACTTCTGTCAATTTGGATAGAAGTCGTCACATTTCGAGGGGAGGTATCACAAACCCTCCCGACACTTCTGTCAATTAGGATGGAAGTCGTCACATTTCGAGGGGGTGTATCACAAACTCTCCCGACATTTCTGTTAATTTGGATGGAAGTCGTCACATTTCGAGGGGAGGTATCACAAACTGATGAAGCACGGAATCTGCTACCAGTAGGCTCGCGGGGTTGCGAGGAGGGCCGGAGGCTTTGGAGTCCACGACGCGTGCTCTACGTCAATGTACCTGCAGAAGTGGAGGGGAATCGGCGACTCCCTTGGGAGTAGGCGATTCGGGCTCCTTGAATTGCTCTGGTGTGGTGTGGTCAAGTGGGAATGACTTGAGGGTAGAGGTCCCCCAAGGACCCCTTTTATAGGGACCTGGGGGACGTTTCCCCATTCATTAGCGTGGGACCCACCCCATTAAGGTATCCTATTAAGGAGTGCCTTGATGACGTGGGCCCACTCAAGTAACGGCTGGGAGTCGGCGATTCAGGTGTGGGAATCGCCGATCCAGAGGTGCAATCGCCGACTCCCCATGAGCCTAGTGGCAGCCTACCAGAACTGTCCACGAGGCCTAGAGTCAGCGATTCACCCCTGGAGTCGGCGACTTGGTAGTCCCAATCGGCGACTCCCAGGTGCTGCCTTGAGTACTTGACGTAGACACTCCTTCCGAATTCGTGGAACTCTCCGGGGGTCCGGCATAAAGCGACGGAACCCTAGTCCTTGTCGAAGGGCGTTGCTGGGAGTGACTGACGTGTTCAGGCATGTCTCACCAGTACTCCCCCCTGAAGAGAGCATGGCAAAACACCCATGTAGCCTCAGTCTCCCCCCCCGAGCAAGGTAGTCCGCATCAAGGCAGGAAGCGACAAGATGGGATTGAGTCATTGTGCTCACAGCGACACTAATGACTCCGCGTGGTCCATGCACTATCAGATGGACTGATTCACTATCAAAATCTAGTTCCAAGCCAATGGAACTACATATTTATAGTCCTACTCTGATCAAGAGTGACTTTTGCTGTGTGGATTCTGGCCGAAGCGACAGAATGCGTAGATTCACTATTAGAATCTGATTCTGGCCGAAGCAACAGAATGCGTGAATTCGTTATCCGAATCGGGTTCTGGCCGAAGCGACAGATCACGTGGATTCATTATTAGAATCTGATTCTGGGCGAAGCGCGAGAATCTAGTTCACTATCAGAACTGATGTTTATAGTCTACCCTGATCAAGAGCGACTTGGTGTCTGCAACGACGGTTACCCCATAGGCCGAAGCGCAAGATGGGTCGAGATCATTGAGGTCAAAGAGACAAAATGATCTCCAAATGTTTGAAGAACTATTGAAGCCAAAGCGACAACATAATTCTTGGTATGATTCTGGACGAAGCGACAGAATCATGCCTGCAAAACAAAAAACAACCTGCAAAACAACTATATCAGTCTAAAGGATATATTTATTGATTTACTGACCTTACCGTGTGGGGATGCCTCTCATGCTCCTCCTCCTTATGCTCAATAACTCCTTGATTGATCTGGCCGAAGCGACAGATTTATCATGCTAAAAAATGTGACAGCTTCTAGCCGAAGCGACAGAAGTGCCGGGAGAACTTGTGATACTTCCCTTGGATTTTGACGACTTCTGGCCGAAACGACAGGAGTGTCATGAAGAGCTTGTGATGCTCCCCCCTTGAGATTATTAAAGCCGAAGCATCAAAATGACCTCTGGTCTATCGAGGCCGAAGCGACGAGATAGACCGACTCACTATTAGAGTCTGACTCACTATCAGAGTCTGGTTCACTATTAGAACCTGGTTCACTATTAGAACCTTTCCTGCAAAAAAGAAAACATCCTGCAAAACAAATAGATCAGTCCAAAAATGCATATTTGACTTATTGAATTTACCGTGCGATTTTACCTTCCCTGATGCCACTCCTTTGCTCAAATTGATCCTTGGTAAATCTGACCAAAACGACAGATCTTACTGTGCTCAATTTTTCACGACTTCTGGCCGGAGCGACAGAAGTGTCGGGAGAGCTTGTGATACTCCTCCCGAAATTTGACGACTTCTGGCCGAAGCGACAGAAGTGTCGGGAGAGTTTGTGATATCCCCCCCCACAAAATGTGACGACTTCTGGCCGAAGCGACAGAAGCGTCGGGAGAGTTTGTGATACTCCCCCTCCTAATGTAACGAATTCTGGCAGAAGCGACAGAAGTGTTGGGAGCATTTATGATACTCCCCCTTTAAAATCGTGTCGTTGTGACACATAACTTTTGGAATGAGTTGTTTCCTGAAATATTTGATTGTGATTATCAATGGGTTATCTTTTGTTTTTTCTTTGCTAATCTTTTATATAAATTACCCTTTAAATTGTAAGTAAGGCCCGAAACTAGATTCACAAGTCATAATTTAGCCACTCTGGACGTAAATTAGACTCTGCTAACCCTATTGCTAGCCACTCTGGGCATAGACTTGGTCGTATGAATCGTAGCTCAGCCTACGGTTAAATTTAAGGATAATTTATACTACCAGATTAACGTAGAGTTGTAAAAGATAGCGCAAATGACAAATCCGAAAGATGCAAATATTTCAAACTTGAGGGTTACGTTTGTAATTTCCAATTACAACTGAAGTTTGAACCCTGATGCCGGAGAGAGCTTGTGATACTCTCTCTTGAAACATGACGAATTCTGGCCGAAGTGAAAGAAGTGTCGGGAGAGCTTGTGATACTCCCCCCTTGAATTTTGACGACTTCTAGCCGAAGCGACAGAAGTGTCGGGACAGCTTCTGATGCTCCCCCTCGAAAACATGCACTTGGGGCAGTTTTGCTGTTATTTTACCCGGAGTCGGCGACTGGAGGCCACCAATCGGCGACACCTATGGTATGGGTAACTGCAGGGGGTATTTTGTTTTTTACCCCTGTGAGTCGGCGACTCCTAGCGTAACCGTCGGATGTTTTTAGGAGATCCTTGAGATATTTAGAGAATATACGAGGAATATATGCAAAATTTCCAAATAAGGAAATGTATCTCACAGTTCTGCGAGATTATGTTTGGAGTCAGCGACTCCTTTGTGGAGTCGGCGACAATGGCGTGATACCGGGGATCTGGAGATCAATTCCCGATCTCAAATTTTGTAAATTTTGGATTTTCTTGGGGGTTTTTGCAATTTTCCTAAACCTCACAACACTTTTTCCCTTCTCAATCGACTAAAACCCTAGATTTTTCTGTCATCGATTCCAGAGTTACACTTTTTTGACTCGACGACTCCCACACCATGTCTTCCCCCGATTCCCACTTTTTAAACGAATCCGAAATGTCAGCCTTCATTGCTGAGATGACCGCTGAGGTCTTGACGAGGTGCTGAACACCGTCGAGTCGCCGATTCCCTCTCCTGACAGAGGGATTGAGTCGACGACTCCGGTAGTTCCACCTTCTGACATGGACTTGAGTGCCTCTGTGCACAAGGTTATTGGCGCTTCACTGGTGTCGGCGATTCCTCTTGAGGAGTCGGCGACACTGAGCAGGGCCCTTGTAGTCGTGCCAGAGGGACCTCTTGAGCTGGGAGAGATTCCCGGGACCTTTGTATCGGCGACTCTTATCGTGGAGTCGGCGACACAGACTGGGCACGTAAAGGGAAGATCTTTCAAGCGAAGAGGGCATGGCTCGGGGGCCATTGGGTCGGCGACTGCTGGCCGTGAGTCGACGATCCCTCTTACTGGATCGGAGAGTCAGGGGTCTAAGTCGCCGACTCCTATGCAGATTGATGACTCTTTTGCGCACCACACCGCTCCGTTGGTTGTGAATGCGGAAGGTCTTATTGTGTCGGGACTGAACCAGAACCAGGGGACATCTGTGGGTGATGGCTCTAACAAACGAAAAAGACGACGCACCCACGGCAAGGGCAAAGTCTACGTGCCCGAACAGGATGAGGGGGTCCCCCCGCCTCTTAATGTAAACTTCGAAGAGGCTTTGCGCGTTGACCGTGGTGCTCCCAACCCACGCCGTAGAGCGAGCCGGCGCTCTATTGAAAGAACTTCGCCACCTCCAGTGGACTTGGATTGCAATCGAGATCTGGACCCTGATTTTGATACGTACGTTGGAGCTTTGAACCCATCTGGGTTCGCTCACTGTGAAATCGCCGTGAATGGCAAACCAAGGTTGCTCCCAATAGGTCGCTCCGGGGATGGCGAATTTGAGCAAGTCATGACTTATGCAACCTTGGATGGTTCTGATGGACTGCACCCCCCCTCCAACCTCAACGCTAGCGATGCTCGAGACTTGTTATTAGGAGTGCAAATCTCTGGGCATTTGCGATTCTGGATATCGGGTTACCAGCCTGCGAATCTCCTAACACCGGGATTCCTGGCTATCCCACGGATATACTTCAAGAATTTCTCGGAATTACCAATTCCTGAGATAATTAGTGAAGTACTGCTCACTTTTGAAGTGTCCCTGTCGCAGTTCCCGGCGGGATATTCGTGATCCTACGGGGTTTTTTGAATATTTGTTGGGGCCTGAGGATTACTGCGACTGTAAGCTTGTTCCTTCATTACTACAAGCTTGTGAAAGAAAAATCGGGATCTGGTTGCGTCGGGTTTACGCGACGGCACTTCGATAAGAATATCGTCGACGAATAGCCGACGAATTTTGGATGCAACTGGAAGAAGGAATTCTTCTTCATCACTTCTGAGTTTCTTCCCGGGAGTCGGGAAACGTGGAATGATCCCCAACGAGTTCACATGAGTGCTTCGATTGGGTTGACTACGAGGGATATCGAAGCCTCGGATCGGATTGCGGGGACCCTGGCTGAATATTCTGTGCCGCGCGGTGTTCCCTTTTCCTTTGCCAAAGGGAAGGCTTTACTTTTGAGGATGTGGCTGAAGCTCAGAAGCCATCAACGGAGAAGGAGCTGGAGAGCGGAAAAAAGCGATCGCTTTTATACTTCGATGCCGCTCCTCTCTATATGTTCAAGCGGTTCCGAGAGGGCAAGCTCATTCGGTTAAAGAAGAAGAGCAAACGTGCTGAGCCTTGTCGGACCTTCGAGAAAGGATCAAGCTCTCGATCTGCGCAACCACCCCCTACTGGTTACAAGCCCTATACTTCTAGTGTGTCGCTTCCTGATTTCAATGCTGATCCTGAGACTAGGAAGGAAGCGATGTCATTCCTGATGGGCCAGTCCGGGCGGTGGTGTCGGAACGAGTTACTTAAACATATGACTGCCACTTGCTACATGGCACATGCGTGCTACAATGTCGACTCCATCCACGACACTGAGAAGATTCAAGAAAGACACAATCAGCTTGACACGAAGTTCAAGGAGAGCGAGAAAGCCCTGGACAAGCTGAAGAACATGAAGTCCCGGATGGAGAATATGCGCGATAACATTCTGCCAAAGAAAGACAAGACAATCGAGTCCAAGCAGAAAGAGATTTACGAATATGTCGCGAAGATATTGGGACTTCGCAAAGAGCTGAAAGCCACCTCTGCTGATTTGAGAAAGCAAGTTGCCCAATACCAAGGAGAGAACACTGAGCTGAAGGGTGAGCTGGCTAGCGCGGAAGAGGAGATCTTGGCGCTTAAGAAGGACAAATCTGCACTCTCTGGGAAAGCTGAAGGATTGGAGTTGAGCGTGCGATACCAATCCAACCAACTTCAAAAGCTCATCTTCTTTAGTCCTTCCGTGTTTCCCGCTCTACCCCCTCCCTGACTACATTACGGATATAATGGCATGGGTAGAGCAGCATCCTGAGGAACTTGAGAAGAACAAGGATGCTCTGGACAAGATGAAGGACGAGGCCGCTCAAGAATAGCAACTTATTAGTCCTTGATTTATTTTGTAATCTGTTATCATTTTTGTATTCTTTTTTGAACTTAATGAATCGTTTTTGCTTTCTCTTTATTAATTGTTTATTTATTTTACTTTTTTGAATTGTAACTAAGACCCGAAACTAGATTCGCGAGTCGTAATGTAGCCGCTCTGGACGTAAATTAGACTTACCCTATCGCTAGCCACTCTGGGCGTAGACTTGGTCGTACGAATCGTAGCTCAGTCTACGGTTAAATTCGCGAAAATAAATTAAACTTCACAACTAATAAAAACTCGCAATATCGATTAAACTAATAAGTTGAAAACAAAAATATCGGAGAAGATAACAAAAGATAACAAAAATATCGCAATGTCGATATGATTTTCTATAAACCATAAGACTCTAGAATTGTACTCTAGATTCCTTACTATGTAGTTCAACTCCGGCCGAAATGACGGAGCAACTTTTGACCCGCACCAAGGTCGTAACGACGAGATGGGGTTGAATCGTTAAGGCTATAGTGACAAAACGATTACTAATCTATTAAGGTCGTAGCGATATAATAGATTCTAGTATGTGTGGTGGGTACTTAGAACCTCTTGTGGTTGGGTTCACTTGTACCTATCAACTACCTAGGACTCTACCTTTAGACCCTAATGTGTGGTTGAACTCTGGCCGTAGCGATAGAGCAACTTTTTGGACCCATATCTAGGCTGAAGCGACAAGATTGGGTTGAATCGTAATGTATTAAAAATGATTTTAATCTATTAAGGCAATAGTGACGAAATAGATTCATAGTGTGGGGTGCTAGCTAGAGTCGTAGGTAGATGATAAATCTAAATTTTATTGAGAATGTAAATTACAACAGTAAAATCAAAATTTTCAACTTTGCAATTTAAACTAACATATAGACTAAGAGGCTCTAACGTGCTCAATACTAAGCGCAATGTTGCTGTATGTTGTCCATGTGCCAGATGCAAGGACTTTTGGATGACAGCTTATCTCTATTCCTCTTAGTTATGCTAGCCTTCCTATGGGTCTACCACCAAATAGCATATGGATGGTTTTCCGTGGGTGGTCCTCGCTATTGTCGTTGTCTGGTGAAGGAGAGCGTGGGCGCTTCCCTTTCATGTCAGAATTGCAATCATTTCGACCTCGGGATCCTTTGACCAGGTTGTCAAGTTCGACGTTCGAGATTAATTGCTCGACATAAAGTAAGAATTTCCTGCAATAGTCCGTCGGATGGCCGTGGTCCTTGTGGAATTTACAGAATCTTCCACCTTTTTGACGGCTATCCTTGGTTGCAGGGTCCATAGAGCGAGGAGCGGGCAGATCCGCTCTGTTCTTCAGTTTTTCAAATAGCTCGCCTTTGCTGATTGTTAGTGGGGTCCGATCCTTCCATGGTTGAGGTGGACCCCATGGCGACTGTTTGGTGGATGTCTGATACACCTTGTTATCGCGTTTAGGCTTCCATTCCTTTCTGAAGGAATCAGCCGCATCGCTAGTGTATCTGTTCGATGAGTCATTGTAGCTCTTCTTCTCGAACTTTTGTTATTTGAAGCTAGCGTTCTCAAGTCCACTAGCTTGTTTTCATTCTGCTCCTCCACCTCAATGAATGATTGAGCTCATTGGAAGAGGTCGAGTAAGGTCTCCACTTTATGGAGCGTAAGATTCAGGGCCAGAGGGGAGTAGGGTACTAGCCCATTTGTGTACCCCGCAATGGCCAGACTTGGGATTAAGTCGCTCACTTCTGTCATCATTTAAGTGAACTTAATCGTGTAATTCCTCAGAGACAGTTTGCCCTGTCGCAGCGCCAGCAGTGCATTGGCGTTGTGTTTGATCCTAATCATCCCCACATGTTGGGCGATGAATTTGGATGCGAGGTCTGCAAAGCTGGAGACTGATCCAGCTGGCAGACCGGAAAACCACCGATAGGCATTGCCCTTAAGAGTGTCGGAGAATGCTCGACACAGCAGTGCGTTGTCAGTGGTTTGCGGCTCCAGAACACTGAGGTAGAGGTTGATGTGATCTTTTGGATCACCCGAACCATCGTACGACTCTATTCTGGGTACCCGCCAGGTTGGTGGAAAGGCCACCTTCAAAAGGTCCTCTTGGAAAGGAGCGCTTTTGACTCTTAGGAACTCGATCGCATTGCTGATGACTAGATTGTCGGCCAGCTTCCGACGGAGGTCCTTTACGAATCGTGTAGTAAGAGTCCTCTCAATGCGACTCTTACTGGGTTCAGCTCTTGATTTTTCTGGTTTTGGACCTTTCTTTTTCTCTGCAGTCAGAGAATTGTGAGAAGCCGATTCACCCTCTCTCTCGCGGGCGATGGTTCTCTGACTCCTTGTTTTCTCGAGGTTGCTAACTCTTCTTTCCATGTTATCCATGAAGTTAATCAACCTCGCTTCTAGAGCGGGAGAGATGGATGTCCGAGGGGGCAGATCAGTTTGAGCATCCTCGAACCTCTCAACTTGTATGTTTGGCTGAGGATGCTCAGTGTGTGCCCCGTCAGGTACCGCTGAGGATTTACTTTTGTTCCTCAGATGGTAATCGTGCTTTTGTCTTTCAGATGCTATAGATGACAAAAGCGAATTCCAACCGGAGCGCAGGTATTGATCGAGCTAACTCGAAAGAAACCAAGTGTAGTCGGCGACTCAGCAGGTGGAGTCGGCGACTGGCCTTAGGTTTTTTGACTTTCGAGCTGAGTAGAGGCTCGAGAAAAAACCAAGTGGAGTCGACGATTCACAAGGTGAGTCGGCGATTCACAAGATGGAATCGGCGACACACGATGGTGGAATCGAGGACTGCTTTAGGTAGCTTTTCCTTCGAGTCTGGCCGTGGACAACACTCTTAGCTAGCAGAATAACCCGCAATCGGAGACTCACTGGGTGGAGTCGGTGATTTCCTGTGTGAATCTGAGATTCCTTGACACAAAGTTAGTGATTCACCCTAAGGGAATCGAGCTGAACTTTGCGAAGAATATTTCGCGATTACGACGGGATATCGTGGTTTAATAGTCCCACAGACGGCGTCAGCTGATGAAGCACGAAATCTGCTACCAGTAGGCTCGCGGGGTTGCGAGGAGGGCCGGAGGCTTTGGAGTCCACGACGCGCGCTCTACGTCAAATACCTGCAGAAGGGGAGGGGAATCGGCGCCTCTCTTGGGAGTAGGCGATTCGGGCTCCTTGGATTGCTCTGGTGTGGTGTGTGTCAAGTGGAAATGACCTGGGAGTAGAGGACCCCTTTTATAGGGTCCTGGGGGACGTTTCCCCATTCATTAGCGTGGGGCCCACCCCATTAAAGTACCCTATTGAAGGGTGCCTTAATGACGTGGCCCCACTCAAGTAACGGTTGGGAGTCGGCGACTCAAGTATGGGAGTCGCCGATTCAAAGGTGTTGTCGCCGACTCCCCATGAGCCAAGTTGGCAGTCTACCAGAACTGACCACGAGGCCTAGAGTCGGCGATTCACCCCTGGAGTCGGCGACTTGGTAGTCCCAGTCGGCGATTCTCAGGTGTTGCCTTGAGTACTTGACGTAGACACTTCCTCCGTATTTGTGGAACTCTCCGGGGGTCCGGCATAAAACGACGGAACCCTAGTCCTTGTTGAAGGGCGTTGCTAGGAGTGACTGACGTGATCAGGCATGTCTCACCAGTAATTGATCGACTCAAGGAGGAATTAGCATTAGAGAAAGAAGATCTACTGTGCTTCACAGTTCACATAGGCAAACAAAAAGTCAATAAGCACGTTGAAGAGAATCATGGAATCTTTTGCGACCTTCTCATGACTTATTCCAAATCAGAAGAAAAACAATCTCTATTTTTCGATCTCATGCGTGGACACCACAAATCTAACGACAATCATAGGGTAGCAGTTATGGAATTACCAATCAAACACCTTGGAGTTCCCTTGACAGAAAGAAACCTACAAGGCAACTTTTATTGGATATAGGGTGTTAAGTAAAGCTTGGCTCGACTCGGGCTCGGGCTGACGAGCCAAACGAGCTGAGCCCGAGCCTAAAGCTCAAGCTCGTTAAGCTTAACGAGCTGATCCAAGCTCGGTTCGGCTCGTTAAGCTCGATGAGTTCGGTAAGAAGTATAAAAAAAATAAAAAAATATTATATTTAGAAAGAATGAAGATGTAGCACAGATGGTAAAAAAGTTTGCTTAACATGCGAGAGGTCACGAGCTCGATTCCCATTTTTCCAAATTATTTATTTTAACCTGCAGGTTAAGTTCGAGCCCAGGCTCGTGAGCTTCGAGCCCGAGTCTGATAATTTTTAAAACGACCCGAGTCCGAGCTTGGCAAGCTCGAGCCCGAACCTGGATAACTCCTTAACGAGCTGAGCCTGAGCCTGGCTTTATAAGCAAAAGCTCGGCTTGGCTCGGCTCGTTTGACACCCTAATTTGGATACAATGAAAATAAACTTCATGTAAGATTATTGTATGCATGTAAGATTCAAATGGTTAGATGGGTGACTCCAAATGCCTAAAACGCAAGGAAATTCATTTATGACTTTATATGAGAGGAAAAGAAGGAAATTATTTAGAGACAGACGACGAACGAACAAAAATGATAAAGGTAGTATCGGTCTCAAGGTTGCTCAGATAGATACTCACGGTGGTAACAATGATCAATAAAGCAATCAATATTTGGATTGTTGAGCAATCAATTTGGGCATAGGGATGCGGTTATGTAATAAAAAAGAAATTTGCAACAAATTGGGCACGCGTACTCGCAATCGTCGATATGGGCAAGTATAATCAGAGCAACGGAGTTGTGCGTATACTAAGGGAAAAATTACGAGTTCAGGTGGATTGAAAAGAGAATCAAGTTGTTGGTACCAGGGCCCGACCAGACATACCCCAGACCGAACAGGCCTGAAAGACCCAGTTAGCCCAATGAGGTAGGCTATAAATACCTCCCCAAGTGCAACGAGGAAAGGGGTTGAGAATTAGAGAAGTCGAAACTAGAGAGTTATGTTTGTGAGCCCCCTAGCGCGAGCCCACACACCATCATTGGTGAACCTGACAAGAAATGAACACGCAACTGGAGAAGAGGAGAGGATGGTCGGAAGGAGTGAGTATCGTGTGGGAGAGAGCTCGGGACATCGAAGGGGGAAGGAACAACGCGTGGAGGAGGCCTCCCCAACCACCCCCAGGGAGGAGTACCTGAGAGAGTCAGAGGACTCAGACAGGACTGAGCCATATCGCTCGCATAGAAAGCAGACCGCGATCTGGGCACTCGAAGCCCAGGAGGCGGCCTGGTGTAAGAAAAAGGCCGAAGCGGACGAAGCGACCCGGTGCGAAGGGAGGGCCGGGGTCGAGGAGGCAGCCACTTGAAAAGGGAAGGAGAAACATCGGCAGAGAAGGCGGAGCAGGTCCCCAACCCCTACCCGAAGAAGAGAGCGCCGCAGGAGGAAGGACTCCGAAAATGCGAGGCTCACAGCGATGGTCTCCGCGCTGCAAGACAGCCAGCTATGGCTGCAGGAGCAACTCCGCCAGCTGACCGCAGGCCGACAGACGCTGGAGTCTAACGGAGCGGGAGGTGGAGCAGCAATCGGAGAACCCGGAAGTGGAGTAGTTGTACCAGTGACCGGGGCCAGAGACGGAGAAGCTTTGGCGCAGCATCTGTTGGAGGGCGAATACCTCACGGGCTGGTGGACGCCCAAGATTCCCGCGTACAAGGGGGGCACCGACCAGGATGACCACATACACTCGTTCAAAACTAATATGGAGGATTGAACGGGCCGGAAGGACATATATATGGTGCTGGATGTTCCGAAGGGAACTAACGGGGGACGCATTAGCGTGGTACAGAACCCTCCCCGTTGGATTGGTCCACACTTTCAAGGACCATGAAAAAACGTTCCTAGCGGCTTTCGCCCACAAGCAAAAGAGGCCCAAGAACCAAGCGTGCCTCAGCGCCACGATACAGGGGGATTTCGAAAGCACGCAAGCGTACATGGACCGGTTCGCGAGTGAGGTGCAAAAAATTGAAGGGCTAACAGAAAACGTGATCCTGTACACCCTCACTAACAGCCTCAGACCTACCTTCTTTGCGGAGGCCCTCGTCCGGAAACCACCGAAGACATTCGCAGAGGCCATGGAGAGGTCCCACGGGGAAGCCAATGTGGAGGAATACTTGGGAGAGAGAACGCAAGAGTTCAACAAACGCCAACAAAAGCCCAAGGGACCCCCAGCTGGAGACGGAGGGCACCGGCAGCAACAACCAAAAGCCTCGGCGACACCGGGGGAATCGGCGTTGGTGAGACATGCCTGATCACGTCAGTCACTCTCAGCAACGCCCTTCGACAAGGATTAGGGTTCCGTCGCTTTATGCCGGACCCCTGGAGAGTTCCACGAATTCGGAGGAAGTGTCTACGTCAAGTACTCAAGGCAACACCTGGGAGTCGCCGACTGGGACTACCAAGTCGCCGACTCCAGGGGTGAATCGCTGACTCTAGGCCTCGTGGTCAGTTCTGGTAGACTGCCACTTGGCTCATGGGGAGTCGGCGACAACACCTCTGACTCGGCGACTCTCATTCCTGAGTCACCGACTCCCAGCCGTTACTTGGGTGGGCCCACGTCATTAAGGCACCCTTCAATAGGATACCTTAATGAGGTGGGCCCCACGCTAATGAATGGGGAAACGTCCCCCAGGACCCTATAAAAGGGGTCCTTGGGGGACCTCTACTCTCAGGTCATTCCCACTTGACACACCACACTAGAGCAATCCAGGGAGCCCGAATCGCCTACTCCCAAGAGAGTCGTCGATTCCCCTCCCTTTCTGCAGGTACATTGACGTAGAGCGTGCGTCGTGAACTCCAAAGCCTCCGGCCCTTCTCGCGAGCCCGCGAGCCTACTGGTAGCAGATTTCGTGCTTCATCAGGCGTGCAAGAGCGGCCATTGGTGGGGGCCGTCGAGATACGGGACCGACCTAGGCTACCAACCAGCGGCAGGTTTTCCTCACCTTAGGAGGGGTGGGGAACCTCCCCCCAGCGAGGCCCATGAGGAAGGACTCAGCATGATACAGGGACGAGAGCAGATTCTGCGAGTATCACCAGGACAAGGGCCATACAACCGACGAGTGTCTCAACCTGGCCAAGGTATTAGGCAAACTCAGCGCTGCGCCCGAGGCCCCCCCTATCAGGAGGGCGGCGGTCATCCCGACCGGGCACCGAGCGCCCAAACAGGAGCCAATCGAGGAACCGGTAGGGGATATCCTGACGATAGCAGGAGAAAGCGCATCCCACGGCGCGGACCCATGGGAAGGCTGCCGGTACGCCACGGACGTCGACAGAATAACCGATGGGAAACGCCCATGCCTAGAGGCGGAGATCACGTTCACGGAGGCGGACATGAAAGACGTCACGACCCCCTGGTAGTAACCCTCGTCTTCCGAAGGGGGGACAAGACCAAAGTGCGATTACACAAGGTCTTGGTGGATACATGGGCTTCGGTGGACATCCTGTACTGGAACGCCTTCATTGACCTAGGCATTGCCCGCACGGACCTACTCCCAAACAGAGCGCCAATTAGGGGATTCAAGCAGTCAGAGGTTCCGGTGGCCGGCGTAATAACAATCCCGGTAACGCTAGGACGCCACACCCAGGAGAAGACGGTGGAAATCAGCTTCACGGTGGTGAATTTCACCTCGGGCTACAACGCCATCTTGGGAAGATCAGCGTTGCACGCATTCCAGGTGGTGATGTCGTCCCTCCACCAGTGCCTAAAATTCCCTACCAAGGCGGGCGTGTGCATGGTGAAGTGGTCCCAGAAGAAGACCCGCGAATGCTACTTTAACTCGGTAGGGGAGACCTCGAACGAGGGGTTGCCGCATGCTTTACGAGAGGAGCCCCCGAAGCTTGAGCCGGCGTCAACCACGGTGCTTCTACCCCTCGCCCGGAGCGAGGTACGCGTGGGAAAAGGCCTCCCAAGGGAGTTGGAGAGGAACTCCAACGCGGCCTTCTCAGAGGACGCTGCCTCCAGCTTCAACCGGTGGGACTCCGCATCCTTTCACGCCTCCGTCACTGCCTGGTCGGGGGCGGCTAGTGCAGCAAGACGATCCTTGGTCAAGCGAGCAACTTGGACGGCGAGCCGGCTAAACTCCTCACGCTGGTCGAGGCTCCGCTGATGGCGCACGTAAGCAAGGACAACACCACGCAGACTGTCAGCGTAGAGATCCCGGTCGAGCAATATCATGTCGCGCGCGAAAAGATCCACGTACTCCGGCTCCTTCTGAAGGAAGGGTTGAAGAAGGTTGAGACTCTTGAGGACCATCCCGGCTATTTGGGGAACGGAGGACGAGGGATGGACGTGCACAGGTTCGGCAGAAAACTTACCCCAAACAAGAGCGGCATCGAAGGCCAAGGTGAAGGCCTGGGGGTCCAACACCTTCGCGTCGATCTTCCGGCAGAGCCCAGACAATTCGCCCACCTCCTTCTTGCGCCGCTCCGAGCGCGCATTACAGAGAAACCCCTCGCATAAGTTGTCATCCCCAGAGCTGGCGGTGCTTGGGCCCCGAGAGGGAGTATCCTCCAGATGAATAATAGGGGACGACGCCTTGCGTTTCTTGGTCCGGAGAGAAGAAGCAGTCCCACCGTCATGGCTATGGGCGTCAGCAGGCTTCAGGTGCCCCGACACAGACCAATCACGCTTGAGGCCGCTGGGACTCACGGGGCCGCGGTTATAAATCCGGACGAGCAGGTCATTCGCCTCCCGCTCGGCAGGGGTCAAGCGTTTCTGAGGGACAATGCCGGTGAGTCTCTTCAGGGTATCAAGCGGCGGCCACCGAGAGGGAGGGGTGATGAGATTCCCGAGGTAGGAGATGTCCACAAAAAAGAACTGATCACGCCAAGAATGAGCCCAGTCGGGCAGGGTCACAAAATGAGCGCGCCGAGAGGCAATGAGAACGCGATTCCGGTCGGTGTTCACGGGTTAAACGTGGAACCAGTTGAAAAACAGGGACATGGTGGGTTCAATGCCGCACTTCTGGCAAAGGAGCTCGAAAATAAGTATACGCTTGACGGCCCCCAGGGGAAACTGCGAGAGCAAGACCTGGCAGTGATTGAGAATCTCCTGGAACAGCGACGAAAGAAGCAGAGTAAGGCCAATGTCCACATAGGGGATATAGACAACAACTTGCCCAAGAGGCGGATGCGAGGCGACAATCTCCCCAGCCCGCCGGAAGTCAGACTGACCCTTGTACCGGTACATCTGGTTCAAGGCCACCAAACAAGCGGATGTTGAAGCCTTTGAGAGTGGGTTCTTCACATCTGGGAGCGGGTTGAAGACGCCGTGAAGGAGCTTGTCGACAGTGGCATTGGCAGGTTAGACCGTATCAGCCATGGCAGAACTGCGGGAAAAGTGGAGGGTTTTTCTCGAGGGTTCAGTGGGAAGCAGAAAGCGGAGCAAATGAAAAAATGTGAAGAAGAGACAAGAGGGGGAATAACACTTATAGTAAAAAGGGTACAAAAG
The DNA here is from genome assembly GCA_001185155.1 of Zostera marina. Classification (NCBI taxonomy): domain Eukaryota; kingdom Viridiplantae; phylum Streptophyta; class Magnoliopsida; order Alismatales; family Zosteraceae; genus Zostera; species Zostera marina. Next base: position 209,147 of record LFYR01000069.1, read on the forward strand.
ACGAAGAGTCGTGAGTACCTGGTAGCCACAGGGGCTAAGGGCCCAGAAGGACGGCCCAATAAGGCACGACCGGGACGAGAACCCAATACGTCCGAAAAGAGAGCGTACGACGAAACGCGACATGAGCGACGGGGCCCCGGGGTCACATCTGATGGACATCCGGGCCACTCGAAGTACGGGGCAACGGGGCTCAAAGGGGCGGCAGGGTCGTCCGACGAGGGAGCAGTAGAACGAAGCAACGACGAGTGGGGGCGAGCACGAGGGAGGTCCCCCCAAGGCGACACCCCGACAGTAGGTCGAGGGGGTTGGCTGGGGGAGGGCTGCGGAGCCGTATCCACCCCACCCAGGGGCCGAAGGGCACCGAGGGCTCGCGAAAAAGGGTTGGCCGACGAGCGAAGCTCGAGTAAGACGCGGGCCAGGTCGGCGGAGGACGATGAGGGTAAAGCAACGGCACGAGCTGAAGCACGAAAGAAAATAACATTCAAGATTCCGAAGGAACCGCAACTACCACAAAATAGTATTAAGTGCCAAGTTCTATTACAAGCCCGGAGACGCTATTAAGTTACAACAAAAGTCACAAGAAAGATGCCCTATGCTACAAAAAAAAACTAAACGTGCACTAAAGAAGGAATACGCCAGAGCAAGTCGGGGGAACCACACGACCTCCCTTCAGATAAGCGCCTGAGGGGGTAGAGGAGGAGGTAACCCCAGACGGCACACCTGTGAGGGTCAACAGACGCATGACCGATGGTGACCGGGCGAAAGCAGCCCCAGCACCCGGCGCATACGGAGGCCTAATGGCCCGTCTTAAGCGGCCCCGAAGAAGTGCCGCAAGTGAGTAGAAGGAAGGGACGAGGACCCACGTGAGCCACGACGACCACCTCCGATACCCGGAGCGACAGTAGCCACACCGTGCAAAGAGCAGCAGAAGCTCGAGGTCGCGGCACCAGCAGCTGGCATACCAGAAGAGGAAGGAGCGTCGGCCTGGCGAAGCTGAGCAAGGCGGTGGTGAATGTCAATCAGAACAGAATTAAGCCGCTGGCTTTTCGACACGGCAACAGAGTGGAAGGCCCCAACAGGCAAAAGCAGGCACTCAGTCCAGGAAGAGTGTTGAAGCTTCACCTCGCGACCGAACTCCTCCAGAAGGTCTTGGACGACCATCGAATTTTTTCCGCTTTCTGAAGGAAGAAGAGGAGGAGGAATCTTTATAGAGAAAACACATGAAGGGGGATGGTGCAAAACACGAGACGTCATAAAGGAAGTTAGGTGGGCGGCCCTTTGCCCCCCTCTCCCCGGCCCGGGAGGGGGGGAGTACTGTTGGTACCAGGGCCCGTCCAAACGGACTCCTGCCAGGCCCAGTAGGCCCAATGAGGTAGGCTATAAATACCTCCCCAAGTGCAACGGGGAAAGGGGTTGAGAATTAGAGAAGTCGAGACTAGAGAGTTGTGTATGTGAGCCCCCTAGCGCGAGCCCACACACCATCACAAGCCTAAGGCAAAAAACATCTACAATACCATGAAGTTACATACGGAGAAGGACACTTTAGCGGACGAGATATGAACCTGCAAATCATTAAATCATCAAAAATGACGTCGGTGATATTATGACGCTTAATGTGGAACAAAATATAAACTTTCTAAAACTCAGGGAGTGGAGGGTGCAAGTTCATACAGATGCATGCATGCTATACCAGGAGGAGGATGAGATCGACACCATAGCATTTCTACATTAACTATATATATTCAAGAGAGATTTGGATTCAATTCATCGAGCTCACAAATGGCGTGATATGGAAACTCCTTAATTTGCAGCCAACCACAGGCATCTGAATTGGTGGTTTAATTGGTGATTTGCAGTCAATCCAAAACCTAGTTATTTTTAGTTAATACCATCTGCTTTTCCATAAAAAAAAAAGTAAATACTAATTTCAAATATCGTATTCTAATTTAAAAAAATAACGATTCAAACGCTGGATTTAATAGCCTGTTTAAAAAAAAAATTGTACACACATTGTATGGCGAAAATCCGTTATTGATACTATTTTACCAACGTTTACATGGCGGATGTCCGCCATCTATGTTCGTTGTCAACCCCCTCTCCCAGTTATAGATGGCAGATGTCCGCCATCTATATACGTGGACAACCGTCTGATGTACTTATGATGGCGGATTTCCACCATCTTATGTTACAAAGATAGTCGGAGGACATCTGCCATCAATATAATTAACCGTCATCGATGAATTGGTGTCAACTTTTTTCGTGTCATATTTTACATGGTGGATGTCCGCCATCTTATAATTTTCAGTTCCAGTGAAAATTTTCAGATTAGATGGCGGATTTCCGCCATGTATATTTTTTTTGGTGGGAAATGAGGATGAATAATAGATGACGGTCTTTAGATGACGGATATGGGGTTATAATGACGGTCATTGTCATGGCGGTCTTTAGATGGCGGATTTCCGCCATTGATCATTTATGACGGTGGTAATCTGTCATCTAAATACCGTCATCTCAGGTCTTATTTCTTGTAGTGTAAATAGTAAATACAAAATATTTTAATCACGCTTAAAAATTTACTAACTAACCTCCAAAGTCCAATCCTAAAACCTTAGCAACGACTTCAAAATGGCTTATGACTTTTTGATGCCGTCTCTGCCACTCCAATCTCCAGACGAGTGACAACTGATGATACCCTCGGCCCATTAGTGAGGCCCATGAATAACATCAGTAGACTCGACCCAGCACGAGAGCCCAAGAACACCCCATGATCTGATACGGCCCGATCCAGACCCGACACGACATGAGGAATTGGGGATGTCCCCAAATCCGACCCGGCTCGGGCCCAGGCCCAGTCCACCGTGACGACCCAGCTGGAATATTGAGGCACGACCTCATAGGACAGCTGATGACGTCCTATTAATACAGCCTGCCTCAATGGAAGAGACATGTTACCCATGATGACGCAAAGCCGGAATACTGGTCGTTACAATCAAACTAGGATTTCTCTCTCCCTCTCTCTGGTGTATATTCTGCAGATTAGGTAACGTGCTACCTTAATAGAACCGTCGTCTTATCCTTGGGTCGGACCTTGGTGTTCTTGGGCCAACGCAGCGGGCCGGGCTTGGGCTGGCCTTGAGTTGGGTTGAGCATTGAGCCTTCTTTTGATTGATGTGGTGGACCTTGGATTCTGCTATCCTTGGATTACTCTTAGTGGACCGAGCGTATCATCACCCCAGCTACCTACTAATTCTAGATTATAGAGTGAGAGAGAGAAGAGAAGAAACCCTAATCCGATCGTATAGACCTACATTCCGATCATACGTCATCAACAGCCATACTTCAGGTCATTTAATTACGAAATCCTGCCTATTTAATTAGCAAAAAAAATCGCCTACAATGTGTGGTCGTCTGAGATGAATCCAAATCCTGCTAATAAGTAATAACAAAGTCACTCAAATTTATTTTCATGTATAACTCAATTAGTCACATTTTTTGTTAACGAAACGAAAGTTACTTTTTTACAAGTAGACCGGTTATATCGTGGTGAAAATTAAATAAAAATTACGTATAGAACGAGATTAAAACTCTAAACCTTCAACAACCTTAATAATTATTGTGACCAGTTGAGTTAGTCTTCCTGTCAATTGGTCATATTATGAAGGTTTCTGATGATTCGTAATTCGAATGTTTGAATGTATTTTCATTAAAAAAATTAATACGATGTAACAAGTGATATATTATATAAGACGCGTTTTTGGTGCGGTTCGTCCACATCAAAAATGTGCTGCAGATATCCCCTACACTCGCCGTCCGTCTGGGAACTGCAGGAACCCATCGTGGTTCCATCGCGAGTGAACGCCGTCGGATGGGTTAAATGGAGAAAATCAACGACTCACCTCGTACCGTCGAATTGACAATTCCGAGCATCATTTGCAGCTCGCATTCACTGCGGACGTTCGCAGGTGAAACAAACTGATATTATATAACTCTGAACTCTGATATATCATTCAAAATATCATTTGTTAGATGTCTCATATGAATATGATTTAGTCATTAATCTTTCTCTGTTTAAGAAAATATGTTAAAATTGAAAAAGTATTGTGTATTTAAACGGGTCGGTCGGGTGGGTAAAAGTAATACCTTCATTCTCGTCGGCCGTCCTAAGATAACTCAACCCTTAAATCTCTTCATTGCAATTAGAAGAGTTCTTGTCGCCGTCTTCTCCAGCTTCCTCCCTGCATCGCCTTGGGAGATCGAGGTTTGGTAGGCTCGACCTCGACTTTCTCTTGTTTTTCATCTTTTTAATTCAGAAAAAAATATATTCATTTATAAGCCCGTCTGCCACTAGGGTTTCTACTGCTGCGGTGGTGGTCTTTGTCTGTCGAGTTCCGTTCCGTCTTCGATCTGAGAAGAAGATATGTCCGATCGATTAACTCGTATTGCCATCGTTAGTGCAGATCGGTGTAAGCCGAAGAAGTGCAGACAAGAATGCAAAAAGAGTTGTCCCGTCGTTAAAACAGGTGTGGATCTCTATGATCGAAATTTTAGTCATTTTTCTTTTTTCGAAATTTTGGAATTCGATTCTATGCTGGACGTATGATTTCCTTTTTGAATTTTGGTAATCTGGGTAAATGTATGGTTAATCAAAATTGGGTCGAATTGGATTTTGTTAGTTTCTTTATGTTTGAGTTATTGACGTTTTAAATGGTTTTTTTTTTGTAGGAAAACTATGTATTGAGGTGAGTTCAACATCTAAGATTGCATTCTTATCGGAGGAATTGTGCATTGGATGTGGTATTTGCGTTAAGGTATACACTTTACTCCATGGTCGTCAGAAACTGTATTTTTTTCCATTTTGTAGATCTCAGCATCTCACTAAATTATTTTTGTGTGTGCTAGAAATGCCCATTTGAGGCAATCCAAATTATCAATCTTCCAAGAGATTTGGACAAAGATACAACACACCGTTATGGTCCAAACTCTTTCAAGTTACACAGGTCTAGTTTTCTCTCCAGTGCCGTAGATACTTTGAAAGATGTACCTGAACTGTTGAGTTTCATTCTCCAGAAAATAAATAGTATGCTGCTTGTTTTTATTGCAGGTTGCCTGTTCCCAGGCCTGGGCAAGTTTTGGGTCTTGTTGGAATTAACGGAATAGGAAAATCTACTGCTCTTAAAGTGTTAGCTGGGAAGCTCAAGCCTAATTTGGGTCGTTTTAATGTAGACCACACACAAACCTTGGTTTAATTTACCACATCAAACAACATGTGACGATTTTTACTTGCAAATATTTACCTCTGTTTTTTAATTGCAGAACCCCCCAGACTGGCAAGAAATATTGACTTACTTTCGAGGTTCCGAGCTTCAGAACTACTTTACTCGAATCTTAGAAGACCATCTTAAGGTCTCAGTCATTTATCATGTTTGCTATAGGAAAATCTATAAAAATAACATTAAATCGAGCGTGTTCATGCTGGTATTTCTGATTTTATTCTAGTTTTTATCTGTTCATCAATTTAAAATACATAAAATTTAAAAACTATAATGTCATATTTTTTTATCCTATTCTATGTTTGAGCATACATACATTACTATAAACAAAAATTACAAAATATAACTGAAAGAAGTACTATCCAATGCCCATATCTTTAATTCTTTATTGCCAACTTTTATTTATAATTTTGTAAACACCATGTTTTTAAAATGCATCCATATGTGAGCGAGCACCATGGAGTCACCATGTGACTAACACATCTTAGGTGCATCAGATCTAGATCTGAGTGAGATCCATTTAAAGTAAAAGAGGACAGAGGAAGAAATGATGTCTGTGATGCAGACTTTCATCATCTTGATGTCGCTGTTGCTTCCATTATCTGTCATTATGCTGATGACTGCTATCAGAAATGATATCTACTGCCTCCAAATTCATATACTCCTCTCTCCTTTTCTTTAAGGTTTTAAAATATTTCTATTATTACCATGTCTTTTAAATAATACTACTATTTATTATAAATAATCTCTTCCTGTAATCCTAAATACTAAATAACCCCAATCATAACATGGATTAAAATATTATATGATGTATATTTGAAAATAACATCAAATAACACAACACATGATCCATAGCCAACCATGTTCCCAATCCTATTACATGGTATTTTTGGCACATAAAAGCTTGGTAAATACGTTTGATCATTTAATTTTCAAAATGCAAAATATTTTTACTTAAGATATTTTTTCTTCATTGAAAATGTTATTTCTTTCGTCTCATTCTTTTAAATGTTTGTGTCGTGTTATAATTTCTCTAAAACGTTGATTTGACTTGGATATTAAAATAGGCAATTGTCAAACCACAATATGTGGATCACATCCCAAAAGCAGTCCAAGGAAATGTTGGTCAGGTTCTTGACCAAAAGGATGAGATGGGCCGGAAAGAACAACTTTGTGCTGATCTTGAATTAAATCAGGTTATTGATAGGAATGTTGGAGATTTATCTGGTGGAGAGTTACAAAGGTTCGCAATTGCTGTAGTTGCCCTACAAAATGCTGAAATTTATATGTTCGATGAACCTTCAAGTTATCTAGATGTTAAACAAAGGCTTAAAGCTGCACAAGTGATTCGTTCATTACTCAAAGCCAACAGGTTTTGTAATTCTCAACATTTTTTCTTTCTTAAAGAATATTTAGTCTGAGTTATATTTTCTTTCAGCTATGTTGTTGTTGTGGAGCATGATCTTAGTGTTCTTGATTACCTGTCCGACTTCATTTGCTGTTTATATGGAAAACCTGGAGCTTATGGAGTCGTTACACTACCTTTCTCTGTAAGAGAAGGAATCAATATCTTTTTAGCTGGTTTTGTGCCCACAGAGAATTTGCGTTTCAGGGATGAGTCTCTTATTTTCAAGGTGAGGTGGAATGGTAGATTAATATTTCTCATGTGCCGTGTTCCAGAATAATTGTTATGAATTACGATGTATACTTTTTTTAGGTTGCTGAGACACCACAAGAAAATGCTGAAGAAGTTGAGACATATGCACGGTACAAGTATCCAGCTATGACTAAAGTTCAAGGTGGTTTCAAGCTTAATGTCCTGGAAGGAGAGTTTACTGATTCCCAGATAATTGTGATGCTGGGAGAGAATGGAACTGGGAAGACCACATTTATTCGCATGCTGGTACGTGTGATGCATTCAGATAAAATGCATCATTTTGTAAGTTCTTCTTAGCTGTATTTCAATTTTCCATTAAATTCTGCTAACATTGCGTGTGTAAATTTACAGGCTGGATTCCTTAAACCTGATAAAGTAGGGGATTCAGATGCCGAAGTCCCTGAATTTAATGTCTCATATAAGCCCCAGAAAATCAGTCCTAAGTTTCAATTTTCTGTTAGGAATCTGCTACATCAAAAAATTCGAGATTCGTATATGCATCCTCAGTTCAATTCAGATGTCATGAAACCCTTGCAAATCGAACAACTAATGGATCAAGAAGTTGTCAATCTCTCTGGAGGAGAGCTGCAAAGAGTTGCTTTATGTCTTTGCCTAGGAAAGGTAAGTATTACTTCATTTTCAAATATAATTAATTTATCCATGAACATATACTGACATTCCATATGCTGGTAATCTCAGACTAGAGTATCTAGTCCTCATATATAAATCTCTTACCGGAACAGCAGATTTGTAGTTTATTTGATTGAACCCTCCTGATTTGTTTCCACCACATTTGTTTTGGTCCACAGCCTGCCGACATTTATCTTATAGATGAACCAAGTGCATATCTTGACTCAGAGCAGCGTATTATTGCATCAAAAGTTATTAAGAGGTTTATTCTCCATGCCAAGAAAACTGCATTTATTGTTGAGCATGATTTTATAATGGCAACCTATCTTGCGGATAAAGTTATTGTCTATGAGGGTAGACCCTCTGTGGATTGCATGGCCAATGGTCCTCAGTCATTGGTTACTGGAATGAACCGTTTCCTATCTGTAAGGATTTTCCTTCTCTCATTATATTTCTAATGCCTTTGTTTTTATGTTGATTTTTTCAACCTTTGATATACTTTCTGAACTCCGTTAGTTTCTACTATAGTTTTCAAATGCCAAATCTTTTTCAATTAACAAAATTTTCTAACGTGCATCACACATTTTTAATTTCTTTAAATGAATGGTTATTTTTTATCCATTTAGCTATAAAAATAAGATTTTGTTTGATTTTCTAGTTGATTATCATCTTTTTTTTGGATGCAGCATCTTGATATCACATTTAGGAGAGACCCTACAAACTTTAGACCTCGGATCAATAAGTTAGATTCATTAAAAGATCGAGAGCAGAAATTAGCAGGGTCCTACTATTACCTTGATGACTGAGGAGGCATAATAGCAAAAAAACAGAGGCATCTTCTCTGTTTTGCTTCATTTTCTATTACCAATTATAATTACCCGCATTATTTAATTTCAGAGGAGTTCAAAGTCAGTTTTAAGTTATTTTTCTTGTTATTTAATCCAAATTTGTAATTTTTTATGGTTTAGAATTTGGGCAAATATTAGATAATTTCTTGCAAAATGAAGAACACGCTATACACATTTAAATGTTTTTCGATCAATTTTTTTATCCCATGTTTTTTGGTGCTTGATGGTATGTTTGGGTTTAATATTCAATGTTGAATGAGATAAATTCAAAATCACATACGTCCATATACCGTTCATCCTGACCATACACGTGTGTACAAAAGCTTTTTTTTTCCAATTTCTTTCGATTATAGGTATTTTATAGGTAATAATGTTTTTTTTAAAAACCAATGTGTTGTCATGTCAATTAAGGGTTGCGTGAAGAAATACAACGTTGATAATAGGGTCGGTTGTCTTTAAAAACACGACACGATTACAAAGTAACGTAAATTAACAAAATACGACACAATTATATGACACGATAACACGAAAATATTATATTATTAATTAACTATGTTTATTTTTTATGTAATAGAGATAAAATAATATTTTTATGTTAAATTCCTTAAGTTTTATATAAAATATTGTAACTAGGGTTTTAAATGGGTCCGGACGTTCGGGCTCGGGTTTGAGACTGATTTTGGACTCATTAAAGGGTTTGGACTCGGAGACCCGAGTTTGGATCCGGATCCGGTCAGCTAGTGGTTCGGGTCCAGATTAGTCAGACCCGGCTGTACCCAGATCCTATAAATATTTTATAATATATTAGTAAGTTAGGGTTTAAATATAAATATTTTAATATATATTGTATAATATATTAATAACTTAAGGGTTAAATATAAATACTTAACATGTTAAGTATTTATATTTTATGTTTATTGATTTTACTAAAATTTATTAACTATTTTTTGATTTTTTTAGGTAAATAAAAAAATCATTTTTCGGACCTGGATCCAGACCCGGACCCGTATTTTTTATGGGTTCGGGTCCATACATTTTCCTTCTGGACCGGATCCGGCCAAAATCCAGGTCAACTTCATGGGTCCGGGTCCAAGTCAGCCAGTCCATACCCAGCCCATTTACAACCCTAATCGTGTCCATAAAATAATAAAGGTAAAATAATAATTATGAGTATGGGGTAAAATAATAATTATGGTGTAAAATAATAATTATATAATAGAGATAAAATAATAAATTGTACACATAAATAATTATTAATAAACAGTTTTTTTCCCAGTAAGCTAAGCTCAAAAACGCTCACCCTTGCTGAGCCGTTGGATATTGTACCTCATTATCCCAACCGGCCTTATTAAGAGTTTTTATTGTATTTTTTTCACACATCTTCATGAAATAAAGATTCCTTCCACACCTCCACCTATGACTTTTCTCCCTACCTACATCTACTCTATCAACTAATTTGTACCTCACTTGTCAAGTACCTCTTCTCTCCATACCTTACTTGTCAAGTACTCTCACCCCCACCCACTTTTCTTCTTACACCTCTTCTTTCTTTTTTTTCAATTCGTCGAGAAACCCATTTGCGTTTTGTATCATTCATCTCGAACACATCTAATCTTTCTTTAACAATCATTCATCTCGTCGAAAACACATCCAATCTTTCAATAACAATCATTCATCCTCGTCGGTACTTACCTCGAATTTATTCTTCCACGACACTGAGTTTTTTTCCATCTATGAATCCTCAATCTAGTACCGTATCTTTTGTTCAATTTTTTTACCTCATTTTCTTCTCTTCGTTCATACCATCTCCGCGGTGAGAAAAGACTCGTTGTTCGATTTGATCATGTTGTTTCATTAGTTTTTTTTAGTTGTCCTCGTCGCATAGTTGGTGTAATACAATTTCCCTCGAATTTATTCTCCCTCCCTTGCCTCTGGCTACGCCACTGTCTGCTGGATTTGGGCAGACCGTTGTATAATGTGGTTCTGCCTTCGTGTTTTATTGATTCTGGAAGTCATAGAGTAGTTGTTTCTTATGCGTTTAAATCGTTGTTCTTGAAATGGTTGACTTCTTTGTTCATAAAATATTTCTACACATTTTGTCTTTTAATGGTTGGAAGCTTTTTTCATGAATTACGTCGCTCTATTGTTTCTGAAATGGGGGCGAAACCATAATTTCGTAATCAGTGACCGTCTCTTTAATGGTTGAGATAAAATATCTAAATCCTTCTTCAAATGGTTCAAACGGTTGATCCTCAAACAGTACAAACCGCTGTCCCTCTCTCAGAAGGTACAAACCGTTGTTCCTCAAATATTTCAAACCACTGTTTCTCAAATGGTTTAAACCAATGATCCTCAAATGGTGCAAATCGTTGTCCCTCAAAGGTACATATCGTTGTTCCTCAAATAGTTTAAACCACTGTTTTTCAAATGGTGTAAACCATTGTTCCTCAAATCGTTTAAACTATTGTCCCTTAAATAGTTCAAACCATTGTTCCCCAACTGATGTTTATCAATTTCTTCCATCCAATGTTCCTAACCCCATAACCCATTCTACTGCGTCTCCTGTATAACAATATATGTTGTTCTTTTTCATAATCACTTACGTTTCGTAATACTCTCAGCCTGTTGTTTCCCTTTACATTCTCCTATGTCTCCTAACATTTTATTTTTCACAGATTCGCAATGGATTACGATGTTCAGACATCAGTTTCTCTTGATAGCCCTTCCCGTAACACCAATACCTTATCTATTGTTAATTCGTGCGACGCTTTGCCACCACCACTTACCCCATTTGTTGGTCAAATTTTTCCGGATTTACAATCAGGTCGTCAATTTTATTACTCCTACATGGGTCCATTGGTTTTGATGTCCGTCTGTGGTCGTCCAAAATTACTAATTCTGTTCTTCAGTCGAAAAAATTTGTTTGTTCGGAACAGGGAGAGTCATCGAAGAAGATTGACAGTGATCTTGTTGAATGTCACAAAATATCTGAAAATCTCACAATCTGCAGGAGTCTTGCAAGGCTCAAATCACCTTCAAGATTGATGATACAAAAACCACAAATTGGAGAGTGCATATTTTCGTCGAAGATCATACACACTCACTAGTAACTCTAAGAAATCGTCGTTTTTTTCATGTTAATCGACACATGTCTTATGCATCTCGGGGGTTAATAGATTCTCTCAATTCCTCGCACATCCCGTCGTCTCAACAATACTCATATGTTGCTATGAGTTCAGGTGGATTTTTTCAATCCTTCATTCACAAAATTCGATTTCTATAACTTTCGGAGAAACGCACGTATCAGTGCATGCGATAAAGACGTTGATCTAGTTCTAGAGAAATTTGAAAACCTCCGGTCTCTAAATCCATCATTCTTTTATTCGTTCGCAAAAGATGACGAAGGTATACATAGTTCATCATTTTCATTTTTTTGTCTCACCCTATTTTGACTATTACGCCGCCTTTCTATTAGGTAAATTAAAACATCTTTTTAGGCCGATTCACAATGCATTGAAGATTACAAACTTTTTGGAGATGCCGTCACTTTTGACACGATATATAACATGAATAAGTACAAATTGATATATGAAATGTTCTGTGAAATGAATCGCCATCCCAACTCTATTCTTTTTGGTGCTGGATTCTTATCTAATGAGGTAAAGAATCGTTTGTTTGACTCTTTCAACAATTCCTAAGTTGCATGTTTGTCGTCCCAGTTACTATTATTACTAATCAGGACCGAGCAATGGAAGTAGCACTACCTATTGTGTTTCCAAATACATTTCAACGTTTTTGTAAATGACATATCACGCATAAATTTGCCGACAAAATTGACAATGTCTATAGAGATAAAAATGCAATGACAGATTTTCACGATTTTTTAAATAATTCTGAATCGACTGATGAATTTGATACGAAGTGAAACGGTTGGATTTCGTATCATAACTTGTGTAATAACAAGTGGTTGAACGACATCTTTAAGATAAGACATAAGTGGTGCCCTCCCTATATGACTAACTATTTTTTTGTCGGTATGTCAAGCACACAGAGGAGTGAGTCAATGAATCATCTTGTAAAAATAAGAGTTAAACCATCTTTCACCTTGTATGAATTCATTAGGTTTTTGAAGATTGTACTGATGTCTATGAGGGACAAAGAACTTCAAAGAGATCACGAAGACACTTTCGGTCCACCGCATCTCATCACAAATCTTCCAATTGAAAGATCCCTTCTTCATAAATACACATCCGAAGCTTTTCGTTTATATCAATAACAAGTCAAGCTCAACTTGGGATTTTTCATAAGTATGGTTAGTTATACCTGTTGAACCTTTTCGTACGTTCCTATTTTCATATTTCGTCCTAATTGTTTTCTTTATTTTTTTTGAAGCATTCAAATATCTTTCCTGTCGTTAATGTCTATACTCATCCTCTACCATTTATTATTATCAAGAGGAAAGACTACCTAAGTGTAGTTGTCAGATGTTTAATTCGAAAAGGATTTCATGTCGGCACATTATATGTTTTCTATCTTTCATCGACGGTTCAACAGAATATCCTCCCTCGCTCGTAACGAGGAGATGGTTCCAGAATCCCAAAAATAATATCGCGAGGAACGATAGTGATATGCATTTTGGTTGTGGTGAACTGCAAGCTTTGGCTGATGTCTTCTTCAATTCGTAAAATTGACAAATGATAATTTGAAGATGTCCGTAGAGTCTATAAAGAAGTTACTGGCTGCCCTAATTCCGACATCTTTTCCAAACCGGAGAATAACAATATTCTTTCGATCACGAGACTTATCCATCCGTTGACTGATCCAGTTAATGTTGATGTACCAAATAAAGCAAAAACTAAAGGAAGCGGAGCGAGCGGTAGACCGAGCAAGTCCATTGTGAGATACAAAAAGAGGACTGCACGAAAAGGAGGACTTGTAGCAAATGTCGTCAGCCTGGACTAGGCCTGTAAACGAACCGAATTCGAATCGAATACCATCATATCCGAATTCGAATTCGGTTCGTTTACTATCCGAATTCGAATTTTGATATCCGAATTTGAATCCGAATATTCGGATTTAAATAATATTTATATATATAAAAAAATTATATATATTTTTTATAAAATTCAAAAATAACAACAAATATATTCTGTAATTAAAAAATAAAACTTAAAAAATATTTTTTAAATTTTATAATAGACCCTCAATAGTAAATAATATTAACAAATTATATATAAATTTATAAATTATAACATTTAAAGGTTATATATCTAAATTTATTTTTTATAATAATATAAATATTTAATTTAAATCGGATACCTTGATATCCGAATTCGAATTTCGGATATTCATTAACAGGCCTAGCCTGGACATAACATTAGAAATTTACCCAAAACCTTAGTTATTTATATTTCTATTTAAACAGTTATTTTCATGAATACTATAATCATTGTACCTCTCCCTCACCTTTTTATTAGATGTCGTTCTCCGAAATAAATATTATCCTATTCTACTTTGTTCCTAAAATTGTTCTAACCATGTTGCTCGATTAGTTCTAACCATTGTTCTTTAAATAGTTCAAACAATTGTTCCTTAAATAGTTTAAACCACTGTTTCTAAAATGGTTCAAATCATTATACCAATATAGAAGATATCGAATTACCATTTGTCATGTCCAGACATAAACTTTTTCAATTTGTTGTTCCTTTAACCAACAAATAATTGTACCAATATAGAAGACTTGTAATCACTAACTCTCATGTCCGGACATGGTTGTCTCTCATGTAGCATATATATATACAAAAAATTTCCTGAACGGCACGCGTGTACTACGACATCGCAACGGTACGAGGTTCATCTGCCGTTCAATCACGATCTGAAGGTTGAGCGTGGAGAACCACACCTTGCGTCAGCTCGGCACAGATCCCTTTGTTTGAGCCATAGTTCGACCTCTAAAGGCATGGCTTCTCTGTATTCTTGCAGAAACTACAGTGTCGGACCTGGTCGTATCGGACATGCCACGTCGTTTCTCCCGTCCTCTCCGGGAACGTGCTCGCCGGGAACGTACTCTCCACGTGCTGTTCAACATCAAGTCCCACTATACCTGCTGTCGCGGAAACCGATCTACACTCTCAACCCATACCGGAACCTACTCTGCAGCGAGGAGCTCTATCACGACTACCGTGTCGAACGTCGGACCGTCATCATCACACACGGTATGGTCGTTCTTCTATTTAAGAGCAACTCGCGATGAAGAAATCACCAACAACAACTGCCTGGACGACGATCGCCGAAATCACAGTCCTCGACCTAGATCTTCCACAGGTATTGTAGGTTCTAAATGGTTCTCCGATATCACTTCTAATTCTAAATTGTTCTCCTACCTCGCCACAGATACAAACTGAATGCTTTTTCAGTCATCTGTTCGTGATAAATTTTTACCCAATTCCATTGTGTCTTTAGTTTACACTTGAAAAGGTGTTTTTAGGAATCTCAACATGTCTTCGAGGAAGAGATCAGCCGAGTCGAATAATATCATCCGTAGGCGTCGTGGGAACAACAACGAGGTTATTATTATAAGCGACGACGAATCGGAGAACGGTATGTACAGTCGCCGATTCTTCAATTTCCGTCATCGCGTCTCCTTTACACCGAACAATTCCAACAGCTGCATCGACCACACGACGAACTGATGGTACTGTCACCTGGTCATTTAAGAGAAACAATATTCTTCTCTCTGGCCAGTCTTTAGGTGGGAGGCTAATGACTAATCTTCCTCGTTATGTCGACCCAACCATACCGAGGTCCACAACTAATGCACCTCAAATGACACCTCCACTGGCAGATGAACCTCTGGAAATTTCACAGTACAGACTCTCACTGCCTAAGAAAAAACATGTCATTCCTGGAATCAACAAATGTGCCTTATGCCAGCAGGACCTCCCAATTGATCACCTAAATTACGTGCGTGTTAATCCAATTCCGATTCAGCCGTTTGATGATAATCTGAACTGGGATGAATACAAAATATTTAATGACCCCGATTCAGATGAATGGAATGATTGGTGGATTAATTCATTTACCGGTACTCCACCCGCGAAACATTAAAGATTAGCATGGACTACCTATCTACTTTTAATCTGTAATCCTTTTATCTACTTTTAATCTGTAATCCTTTCTTATCACTTATTGCTTATGACCTATCCACAGTTCTCTCTTTCTATTACTTAAGATCATGTAATCCTTTTAAATCAAAGATGGAAAAAATCAATTCCATTCCAAAATCAATATTTCGTTTGTTTATAAGCCTACTGATGATTGAACTTTAAATCAAAATTTTGTTCTAAAGGCATCGAAAGTCATACACATTCACAACGTCAACTCCCACTAGTCTTCATCTCAATTTCCTATTCTAGTTTTAATTATTTATTTCAATCTTGCCAATGATTTAGGGGAAAAGAATTTCCCTATAATCCATGATTATTTTAAATTTGTCAAGGTTGAAAATAACCATGACATTATTGTGAACTCCCTTCCTCATAACAGGGTAATAGCCCAATCAAATTCCGGAGTATCTCTTACTCCAAATGTGACAAACTGCAATCTCCAGTAGCAACCAGCGTGGAGTTTGTAATGCTTACATGAATTCAGATTACTTATTTGGTTTGAATTTGTAGAGTCGGCGTGATGGAAATATCTTTGTATGATACAAGAGAGGGTTTATACTCGACAGATAATAAAATTCAACTCGTAATAATAATAAAAAATCATCTGTTTACTTTCGAAATTTCTACACACAACTCCCATGCATTTATCATTAGTACAAACTTTTCTTACTCTGATGACTTTTTCCATGTGGCGAACCAGTTGATATAGATGACCCATGTTGGGGAATTTAGTATGCTGTAAAAAAGATTCCAACTGAATCAGGAGAGGCAGTCTACAAGTTACTTGGTTTTGCATCCGCTAATCAATATTACCACTATCCTGTTAGTTCTCGTTTACGAATCAGTCAGGTTTGTAAAAATAAATCGGTTCTTGAAGATATGGCCACAATCATGACATGGCCACCCCAAGCAAAAAACGGTTCTTGAAGATAAATCGAATTATAACTCCTTACGAGAGGAATTTAATACACAATTTGAAAGCAACTAACATTCCACCCAGTCAGCAGTACTCATACGTCGCGATGTAATCAAGAAGATTCTCGAATTGCTTTTTCACAAGAAGCGATTTCAACAATTTCCGTAAAACTGAGAAAGAAATTTTAGTAAGCCACGACGTCGATAGCCTGATACAAAAACTTGAACAATTGAAAAAGGAGGACGACAAGTACTATTACTCATACATTTTGGATAATGAAGGTATGTCTACATAATTTACATAAATTTGTCAAAGTGTTCATTATCTAAAACTTTATTTAACTTCCTTTAATAGGATCTCTGATGCATTTATTTTGGGCTGACTCAAGATGCATAGATGAATATGCCAAATACGGAGAGGCAGTAACATTCGACACCACCTACAACACTAACAAGTATAGCTCATAATAGGATTTTTCTGTAGCGTAAACAATCATCTTCGAACTGTTCTATTTGGAAGCGGATTCATTGCCAATGAGTCTACGGAGTCATTCATTTGGTTTTTCACAGAATTCAAGAAATGCATGAGCAGAGCACCCGAAAACTATCATAACAGATCAGGACGCTGCAATGAAGGCCGCTTTGTCCATTGAATTTCCGAATACATTCCACAGATTATGCAAATAGCACATCAGCCACAAAATGTGTGACAAGGTGGGCACAGTTTACAGAAACAAGGAAGAAATGGAGAGATTTAATAGTATTTTAAATACATCTGATTCCATCGAGCAATTTGAAAATGATTGGCACAAATGGACTAAGGACAACAATGTGGCTGACAACAAATGGTTGGAGGACATGTTCGCAATACGTGAAAGATGGTGCCCAATATACATGACAGAGCACTTCTTCGGCGGAATGCAGAGCACGCAGCGCAGTGAGGGGATGAATGCACTAGTCAAGATGAACGTCAAGAGATCCTCTACATTATTTGAATTCCTATGTGTGTTGGAATTAGTTTTGACTTCGCAAAGAAATAAATTAGACGAATTGGACCACAAGGATCGTGACGCACCTCCACATACAATTACGGCACTAACAATCGAATGGAGCTTACATTCGATATATACAACTGAAGTATTTCTCCTGTTTCAACAAGTGCAGAAAAGTATGATATACTATATTCGTGTTAACACAGGTATACCATTAACTATAGCAATTTGCAATCCTACTACAAGTAGCGGAGATTTTAGTAATTATTTTATCTATTATTAAAACCTTGAAAACTCCGTAGTACATTGTCTTTTTATAGATATTCGATTATCGATGTTGAACACTTCTTTTTACCAGATTTGATCATACAAATTAACTAATTTGATGCACATAAGTGACACAATATCAGTAAATACAATAAGTTATCAGCAGTGGAATTCCTCATGATTGCAGTGGAATCTATGATGAAATGATAAAAAAACAACTGGGAGAAGGTGACCAGAATTGAGACCACTGACCACAAAAATAATGATACCCTTTAAAGTAAGTGGATTTTAGATGAAGAGTTATATCTAAATCCATTTCATAAGTCAGAATCCATTTCATAATGTATTTATACAATTAGATTCAAGGATAATAGATAACATATTCCATGTTCTGTTATACTCTATATTACACTAATTCCATGTCAATTAGTAGAATGATTAGCTATTGTCTACCAACTATGCAATTAATCTAATCCATTAATAGATTCATAATAAAAAAATGCAAATTTTAAACATTTTAATTCATAACAGAATTAATCTAATCCATTAATAAATTCATAATAATAGAATTTGAACCCTTAACCTTTTGTGCCATTACACCAGATGGTTAAAGAATAATTCATAATATTCATTCGTTTTTAACCTGACAAAGTGGAAGGCTTCTTTTTCATGCCTATAAATCAAGATTGGTGTTATTATCTGCACTTTCTTGCTTAGTTTACATAAATTATTAAACATTCCATCTTCAATATGCAAATACTCAATGATACTGATTCAATTCCTTTGAACATGTATAAGCCACCATCCATTTTCGCATTAGTCTCTTGTGGGAATGTAAGGCTTTCGATGAATTCTGGGTCATTCTGTATATCTGTTACTAATTTCTGACGAAACCATCTAGTCATCCAGACGACTTGAAATATTGATATTGAAAAATAAATTTTAATATACAAACTATGTCATTTTTACAATAAGATTTGATTTCATACTTACTGCTCGCTTGACAGCACCGAGGTGAATTGCATGCAAAGGATTACGGTTGGAGTCATAATGAGTAAACGAGTTATCGTCACGCGTCTAGACAAGGAAATGCCAATGTTTAACGGTACGCATTGGTATAAAGAAGTACCTAGCAAATCTCTTATATTGACCACTCATA
Source organism: Zostera marina (assembly GCA_001185155.1). NCBI lineage: Eukaryota > Viridiplantae > Streptophyta > Magnoliopsida > Alismatales > Zosteraceae > Zostera > Zostera marina. The sequence continues at coordinate 228,051 of LFYR01000069.1, forward strand.
GAATGCGTAATCATTTCATCTATTTGCTCAGCAGCGATATACGATAGCTTCTCCGGCAACACTTCAGAAGAGCGGTTGAAACCCTCATCATCAAACAATTCCGGATTCACGAACTGGAACTTAGCCTCGTGAATGGATTTTTCAACTAGCTCAACTCGAGAGACCCCAGCAAACACTTTTACAAGTTGGAAAAACAAAATAGAATGATTTCAAAAATAGAAACGATATTATTTGACAATTTCTTAGTCTTACTTACCAACGGGTTGTACAACCTATGACGAACAATGTCTCGGAGATCACTATCGTTGCAGAACACCGAATCGTCGTTTATCATGAAGAAGAATAAATAATTGTACCTAAATTTAAAAATAAGATTTTAGATTCAACCAATTATATAAAAACAGAATAAAAGAGTAATAGGAACAAAATATCACTCTGGATTCATGACAAGCCTCTTTGCGTTCTGATTCAAGTTTGAAGAAGTCTCTCCATTATTGTGATTAACAAATAGTTTTTCTTCGTCATTCATTTTTTTTTCAACCTAATTTAGAAATTAATAACATATGTTAGAAATATAAATATTAAACCCATAGATAAAATAAAACAATTAACGAAAAATAAGAAGTTCTTAAACCTTTTCAAAAGTCCTGGCTTTCATTCGTTTAATCATCGAGGAAACATAAGGAGATTCTACAGAATTCTGTTTCGATTCAGTAAAATCAATCCGACGGGCTACTTCAGATAGATCATCTCTTACAACCTTATCCTTTGACCTCATATTACTCTCTATTTCTTCGACAGATGCAATGACAGAAGCCCAAAAATCTGGCGACGATACTAATGGCATAGTTGCATTAGTTACAGGTGTGTTGAATCCATCTTCAGAAGTTTTCTGCTCTACAGAAATGGCATATTCATTTTTGAGATGAAGTTGACCTCTAGTGACACCTTCTTCGGTAAATATCTTAATTTTCTGGTATCTACAATCATCTCGCAGTTTCTCAAACATTGATTGACCTTCTTCAACCAAAACTATAAGGTTGGTTCTTGAATATATATGGGGTAGTAGGTTTATCTTATTCATTAGTCATTATCTTCGTAGGCGATTTATATTCAGATGTGTGTTGTAGTTGTTCGATACCTTCACTAAGATAATCACTTAAGATATTAAAACTGGGGGGGATATTACTTGATGTGCAGGGGCTTCTTCAGATATAGTATTGTAATTATTTACTTCCGCATTACATTGCGAATTTAGGAAATCAACGATTTCTTCAGTGGACACCGTTTCGTTAGAATGCGGACTTGCAACAACATCTAGTTCGATTATTTCAGATGAAATTTGTAGATTTTCAAGGGCATCAGTAAGAATTCCCTCATACATATCTATTCCATCAATCATTACTGGACTTTGCACTATAATCGAAGACTCATCAGTGGGATGTAATGAACTAATTTCATTAGAAATGCTACGTATACCAGGAGTAATAGTTGTTTGATCTCGAGTAACATATCTTGCGGGAGATGGGGTTAGAAGATCGATGACCAGGTCATTATCTATCGGATCATTTGAACGGCTAGGGTCCAAAAATCGAGTTCCTTGAGGAATAATACCGATGTTAGGTCCTAATTTAAAAAAAGAAGATTTCTCCTACCTAATTTAAAGAACACAATTGAACTACAGATATTACTAACAAACCTTCACTCAAATATCCGTGAATTGTAAATTGGTCTGCATACTGTGGAATGTGGAAATAAAATATTAATCATACTAATTAGAAAGTGAGCTGGATATTAGGAAGACTAACCTTATTCGCATTGCGAGAAAGGTTCTGCAATCTTTTCCGTTGAAGGAATTGCATTAGAGTCGGTTGAAACAAAGTCTTAATCCTAACGTGGGGCAAAATTTCGAAAATAAATGATAATACAACGAGAGCTTTCAAAATCTCGGTGGAAAAATATATTTAAATTCAGAAAATATCGATCACAAATAATTGACATAAACTAATTCGGACTATTCAATACTGGATTCCTTTTTTTTAGGAATAACGCTTAATTTCTAACACTAAGAACCTCATCGGATTGACCATCGTGCGCATAGGAAATAGGACGATATGATACCTGAAACAAAAGAAATCACTATGCATGGTTTTCAACAATGATCCGAAATCATACAATATTAGGTAGTTAGGCACCTCAGCATCTGTCAGTGAACTAATTGTACGGCTACGTCTTTTGGTACAACCTTCATATCATTGAAAAATCACCAAATTCCTGGCAGACGTAGGAGGAAATAGTGTAGTCCTTTCCCATAGAAATACCTGGCAAATACAAAAAACGCAAATAAAAAACAACATAGTATTTAAGAAAAATATAACATTTCTACGACCGTCTCAGTACATTTAATATTGTGACGCATCCGTGAATGTATTCCCCAACGCGATCGCCGACTCTCTCCCTACGACGTACTGAATGAGAGGCCGAATCCATGTTTCTGAATAACTGTCCTAGTATTAATTTAGACCAATTCAGACTATTGAAATCCTCAGGGTTTTCTATGTAATGAAATAACTTCAAAGGCATTGTCATCTTCGACCTTGGCAAGAAGAAAGAGGAAAATAAAAGGCATAGCCACAATTTGAAGCAATCCATATCATACTCGACGTCCTTCGGCCCTGCCGTAACTGTACGTACGAAAACTTCCTTCACAATAGTACTGCAAAGTGACATATGATAAAAATTTAATACAGCATGTGTATTTGTATCGAAAAATAACAGTATTTTACTTCATATTGCAATCAGAATAAGCATACCTAGTAACCTGATTCACTCTAAAATATTTCTTCCAAAATTTGGTAGCATAAAATGTATCATCGTCACGTCCGATATAAATTTCATTACCATCATATGGAAGTCCGATTATGCGACCGACATCCTCTTATGTGATTTTCAGAACCTTATCCTTAACCTGGAACTGGTAATTACCAATGTATCTTCCAACAAGGTCGTCTAGGTGATAGGAATTGACTACAACATTTGATTTATGCAGGAAGTGACCGAAACCTATTTTTCCGACAAGATCATAAAATCGTGATGGTAGTTTCCCAATAATAGACAGATATGTGTTGTAAAATCCAGAGTAACAACAACGATTCTGAACAAGGAAGTGACCTGGATATACGGTAATACGAAATATTAACTAGTGTATTTGCAAGATCATTTAACATACAATTTAGGTATATTAAATCTTACTATTCTTAGCCCCGCATACATAGCAGTCTGGAAAAATTTATTGAGGTAGAAGGGCATGATCGATTTTCGATTTGTTTATACGTTGTTTCTTAATCTTCGGTTTAACACCTAAACAAATATCGATTATGCAAAGGATGATTAAATAACGAAAATCTAATATAGAACATGAAAGTTTTGCCATACCTGCGCATACTAGAGGGCCTCTTTTCCGATTCAATAATTCAGGACTCGAAATCATCGGAGATCTACGATCAGAAACAATCTTGGGAACAATTGGTAATATATTAGATCTTGCATGATGTGAAAAATCGTTCCTATCCATTGAAAATCTGGGACATAAACTATTTGGTATAATCGGCGACGAGTTAACTTCATCTGAAAAATAGCCGGTTTCGATAGTCACATTTTTTTCAAGTTAAATATGAATTGATCGCAACAAAATTATTTTGCAGCGGAATAATAATATTTGGAATCACAATTTTTCTTACCACATTCAATTACATGGCCGGAGGTAACGTCCATTTCATTATCCGACTCGGATAAAGTAACCTACATTGACATTTTGATTAAAACACAAAGGAATACTAGAGATAACTTAGGGCTGAAGAACAGAGATTAAAATTAGAAAACTATAAGATGGCGTTCGGTAAGAAGTAACAAAACCATTGAGGTGATCACAACCATGATAAGGCCTGCATTTGCATTTTGGAAAAAAATCAGAACAATATAAACACCTATGTAACATGAGAACGGTAAGAAACTTCATAAAAATGTAATTTTGTCTTATTTTAATTTTAAGAATTTAGTATTTACTCATTTAGTTTAATTAGACATTTTTACATTTTCATTTCACTGGTTGACTACGGAACATTTTTTTTTTCCTTTTTTTGTCTGGTTTCCATTCTCGGATTTTCTCATGAAATGTCTTGATGATGGAAATCTGATAATGGAACGACTGTTGGGTTTATTTTAGATTTTGGTGGGATTTTTGAGCATCTCACACTTAGAACATTCTTGTGATCTCTATGAAATCAGGACGATCGCATCATCATGCTGGTTGCTAGAGCGTGACATTAATATTATCCAAAAACTTGAAATCAACAACTATAATTAAATCAACTAGAACAGATGACAAGTGGAGCCAGGATCCCACTCGCTCTCTCCGGGATTTTTGATAATAAAACACATAAAATCAAATATTATCCAGGATACTAGAAGTAATAACATCAAGGAATATGTATAAAGCAAGTGTTCTACAACATTAAAGGTAAGTTATACACATGAATCGAGTGAATGAACCGCCAAACCGTATTTAGAAACACAAAACTGCACACATTTGGAAGAATTGAAAACCAAGAACAATCGATCATTCTGAATAACTCTAATTATGGAGTGAAAGAAACTAATCAAACTAATTATACTTGGAGATTTTTTTTTTTTTTTTTAAAAACCCTATCGTCCAAACACTTCGACAAGAGAATCAACGAATTGAAAATGGGGGAAATGAAAAAAAGTATGTAGATTGGTGATATATTCATACACAATATGCAGTTTGAATCGGAGATTGCGGACGACGGCGAGATTTCAAGATGAGGAGACGCAGACGACGATCGCTCGGAAGTCTGTTTCAAGGTCTGTCGTCGTCGTTCTGGCCGCGATGGAGTTGATCTGAGATTGAATACTTGTTTACATCGACAATATCGATATACATTATGGCACAGTGCTCGGTAGGGTGACTCGACGGATGAGGCATGGCGCGCTACGACTGACATTGACATGGGACATTGAAATTCTGACAAGGCGGAATGGACGATCGAGAAAGACATAGGTGAACGGACGGCGGATGCGGTGTACGCACGGTGAACCTGAAACGCGCGTGCCGTTCCAAAAATGGGTCCTATATATATAATCCACAATCTTCTGTTGCGTCATTTTCTTATGGAAAACCTTTTGCATCGACGAACTTCCAGTTATCGCTGAATGTCATGCCAATGTAACTATAATTTAGGTATTTCTTGATCCATTATACCTGAAAATAGTAGTAGGATGCATGAAACTTTAACAATGTATAGGATGTCGGGGGTAAGGTAACAAATACACTTACAACGCGACATGCCTCTTTCTTATTATTTTTCGATTTTCCTTTTGAATTGAAATGCGCAATGAGACACTTGTGTCCATTTATTTTTAAGTAATGCCAATGTGTCTTCGTGAACAGTGGAATGTATACAATTTTCTTCAACATCTTATTGTCAACCATAACCCGTATTTCGTTGAAGAAATCGTTCCAAGCGTCGATATGGATGTTTGGGGAACCTGATCTCTTTTTAAATAATTTACATCTCAATATTTTTGCTCCGCTTTCGGAGACTTTGTTCATCAATATCATTGCATACAGATCGATTACCTATATTAGTTGTTCAAGTTAAATTTCTCAGAATCAAATATAATTTTTTTAATGTTAGTAATTTCTTACCCGATTGCTATAGATTTTTTTTTGTGCAATGTCAACAATGCATTCAGTACGCAAACGCGACAATTGCTGCACCTCCGTTTGCAGCTGCAATCAAGTCGGAAAGGAGATTTGACAATGGACGAGTACATTTCCAAGGTGTCGATCCTGAAAGACACCCTTGCTTCGATCGGGGGGAAGATGAAAGATTATGAAATCATCTTGATTAAACTACAAAAAAACAATGTAGTTCTGAGGACTCCCTACTGGCGGCCAGTATTTTTTTTTTAAACAATTGGTAAATGGCATTTTAAAAATGGGATTGACTTCCTTCCAATAGAAGGTCGCCAAACTCTGTCAAGCACAAGCACTTAACTGCCCATTGGGCTTACAGACCCTTACTCCATACATAAGCATAACACAACTTTACAAAGGCCTACAAAACTACTACATGGGGTTCAAGGGGACCCCACTATCCCATTTATCTATTACACATGACTCAGAATTATTACATTTTTTTTTGAATTTCATCCTATCAAATGAAACTCTCACATCCATAATTACCCTTCTAGCAATCTCACACGCCTGAAGAGAAACTCCATCATGCTTCCTCCTGCACCTCTCTGTCCAGATATGATAAACAGATGACCCAATGAGACTCCACATCAACCCCCATGGAGGTGAATGCTTCGTTATACCATCCGCTTTATTAAAAATTTCCAAAAAAACTGATGTTTGGCACCTTCAATATCGAACCCGTACAATCATGGACTGCTTACCACACCCCCATAGAGTATGAACACTCAAAGAATAAGTGCTCTCTACTCTCATGTCCTGCATGTGTTACAGAAAAAAACAATTCAAAGGTTCCTCCTGTCTTCTATCAGATAGTCTATCTTTTGTAGTTAACCGCTTCCACCCACTATAAGAAAACAAGGACACGGACCTAGCCACAGCTAGCAAAAGCCGTGGCTAATTGTTGAATATTAGCCACGGTTTTTTTATACGTGGCTAACTTTCCCGGCAAAAATTCCCCCCATTTTTTCACTCATATTTTGCCACTGATATTTTATAATTATTAGCCATTGCCAAATTAAAAAAATTAGGGTTAGGGTTAGGGTTAGGATCATTTAGGACAAATAAACCCAAGACTGAGACACATGGAGGATATGAAGCTGAAGTTTCTCAGTGACCTTTGCAAAGCAACGACCTATAATAATGGTGTCACCAAAGAAAGTGTTTTTGGAAAATATCACTACCGCTGTTCAGAAAAAAGCTATTGATCTATGCACACAAGAAATATTCTGAATCATCATTCGATTTGAGTTCTGAAGATTTCGTGAAGATGTTGATTCTCGACTGAAGTTTCATCGTTATGTGTTTTATCCAACGGGAAATACCAATGAAGTTCAAAGAAATTGCACTTAATTCGCTAAAACGTGATTTGCTATTGTTCGAAAATCAAATTCTTTTCTTTATCCTTGAGACGATATTTGGTAGTTGTTTTTCAACCTACTCTAAGGTCAACTACACAATCTTAAATCTCTCACTTTTCTACTTAGAGTTTCCTACTGATTACACTTCAAGTTCAACTGTATATTTGTATCAAAACATTGAAACAATCCATCATCTCCTCCAATTGTATCAGATATATTTTGTGATTCTGGACATGGTATTCTTCATGTTTTTCGAGTTTCAAATATGAGACAAGTTATATATATATTTTTGGGTGAATTTCATTTCTAACCACCTAAGATGGCTTGGTTGTCAAAAGTAACCATCAAGCCTAGAGGAGAAGCATCGCCATGAACTAATTGTTGTTAGTACCTACACTTAAACTGTTGTCTCCTGCTTAAATCTAAAATTCTAGATTGTGCGCACGTGAATAACACGTGATGACCTTATTTTCAATTTCTTTTTTTTACAAGGGGTGGGAGTCGGGTCGGGCGAGTCGACCCGTAAGAGAGGAAAATGAATAAGGACCGACAGGTCAGGGTAGTCCCGGTATCGGGGCAGAAAGTGGGTTTTTTAATCGGTCACCAACTCGATAAAAAAGGAGGGAGTGACACAAAACGAACACACACAAAAGCCCAACCGACACCAAGTTAATTTATTTTATTATTAAAATGATTGTCTTGTAATTCAAATTCGGTAGAAACTTGTATTAAACATCTATAATATCTAGGCAAATGATGAGTTGAAATCAGTGGCGAATGTAGGGGGACTTTGAGTTGTATTTTAGCCACGGAAAATCATTTCGGTGGCCAAAAATCAGTAGTCACCAGACCTACAGCCACGGTTCCTCCCGTGGCTAAATCAATTTTATTTAGCCACGGATTTTGCCATTTAGCCAATGATCTTGGCCGTGGCTGTTTCCATATTTTCTTGTAGTGGTTGAATGATATTTTAGGAACATATGTTAAAAAAGATTTATTTTCTAGTGTTAGTAATGATGATATTATGTATCGGTACCAAAATATGGCACCTCGTCGAGAATAATTGAATTGAAAAAATAAATTGAATTTGGTTAAATGATTTAAAATTAGCCTCCCGAATAAAAAAAATTTAGATTCGCCGCTATGTGTTATGATAATTTTTTTTCTAATTTGTCCTTTATTTAGATAATGTAAAATATTTTACCCGACGTTATACCAGTTAACCCGATGATTTCAAGATATACTCCTCAAAAGATAACCGGGAAAACCCCACACCGAAGACTAATCTTTCCACGGCTATCAGAAGCCTCACGTCTTCCAACAGAAACAACACTTGGACCGCCATTTCACACTTGTTTCAACTCTAAACACGACCAAAGCTACAAAGAAGAGATTTTTCCATTACCCATCTTTCATTTTCTTTCTCTCTGGATTTCGTCTTTTGGTAGGAGCTGGAGATGTCTTCTTCTTCCTGTTCATACCTGAGATCACTTGTGTTGGGGGTGGCCGTGTTGGTGTTCTGGTCAAGCGGTAGGGGACAATGTGAGGTGACTTATGATGGCAAATCCATAGTCATAAATGGGCACAGATCGAAGGATTATTCTTTCTATGAGGATTTACGCTCTGCCGTAAATCATACCCGTCCGCGATGTTGCTTGGATATGGCATCCAGCCATCGTTGGGAGGACGATGGGTTTTGGATATTTCTGCCCCAAAAAATCTGCCCGTTTTTATTTATTTTATGACAATGGTATCTTCGAAAATTTGATTTAATTCTAAGGGTAAAATGGTCGAAAAAATTATAGGTGGTTATTTTTAACTCCATACCAATCTTAGGTGGGTACATTTGACACTAAACCGACACTATTATTAATCGTGTCAAAACTTTCGATACTAAACCGACACTATTATGAACGTGTCGTGTTCGTTTCGTGTTACAATCGTGTCGTGTTTTTTTACGAATCATGTCTATTATTGTCACTTCTACTTGATATAGAGTCCAAAACAGTACTTGGGATCTGACTAGAAGCAGACCAAAAGTTCAAGGTTCCATACATCCCCCAACAGACAAGTTGTAATTTACCCACATGAGAGAGTAACTTGGAGCTCCATGTATCAATCATTGTTTTTCTGTAGTGTTATGTTAGGGGGTTTGAGTGAAGAGTATGAATCGTTCATAACGTCAATCACAACAAGGTATGATCCGAATCTTACCTTTGCAGATGTTTGCGAGTTCTTGATGGACCAAGAAATGGTCTTGAGAAAGCAAGAACAGCGAGCCCTGCCGTCAATATTCCCGTGAGATCAGGAGGAGCGTCATCAGGTTTCTCAAAAGCTGAACGGCAATGCCAAATCTTCTCAAGAAGAGGTCATATCGCAACGGATTGCTATAACAGGCTTAATATAACCAAGTTTTCACCTGCTCATGGTCGAACCCTTTCACCATTTGGACCCAATGGAAGTAATCAAGGCTCGGTCAATTGAATTTCATCTTCAATAGACGTGATGACAATATGGTATCCCAACTCGGGAGCCACATCGCATATCACACCTGTACGAGGGAACATTTAGCAGCCTCGACCGTTCTCCGGTAATGACATTATTTACACGGCTGATGGAAGTCCACTTCTGATTACTCAGACCGGCTTGATTCTTGCTCGATCAAGCTCTCGTCCTTTCTATCTTAATGATCTTTTTCTTGTACCTTCATCTACAAAAATTTACTTTCTATTAATCGATTTTGTGTTGATAACAAAGTTTATGTTCGCTTTGACTCACAGAGAGTACAAGTCCAGGACGTGGCAACCAATGAAGTTTTGCTAGAAGGGAAGGCGAATAGAGGTTTCTATGAGATACCATTGGAGACGAATGTAAATAAAAGCGTTAATTCGTGAGAAAACTCGACGGAGCATATCTGACATTGCCGTTTAGGATATTTAAATACTTCTTACATGTCAATTCTTCAAAAACAAGTTTTAATAAATACAAAGTCAAAAAATTTCAATATTTGCAAATTTTGTCAACACGGAAAATCGCACTCCCTACCCCATCCTTCTCGTAAAACTTCATACAAGCCACTCAAACTTGTATTCTCAGACATTTGGGGACCGACTCCGATGACATCATTTAAAGGATATCACTACTATGTGAATTTTGTGGATGCGTCGAGTAACTTCAACTTCGCAAAAGTGATAACTGTCATGATGGCGGACTTATGATGGCGGATTTCCACCATCATAAGTGTTGGTATCTCGACATCAATATTATACTACCACCTGACCAATTAGGGAAGAACACCGACAATCACAACTGTCGAGGAGGATTAGCCAAATGTCCAGAAAGGTGTCATGCGTTTAAGAGCTGGAGTTGGATATTTATAGCTAAGAAATCAACAAGAACAGGGACAGAGAATGACAGATTAATAGATAGATTGAACCCAAAATCAACCAAACATACTTAGATCCAAAGATGAGTCTCAACAATGGTGAACCCGACGTGAAGGTCATGCCTGAAGAATTTGTTGGCCTGCTCACGGCGGAACAAGATAAGCTTTCTGTATTTAGGGACAGGTATGAAATACCGGCATGTGTTTTTTCTTGCAGGAATGAAGAAAAACACAAGTCACCGGAGGAAGGCAGTAAGGTAAGCCTCAAGAGAAAGGAGAAAGGTGAAGAATGGACCAGCGAAGACAAATCTGGAAATATCCAGAATGATAAATCACTTCGTAATCATATTACAAGTAGTAGATCAAAAGAAAAATATTCGCGAGATAGCGATAAACAGAATTGTTTGAGTAAAAACAGGTTGAAAAAGAAAGACAGGTGGTATGATAACGTTGAAGAAAGTTATCTTTTAAGAAAGATAAGGAAATTAGAGGAACAGGTTAAACATTTAACTTCAGGAGAATCAAGCAAGGAAATAAGAAAAACAGGATTGAGCCCCAAAAGGGCAAAAATAGGGGACAAATCGAGTAAGACTAGAAAAGAAAGAGGGGAAAAACAATTTTTCTCAAGAACAAATAGTGCATTGGCAGAACATTTATTAACAGGTAAATACCTAGAAAAATGGGTAAGACCTAAGTTACCTGAATACAAAGGAACAACTGACCCAGAAGCCCACGTAGTAAAATTTATTGCTAATATGGAAGATATCACAGATCGTCAAGATCTGTGGTGTCGAATGTTCATAAGAACTTTAGAAGGAGAAGCTATGAACTGGTATACTGACTTACCAAATAACAGTATACAAAATTTTAATGATCTCAAAGAAAAATTCATAGAAGCATTCGGTCACGGAATAAAAAGAAGAATAAATGTAGGAATGTTATTAACCATTAAACAGGGTCCAAACAAAAGCCTTAGAGGTTATATAACCAAATTTAACGAGACTTTGATAAAAGTAGCAAAACCCACTGACGGTACCACGATAATGGCACTAAGAGCAGGACTTAGGCCCACAAGATTTTTATTAAAATTTATAGAAAATCCACCAACCAGTCTGGCAGAAATGATGGATAGAGCTTATAAGGAAATGGATGCAGAAGACGTCATGGACCAAAGAATCAAAGAAGTCACTAGGTGGAGTTCGTCCAAAATACACAAATACGGAATCCCAAACAAAAGTGGACAAAACAATGTACCACGAATACCAAATCATCGAGAAATATTCTATGACTTGAAAAATAAAGGTATTTTATCTCAACCACAACCAATGAACTCAAAAACTTTGCCTTATAGAAATAATGGCAAATTTTGCGAGTATCACCAAAATCAAGGTCACACTGCTAATGAATGTAGAACCCTAGAAAAAGAAATAAAAAGACAGCAAGCAAGAGAAAAACTACCAGGCCCCCCAAAAAAATCAACAAAACCTGAAAGGTACGGTTTTCATGATCATGGGTGGCGAAAGCGGAAAAAGGAAAAAACAAAATGAAAATGAAACTCCAAATAGTAAAAAAATCAAGAATCAAGAGATCTATTTTTCAGAGGACGATGCCTCAGAAATAAATTATCCACACCAGGATCTATTAGAATTGCTACTGAACTTTGTGAATGATATTATTTATAATAGTCTAAGAATGACAACAGTTTATAAATGATAATATTTGAAGATAAATGTTTATACAGATTTGATGATTGCAGCAGTGATCTGGAGATGATGAAGATCATGAGTAGATCAGATGAAGAATCTCCAGATGAACAGATGATTTGATTCAATGCCTTGAGATTCCAGAAGACAGATTCCAGAAGACAGATTGAAGAAGACTGATTGAAGAACCCGGAGGACAGATTGAAGAATAGAGATGGTGATTTAGGAACAAGGATTTTGATTCCAAAACCTAAGGTTTGAGTTGTGTTGATCTATATTTATGGAGGTGATTACCAACGGCTATATGGGTTTAGGTAAGTTTGGTAGATATCCTTAATTGTGGTAATAAATGAGATTAGGAAATGTTTATATTGGGAATAATGAATTAAGGATTGGGAGGATATTTGAAAGGATATTGTTGGATATTGAGTAATAGGATATATGTGTTTTTGTAGGGACTTGTATGATATTTTCACAATAATTCTAGTATTCTAATAGTCCCCCTCGAAGATAAGGCCATAAACTACTAGGATTTGGGCTTAATACTTGGGTTATGGGCTTATATTCGGATAATGTAGATGTTTGATTAAATGGATGGTGTATATGGATATATATAGGTATTCGGATATGGGTATTCGGATATGGGTGTTTGGATGTGGATATTGGATTTAGTGTATTCTTATAAAAGGGTGTGTTTGTGGGGTTTTTCCTTTGATTGGTGGCACTAGGGTTTGGGTTTGGCGGGAGTTGCTTCGTTTCATAGGTTTGCTTCTCTTCCCTCTCCTTCTTGCATTTTGTTTTCTCCTCTTCCTTGATGTATGTTCTTTATTCCGAGTTGCATCAGTAGTGTTTTGTATAGTGTCCCTGTTACTGGTTTTGTGAATATATCGGCTACATTCATTCTCGAGTCTACTCTGTCTATTTTCAAGTTTTTCTCCATGATTTTGTCGCGCACTGTGTGAATGTCGATCTCGATGTCTTTCGTTCTTTGATGTAGTACTGGATTTTTCACTATTGCTGCTGCAGAGTTGCTATCTGTGTAGAGTATTGGTGTCTCATTTTTGTATGTTCCGATTTCTTTTAGTAGATTAATGATCCATGTTATCTCGCAACTTGTGTATGCCAATGCCCTGTATTCTGCTTCTGCTGATGATCGAGCAACTGTGTGTTGCTTCTTTGTTTGCCATGATATTAGGGACTCTCCAAGAAAGATGGCGAATCCTGTTGTGGACCTTCTTGTTGAAGGGCATGATGCCCAGTCAGAGTCTGAGAAGGCTCTTAAACCTGAAGTTTTGGATCCTGAGAAGACAACAGCAAAACCAGGTGATTGTTTAATATATCTTAGCACTTTATGTGCTGCATTTAGATCCTTTTGCCTTGGTTTGGACATGTTTTGGCTCAGTGTATTTACTGCATATGTTATGTCTGATCTGGTTACTGTTAGGTATACCAATTTTCCTACTATGCTTCTGTATTGTGTTGCATCCTCTAGTTCTTTTTCATCATTCTCTTTTTTGTTATTTTCTTGTGTTTTCTTTGCTGGTGTAGTTGTTGGTTTTGAATTTAGATATCCAGTTGATTCTAACAGATCTAGTACATATTTTCTTTGTCCCATGTATATTCCTGTTTGTGCATAGGTGAATTCTAGTCCTAAGAAGTATTTTAATTTTCCTAGATCTTTGATGTTGAAAAAATTTGCCAATTCTGTTTTTGTTTTGTTTATCTGATTAATGTTATTCCCTGTGATTAATAGGTCGTCTACATAGGCTAGTATGAATGTTTTTGAATTTTGTTCTACTTTTATGAAAAGTGCATAGTCTGCCTTGGTTTGTTTAAACCCTATTGTTTGTAGTGCACTGTTTAGTTTATGAAACCACATTTTAGAAGCTTATTTAAGACCATATAGGGATTTTTTCAGTTTACACACTAGGTTTTGTTCCTTTTGGTTTTTGATTTTCAAGCCTTGGGGAATTTTCATAAAAACTTCTTCTTCTAGATCTCCATGTAAGAAGGCATTTTGGACATCCATTTGGTGTAAATGCCATCTGTTTTGGGCTGCTAAGGCTATTATTGTCCTTAGTGTTGTCATCCTAGAGACTGGTGCAAAGGTGTCTGTATAATCTATTCCTTCAACTTGGTTATATCCTTTTGCTACTAGTCTGGCCTTGTGCCTTTCTAGTGTTTCATCTGAGTTGAACTTTGTTTTGTATACTCATTTGTTTCCTATTGCTTTCTTTCCTTCTAGTAATTCTACAATTTCCCATGTTTTGTTTTCTTTTAATGCTTTCAATTCTTTTTCCATTGCATCACACCATTTTGATTCCTTTATTGCTTGTGTGTATGTTTTTGGTTCTTTTTCTTTGTTTATTTCAGTTAAGAAAGCATTGTGTTTTTCTGATAGATTATCATAGGATATGTATTTTTCTATTGGGTATTTTGACTTATTTGCATTGTAGCATATGTAATCTTCTAGATTTTTAGGCCTTTTTGTTTCTCTGTTAGGCCTTTGTGTTGTTGGTTCTGGTTCTTTTCTTTTGCTTTGTGTAGTTTGTTCTGTCGTTTTGTTTGTTGTGTAATTTATGTCTTCTATTAAAGATGGGTTTATGACTTCTTTTTCTTGTTTATTTTTAAATGGGAAGACAGTTTCGTAGAAGGCTACATCTCTATTTATAAAGATTGTTCCTTTTTCTAGGTCTAGGATTTTGTATCCCTTTGTCAGTGTTGTGTAACCAAGGAAGGCTCCTTTTACTGCTCTTGGTTTAAATTTGTCTGAGATTTTATTGTTCTTTGCATAGCATAGGCATCCAAAGACTCTTAGGCTGTTGTAATTTGGTTCTTTGTTGAAGAGAATGTTGTATGGTGTTTTGTTTTGTATGACAGGAGAGGGTGTCCTGTTTATTAAGTAGCTTGCTGTCAATATGCATTCTCCCCAGTATTTTATTGGTGTTTGGGAGTGAAACATTATGCTCCTGGCTACATCTAGTAGGTGTCTATGTTTCCTTTCTACAATGGAGTTTTGTTGGGGGGTATATGGACATGTCAACTGATGTCTTATGCCATATTTTGCTAAAAATATCTTGAATTCCTGGGATTGAAATTCCGTTCCATTGTCACTCCTTATGGTTTCTATTTTTGTTTTGAATTGATTCATTGCTTCTAATGTGAAATTTTTGAAAATTTCATAAGTATTGCTTTTGTTTCTCATTAGTATTGTCCAGGTTGCCTTAGAAAAATCGTCCACTATGGTCATAAAATATTTATGTCCTTTGTGGGTTGGTTCTTTGTATGAACCCCATAGGTCTATATGCAATAATTCAAAAATTCTTGATGTTTTAGAATTGCTAGAAGGAAAAGAGAATCTAGTATGTTTTGCCATAGGGCATTCATTACAAAATATATTCTCTAATTTTGGTAAAAAAGTACTGTTTTTCCTAATTAAATCATATCTAATCTGGGATGGGTGTCCCAGTCTTTTGTGCCAAATATTTGCTGAAGGTGCTCTGTTGACAGCATATGATCTTGGTTGTTCCAAGACTTCTTTTCTTCCATTCAGCATGTATAGTCCATTGATCCTTCTACCCATAGAAATCAATCTCATCTTCGAATCCTGTATCAAACAATGATCAGGATGAAATGAGAAGCTACATTTTAATTGTTTTGTAAGTTTTGTTACTGAAATCAAATTCACATTGAAGTCAGTGATCTGTAGTACATTATACAATGTTAACAGATCGTCTATTTTGTAATTCCCCATGTATCTCACAGTTGTTGTTTGTGAGTTTGGGAGGTTTACAATAATAGGTTTTACTAGTGCCCTTTTTTCACTTAGTGTCCACACATGTGATCCGTGGCTCCACTGTCTATTATCCAGTCAGTGGTGTTCCTAGTTTTTGTATTTAAACAGAATGATTCTTGGGACTTACCAGTATGATTTGGGTTCATTTCTGGTTGTATTTGTGCTCTGCCCATGTGTACAGAATGTTTCTCCTCTCCTGTTTGTTGGATTTGATTTTGATTAAGGAGGGATCTCAGCTGTTCCATTATATCTTGATTGTTTTGATTTCCATTCTGATATTCAGGTTGACTGAGGTTGTTGTTATGATATCCATTGTCATTTTCAGTCATGTAGTATTCCTGGTTTGTATCTTCCATTGTATAATTGTTTTCATTCTCTTGCCACTGTTGGTTTTCAATTTCCTCAGAGTAGCTGTTGTATGCTCTTGTCTGTGGTCTGAAGTTGTTGTTGAAATTTCTACCTCTTTGGTAGTTGTGGCCTCTAGTTGGTTGTCCCTGTGGCCTGAAGGGTGGTCTCCTTTGTTGGTTGAATTGTGGTTGGAAAGATGGTCTGGGATTTTGTTGATTATTTCCATATGTTGGTCTTTCTGCAGGGTAACCATGCAATTGATAGCATGTGTTAATTGTGTGTCCTGGCCTTTTACAGCCAGTGCAGTAGGGCCTTTCACTCTGTGGTCTTGGTGGCCTGTAGGGTCCTTGTGCTAGTAGTGCTGTAGCTGACTCTTTTGGTGTCTCCATATCCTTTGTTTGTTCATCTTGAGTCACCATTGAATAAGCTCTGTTTAGGTCAGGCTGGGGATCCATTTGCATTATTTGTCTGCTTAGCTGTTTATATGTTTCATTTAGCCCATTCAGAAACTTTATGAGTCTTTCTTCTTGTATTACTTCTACACTTTTCCTGCTCATGTCGTATTCATTTCATAGTTTTGTCAGTTTTGTGTAGTAGTTGCAGACTGAATCTTCTCCTTGTGTAAGATTCATGATTTTTACTTGTAATTGGAAGACTAGTGGTCCATTTTGTATATGGAATCTTGCTTTCA
>LFYR01000069.1:245213-256649 GCA_001185155.1 Zostera marina
ATCCAGGACCTCACTAGAGCATCAGTTGCTTTCCACTTTTCATATTCTTTTTCATTTCTCTCTTCAGGAGTGGGAATTTCACCTGTTAAAAACTTTTCTTTGTTTTTGGACTCCACAGCTATAATAAACTGTGCACTCCAAATGTTCCAGTTATTTCCATCCATCTTGAATGGTACTAACTGAATTCCTGGATTGTCTGAATATGTTGGGATAACATTTTCATTTGACATTTTTGTTACTGAAAAAAAATAAATCAATAAATGCAGATGATCAGAATGATGCTGGAAAATATCAGGATATAGGTGGTGCTACTATGGAGTGTATTGATCACGTGGTGGTGCCAAGACAGTTTCCTGTTTATCAACCCCCTTTTGATCCTGTAGCTTGGAAAAATGCAGCTTGGGCTGGGAGAGTGCTTGAGGATCCTAGGAGTTGGTGGGTTGAATATATGAGGAATAATGAAGACCCTGATTTTGTGGATGATGATCCAGATCAGGGACCACAGCCACTTGACAGTGATCCTGATGATGAAGAACCTGATGGTTTTGATGAGGACTGGAATGTTGATGAGGGAGCTGGTGGTGTTTATGTACTCAGTGATGATGAGGAAGCTAGAGAGAGTGAAGACTACTGTATTTTTACTTGTGAGGAAAAAGACTGTGTGAGGATGCTGAGACGTAAGAGGATGAAGGCAAGGTTGAGAGCTCACTATAAGGAGAAAGCTCTGGACCTTGGAGTTTGGGATGGGGAGTATCCTCCTCGTCTAATGGATAGTCCTTAAAACTTTTGACAATTTGTAAAAAAAAACTTGAATGAATATATTATGAAAGGAGAAAATATTGATTACTTGTGAAAAAGAAAAGTGTGATTGATATTATGATGTATGTATCATGCTATGATGAATATCCCTCTTTTTTGTTTTTCTTACAGGTATGAATGCTGATCAGATGAATGATATGAATCGTCTCTTGGATAGTATGAATGATGTGTGGAGTGATACTTCTCCTTCTATGAGTCTGGATAGTGTTAAACAACTATCACAGGAGATTATTGACAAGATGAAACGTGATGATGGTGAGATTGATCCTGATTATGGACTATTTCTCTTGACAAAGCTAAAGAAGGAAGTTGATCTTGTGATCAGTGAGTGAAAACAAGAGAGAAAAAAAAAATGTGAAGTTAAAAAAAAATGAAAATGTTGTTGTATGATTAGCAAGATCTTTTACTGCTCTGATACCATATTAGAATTGCTACTGAACTTGGGAATGATATTATTTATAATAGTCTAAGAATGACAACAGTTTATAAATGATGATATTGAAGATAAATGTTTATACAGATTTGATGATTGCAGCAGAGATCTGGAGATGATGAAGATGATGAGTAGATCAGATGAAGAATCTCCAGATGAACAGATGATTTGATTCAATTCCAGAAGACTGATTCCAGAAGACAGATTGAAGAACCCGGAGGACAGATTGAAGAAGATGGTGATTTAGGAACAAGGATTTGATTCCAAAACCTAAGGTTTGAATTGTGTTGATCTATATTTATGGAGGTGATTACCAACGGCTATATGGGTTTAGGTAAGTTTGGTAGATATCCTTAATTATGGTAATAAATGGGATTAGGAATGTTTATATTGGGAATAATGAATTAAGGATTGGGAGGATATTTGAAAGGATATTGTTGGATATTGAGTAATAGGATATATGTGTTTTTGTAGGGACTTGTATGATATTTTCACAATAATTCTAGTATTCTAATAGTCCCCCTCGAAGATAAGGCCATAAACTACTAGGATTTGGGCTTAATACTTGGGTTATGGGCTTATATTCGGATAATGTAGATGTTTGATTAAATGGATGGTGTATATGGATATATATAGGTATTCGGATATGGGTATTCGGATATGGGTGTTCGGATGTGGATATTGGATTTAGTGTATTCTTATAAAAGGGTGTGTTTGTGGGGTTTTTCCTTTGATTGGTGGCACTAGGGTTTGGGTTTGGTGGGAGTTGCTTCGTTTCATAGGTTTGCTTCTCTTCCCTCTCCTTCTTGCATTTTGTTTTCTCCTCTTCCTTGATGTATGTTCTTCATTCCGAGTTGCATCAGTAGTGTTTTGTATAGTGTCCCTGTTACTGGTTTTGTGAATATATCGGCTACATTCATTCTCGAGTCTACTCTGTCTATTTTCAAGTTTTTCTCCATGATTTTGTCGCGCACTGTGTGAATGTCAATCTCGATGTGTTTCGTTCTTTGATGTAGTACTGGATTTTTTGCTATTGCTGCTGCAGAGTTGCTATCTGTGTAGAGTATTGGTGTCTCATTTTTGTAGGTTCCGATTTCTTTTAGTAGATTAATGATCCATGTTATCTCGCAACTTGTGTATGCCAATGCCCTGTATTCTGCTTCTGCTGATGATCGAGCAACTGTGTGTTGCTTCTTTGTTTGCCATGATATTAGGGACTTTCCAAGAAAGATGGCGAATCCTGTTGTGGACCTTCTTGTTGAAGGGCATGATGCCCAGTCAGAGTCTGAGAAGGCTCTTAAACCTGAAGTTTTGGATCCTGAGAAGACAACAGCAAAACCAGGTGATTGTTTAATATATCTTAGCACTTTATGTGCTGCATTTAGATCCTTTTGCCTTGGTTTGGACATGTTTTGGCTCAGTGTATTTACTGCATATGTTATGTCTGGTCTGGTTACTGTTAGGTATACCAATTTTCCTACTATGCTTCTGTATTGTGTTGCATCCTCTAGTTCTTTTTCATCATTCTCTTTTTTGTTATTTTCTTGTGTTTTCTTTGCTGGTGTAGTTGTTGGTTTTGAATTTAGATATCCAGTTGATTCTAACAGATCTAGTACATATTTTCTTTGTCCCATGTATATTCCTGTTTGTGCATAGGTGAATTCTAGTCCTAAGAAGTATTTTAATTTTCCTAGATCTTTGATGTTGAAAAAATTTGCCAATTCTGTTTTTGTTTTGTTTATCTGATTAATGTTATTCCCTGTGATTAATAGGTCGTCTACATAGGCTAGTATGAATGTTTTTGAATTTTGTTCTTCTCTTATGAAGAGTGCATAGTCTGTCTTGGTTTGTTTAAACCCTATTGTTTGTAGTGCACTGTTTAGTTTATGAAACCACATTCTAGAAGCTTGTTTAAGACCATATAGGGATTTTTTCAGTTTACACACTAGGTTTTGTTCCTTTTGGTTTTTGATTTTCAAGCTTTGGGGAATTTTCATAAAAACTTCTTCTTCTAGATCTCCATGTAAGAAAGCATTTTGGACATCCATTTGGTGTAAATGCCATCTGTTTTGGGCTACTAAGGCTATTATTGTCCTTAGTATTGTCATCCTAGAGACTGGTGCAAAGGTGTCTGTATAATCTATTCCTTCAACTTGGTTATATCCTTTTGCTACTAGTCTGGCCTTGTGCCTTTCTAGTGTTCCATCTGAGTTGAACTTTGTTTTGTATACCCATTTGTTTCCTATTGCTTTCTTTCCTTCTGGTAATTCTACAATTTCCCATGTTTTGTTTTCTTTTAATGCTTTCAATTCTTTTTCCATTGCATCACACCATTTTGATTCCTTTATTGCTTGTGTGTATGTTTTTGGTTTTTTTTCTTTGTTTATTTCAGTTAAGAAAGCATTGTGTTTTTTTGATAGATTATCATAGGATATGTATTTTTCTATTGGGTATTTTGATTTATTTGCATTGTAGCATATGTAATCTTCTAGATTTTTAGGCCTTTTTATTTCTCTGTTAGGCCTTTGTGTTGTTAGTTCTGGTTCTTTTCTTTTGCTTTGTGTGGTTTGTTCTGTCGTTTTGTTTGTTGTGTAATTTATGTCTTCTATTAAGGATGAGTTTATGACTTCTTTTTCTTGTTTATTTTTAAATGGGAAGACAGTTTCGTAGAAGGCTACATCTCTATTTATAAAGATTGTTCCTTTTTCTAAGTCTAGGATTTTGTATCCCTTTGTCAGTGTTGTGTAACCAAGGAAGACTCCTTTTACTGCTCTTGGTTCAAATTTGTCTGAGATTTTATTGTTCTTTGCATAGCATAGGCATCCAAAGACTCTTAGGCTGTTGTAATTTGGTTCTTTGTTGAAGAGAATGTTGTATGGTGTTTTGTTTTGTATGACAGGAGAGGGTGTCCGGGGCTACCGCCAGTCTGTGCTTCGCCAGCGTTCTGGGTGCGCCGCCTAATTCCCCCAACTCGCTGGCGAACAGATCCTCGTTCTTTCTAAGGAGCTGCTCTAGCCCCTCCCTGATGTTCTGTGGGAGGTTCTTTCCCACTTGTACTTCGTTCCGCCCGAGGGTCACTTGGGTCGTGTGGGATGCCGGTTCGGGTCTTGCCGTGCGTTCCCGCATCGAGTGGGGTAGGCCCTCGTCCGATGTCATTACTTCACCGACCGAATTGAAGTAGCATTCGCGCGCCTTCTTCTGGGATCCCCGGACCGTACACACCCCTGCCTCGGTCGGGAACTTGAGGCACTGATGGAGTGATGACATCACCGCCTGGAAGGCGTGCAGCGCCGTCCTTCTCAGGATGGCATTGTATCCCGATGTGAAGTTGACGACCGTAAACATGACCTCGACCGTCTTGGCTTGGGCATGCCGTCCCAGAGTGACCGGGAGGGCGAACGTTCCCGCTACTGGGACCTCTGACTGACCGAATCCTCTGATGGGAGCCCGACATGGCAGTAGGTCCGCTCGGGCCAAGCCGAGGTCGACGAAGGCGTTCCAGTACAGTATGTCCACCGACGCCCCCGTGTCCACCAGGACCCTGTGCAGCCGTACGCTGGACTTGTCTCCCCTTTGAAAGATGGGGGTTATGACCAAGGGATCGTCGTGGGGCGTGGTGATGTCCTTCATGTCGTCCTCCGTGAACGAGATATCCAGGTTTATTCGCGGACGCTTGGCCCCTGCTGCCCGGTCCACGTCGGATGCGTATCGCCGTCCCTCCCATGGGTCGTCACCTCTCGAGGCTCCGCCGCCCGCGATGGTGAGGATGTCCCCTATGGTCTCGTCCGCTGGCTCCTGCTTCGGCGCCTGGTGTCCCGTGGGGATCGTCGTCGGGCGGTTTGCCGTCGGGGCCTGGGGCGCTCCGTTCGCGGGCTTCATTTTACTGAGGACCTTCGCGAGGTTTAGGCACTCGGCCGTCGTGTGGCCGTTGTCCTCGTGGTATTCGCAAAACCGACGGGTGTCCCTGAACGCCGCCGTGTCCTTTCTCATTGGTCTCGGCAGGGGTAGGGTTCCTGTTCCGATCAACGTTAGGAAAACCTGTCTCTGGTTTGCCGCCGGGGCGGGGCCTGCCTCCCTCCGTCCCGCTGCTGCCGGGGTGCCGGTTCTGTACACTGGCGCCTGCGGCGCCGCTGGGGGCTTGGCTTGCGTTTGTTGGGGTTGGCTCTGCTGCTGCCCTCCCCCCGCGCCTGCAGGGGCGCCCTTCCCCCTCTGCTGCCGCCTGTATTCCTGGATCTTCGCGCCGAGGTAATCCTCCACGTTGCTCTCTCCGTGGGACCTCTCCATGGCCTCGGCGAAGGTTTTCGGTGGCTTCCTCACTAAGTCTCCCGCGAAGAACGTGGGCCGGAGGCTGTTCGTCAGGGCGTACAGCACCACCTCCTCCGAGATCCCCTCAATCTTCTGCACCTCGCTTGCGAACCGGTCCATGTACGTGCGCGTGCTCTCTGATTCTCCCTGTATGACAGTGCTGAGGGCGGCCTTGATTTTCGGCCTCCTCCGACGGTGCGCAAAAGCCGCTCGGAATACCTCCACTAAGCCTTCGTAGGTGTGCACGGACCCCGTTGGCAACGTCCTGTACCACGCGATTGCGTCGCCCGTCAGGGCCCTTCGGAACATTCGACACCAGATGTCCCTCCTATTCGTCCTGTCCTCCATGTTGGTCTTGAAAGAGTGCAGGTGGTCCTCCGGGACTGTATCGCCCTTGTAGTAAGGGATCTTCGGGGCTCTCCAGCCTGGTGGGTACTCTTCGTCCAGCAGGTGCTGCGCCAGGGCCTCCCCACTGCCCCCTCCCGGCGTTGTTGCCACAATGGTTCGCGGGGCCTCCACGGGTGGGGCGTCGCTGCTGAGTCTCCCCTCCGGGGGGGCGGGCGGCCCGTACATGGGATCCCCTCCTCCGCCCCCGTCCGACTCCAGGGTGTGTGGGGTCACTGTGAGCTGATGGACTTGCTCTTGTAGCTGACTCTGGCTCTCCTGCAGGCTGGATATTAGCTCCACGAGCTGCATCCTTTCTCGCTTGCTCTCTTTTTCCGCGCGATCTTTCTCCTCCGCGCGCTCCCTTCGTCGGAGCTTCTCGCGCTCCTTTTCCCTTCTCTCCCGGGACCGCGACCGGGACCGCGTTCTTCTGACCTTTGGTGGGGACGCCGGCTTTTTGTGTCGGCGCCTCTCGGGTGACTCCCACCCGTACCTGATCTCCTCGAGCTCCATGCGCAGTCTGTCCTCGTCGTCCCATTCCTCGTTGGCTCTTACTTCCTCTGAATACCGGTCGCGGGAGTGACGTCGCTCCGGCCGGTACTCCTCCGCCGCCCGCTCGGGTCGCTTAGAGCTCTCCCCCACCTGGTAGCTGCTCTTCGTCATCCTTCTCTCTCCGGCCGTCATGTATTAGTTCACGTCAGGTTCACCACTGTTGGTGTGAGGGTTCGCCGGAGCTAGCTCACTGTCCAACCTAGTACAAGTCTCCTCTTAGAATTATCAACCCCCTCCCCAGTTGGACCAGGGAAGGTATTTATAGCCTTCACTTGTTGTCATTGGGCCTTGTGGGCTCGTTCGGTCGGGCCCGTCCATCCGTTCGGACGCCCGCCCGTCCGTCCGACTGGGCCGGCTGGTCCGGTTCGGTCCATGGGCCGCGGTCCATGGTACCAACAAATAATTAAGTAATATCGATTTACCCAAAATATTCATTAATTGACTTTAAAAATCTGTCCACATTAAAGATTTTTGTATTTCTTTTTCTATCTATGTCAACTATTGTCGAATGTGATATTTTGATGAAAAACAGCTAACATAAAATTTGATGTTGGTAGCTCATTTTGGAAATTGGCGATTGGGAACAACGACGGGTCGAAATAAAGCTCAAGAGCTCTTTTTCGACCTCTTTGGAAGCTCTTCTTTTAAGACATGAAATAACATACTGCAGGAACTCAGAATCACATGGTAGTGTGATTCTTCCATCTATTGGTAGCCCAAAAACCTCTTCTGCCATGCCGAAGAGTTCTGTGAACGTGTTGCTGCTCAGAAATGAAATGGGGACGATGAATCTTTTCTCGTCTGTTGTGTAAACCACGGTGTGACCTTTGCTAGCGATCTGAGATTTGACCAGCTTGCTTCTTCGATGTGCTCTTGTTGCTTGTGTCCATTTCTTGGCGAACTGGAGGATTTTACTCTGGTTCATCATTGTTTCTTTCTGGTTTGGTTTGAGTTTATCCAGGAAAAACTTGATGTTTGGGAGAGTGGTTTGGAATTTATTTAAAAGAAGCTGTTGGTATGTATGTGTTTGATGAGATATTGGTTTGGACTTGGAAGGCTCTTTTATAACTAGAGTCTAAATTTTCTATCAAACATGACATGTGCTGATTTTTTTGTCATTAATATATTTGTCAACTTCATGACTTTCATTTCACCCGACGAATGCATTTGCTTTCAACGTCATTTCACATGGAGATGTTTTGTGATTTGCCTTCATGTCATCACTGGTTTTAACTGTACTTGATATCTTGTTGACATTTGTTAAGCTTCACAGATAACACTCGATATCCTTGTATGGCAAACATATGACACTTGTTCCCTGGCCTGCTGTGCTTCACAGAGAACACAACATGTGGACTGAGAATGCATGGCCATCTCAATAAATTAATTTTCATAAAACCAGGTGTTGTAAATTTGAACATGGTTTTTAAATCATATATTTTTAGCTTGAAAAATACACACACATCATTCTGCCATTTCTACCAGAATGAGGAATAGAGCGAGAAGTCTTTGCCTCGGGGTTGGTCATCTTTATCTCCGAGTGGTCGAGTCAAAATAGGTGAATTTTCACCTCATCGCAAATTGAGAGAATAATTATTTTTCCGATAATATTATGATGTCTGGAACGATATCACGGCCTGGGAAAACATCCGGACGGCGAATATAAGAATACATGAAAATCTAAGGTAAATAAGCAATTATCCCACAAAACTAAGTCCAGGACCTAAATGGAATAAAACTAAACCAAGGGTTATGACAAAACAGATTTAACTGTTTTGTTTATAACTTGAAAGGGGTTTCTTATAAATGTTTCATAAAATCGTTAATTGGACTAGAATGCAATTAAAAGAAATAACAGGTTATTACAAAATAAGTTATTTTAACTTGAAAGGGGTTTCTTATAAATGTTTCAATAAAAACGTTAATTGGACTAGAATGCAATTAAAAGAAATAACAGGTTATTACAAAATAAGTTGTTTTAACTTGAATAAACTTTCATATGGGTCAACTCGCAAATTCTCCAGTTATTTAATAGTCTAAGGACTATTAAATAAAACTCTCAAACTTAAGTCAAGGATTAAATTGTTATTACTAACAAGTTTGTGTTTATGCAGCAATTATCACAATTCAATTTAAGCGGATCCGGGTCAAGAAGCAATAATCCGGAATCCGATTAAATTTTTGTTTTAAAATCGTTGTAATTAGTTAGTGTAATTAGCTGTATAAGTACTGGAGAGTTTGTATTAAACATTATCAAGTTTTTAATCAAATAAAAACTAAAACATTTCCATTTTCTCCCCTTTCTTTCTTTCTTTCTTTCTTTCTTTCTTTCTTCTTTTCACTCCAACGGTTATTTCCGTTTTTTCCCAAACTGGGATTGGGCGGAAAACCCTAGGCGACTCCGGCAATCACCTCTTCAGACGCTCGCCGGACTCCAGAAGACGGTTCCCTGACGTCGCCCATTCCTCCTACGTTGGTTTTTAAGATGGTATCATTGAATGATATCCCGGATGAACGACACTCACTGGTTAACAGGCCACCCAATGCTTCCGCGATTTCTCCTCAAAATACTCCGGCAGTTTCTGTTGCAAGGCCGAGCGACCCAATTCAGACGCCGGCAGAATCAAATCGTTCATCATCTGGATCGACTGGAAAGTCTAAAGCCAATCATCAGTATGAGTTCTATGATAATTCTTTTTTCAAAAGACATAGGACACAAAGGTATGTATCCCCTTTACAGGACCCAGAGTCCCCTTTTTTCCTGACCTCCGGTGATCATCCGGGGGCTTTACTAGTTCCTGATCGATTGGGTTGGAGAAACCAATTACATTACATGGTCTAATGGAATGAAAGTATCCCTAGTTTCAAGGAGAAAAGACTCCTTTATTAATGGTAAAATAAAAATGCCTGATGACATTGATAGTAGAGAATACAATATCTGGAAAATTGTAAATGGATTAGTTCTAGCTTGGATATTAAATTCAGCCTCTCCCCAAATTCAGTCCACCTTGATGTATTCAAGTAATGCACACCAAATATGGATGGATTTAGAAAATAGGTACAAACAAAGCAATGCTCCTAAGGTTAGCCAAATTAAATATGAACTTTGCTGTTTACAACAGGGAACATTGACTGCCTCTGAGTTTTATGATAAGTTTAGATCAATTTGGGATCAACTCACCCAAATTGATGAGATAAAAGAGAAATTTTGCAAAATATGCAAGAAGTTGTATCTACAAAAGGAGGAAAGTGATATGATACATCAATTTCTCCTAGGATTGAATGAGAATTTCTACAACCTTAGAACTCAAATTCTGTCTTTAGAAAAACTACCCAACATGAATAAAATTCTTGGTTTAGTTATTCAAGAAGAGAAGCAAAGATTCAAGTTTAGAGAAAATAATAATGAAAAGATAGAATCTGCCTTTTATTCTAAAGATAAGAATGCTCCTAAAGACAATGATAAATCAAGGATTATGTATTCTAAAAGTGGAAAAAAGCTAGATACTAAGTACTACTGCGACAACTGCAAGTATTATGGTCATACTAGGGATAAATGCTATCATTTAGTTGGGAGACCCAAGGATAAAAAGAAATTTCAGGGGAAGAAAGTTAATAATGAAAACTTAGATGCTGCAAATCAGGTCACATCCACTAGCAACCAGCAACAACTAGTTCTTAGTCAAGAAGAGATTCAACTATTCAAAGAATTAATCTCTTCAACAAAGGGCAATAGTAACTCAGGTAATTACTTATCATTTTCATTTAATATTAATTCCTGATGGGGGTGAAACCCGACCAGTACTCCAAGACGCGCAAGCAAGCGCTAAGCGGGGAACTCCGCGGGAAACCGGACCGGAACTCAAGTGTGCAGAGCTCTGCTTCTCTAGCAATCCTTCTTCTCCAAATGACTTGCCTTTAATGAGTGGGGGGTGCCCTCTATTTATAGGGGTTCTTATGGGGGCAATATGGTCATTTGGGCAGTAACCGCCTAACTGCCCAACTGATCAGATTGGGTCCAGGGGTCGACTTTCCAGAGATCGACTATCTGGGGGTCGACTTTTCCTGGTGATCGACTTTACTAAAAAGTCGATCCCAGGGAAGTCGATCCTCAGGAAAGTCGATCTTTCTAGGATTCGACCTGGGACCTCCCCAACCCTAGAATAGATACCCTAACTCATCTTAGGCTACCCAGACTTCTAGTTGCTGGTAGGTTGTGACCGTGTTCGGGATACTGTATCACCAGTACTCCCCCCTCCTCTGCGTATTAGATACTTTGGGATACGTCTTTTAGTACTATGGTCTGTGTGTCGGACCCTGTACTATCAGTATTCCCCCCCTCTTTGCGCGCTGGGATGTGGATTTTTGGTGATGTCCCTGGATGTAAGATCCTCTCTCACCAGTATTCCCCCCTCTCTACGCCTGCGAGGTTGTATCTATGCTTCCACGGAGGTTGTCACGCGCTTTTGCCAACTATTGTCCGGTTTGTCCTAGCCGAAGCCTACTCCTTGCACACCTGTCCGGCCCGATTCTCCCACGGAACCCTGCTTGCCCACCTTGACGCCTTGCCTGCGCTATCTTTGAGCACTGTTTGGGTTCTCCTCCCTATGGCGGGTTTTGAGAGTACCCGACCCCCTCCTTTTGTCCGTCTTTCTGCGATAGGGGTTGAGTGTGCTTCCTCGTCTACCCACGTTCATCCGTGGGTGAGGACTATTACTTGAATACTTGCCCCCTCCTTTTTTCCGGCTTTCTGAGATAGGGGCTGAGTGTGCTTCCTCGTCTACCCACGTTCATCCGTGGGTGAGGACTATTACTTGAATACTTGCCCCCTCCTTTTGCTCGCCTTTTTGCGACTGAGGCTAAGTGTGACTCCTCGTCTACCTACGTTCATCCGTAGGTGAGGATTGATGTTTGAATACTTGCCCCCTCCTTTTGCTCGCCTT
>LFYR01000069.1:258924-293498 GCA_001185155.1 Zostera marina
AAAAAAAAAAAAAAAAAAAGATATAAAGAACAAAAAATAAAGGAAGATAAAAGAACATTCAAAATACCGTCATTCATGGTACGCAGAGGAAAAGGTGACGATTCAAGAACCCTACTTAGAATAGAAATAAAAACAACGGTAAGCAGGAAAAGCAGATAAGACAAAGGGTGACAGGTAGGTAATTAAAACACCTTTTTCGATCTGCAACACTTTGGAAATGTGGACCGGCAGCCGACATAGGGAAGAGTGTCGCGCCTATCTTATCTGAAGAAAAATCAGCCATCAATTGCCGCAGTAGGGAGCTCCTTTCACGCCACCCATCTGCCGGGGGTAACTTTTCAGCGGAAGGATATCCCGAGAGGATCTCAGACTCCTCAGAAGTCAAAGGCAACGGTGAAACAGATCGAAAGGGTTGTAAAGAATAGCGACCCGATTGAGGAGATGGGCGGCTCAACTTGTTAGCTGTAACGCAGGAGCTAAGAGTAGGGGATCGCCGGAGAGAGATAGAGGAAGACATCAGAGCAGAAGTAGTGGGAGAAATGAACAAGTGTAGAAAATAAGAAAGAATGTCAATATGTCTTATAGAGAAGACAACGAGTTTACCAAGAAGAATACAATAAATAGTAAGACTTTGGTACGAAGGACCCCGCCTTTTATATTAATCCCATAGGGACGAGAGTTACAAAAGAAGCATACAAACGAGAGATATACAACATCAAGTACAAACAAAAAAGCAAAATAAACAACAGAAAGGGGCCCGAACTGGTCCAGTGATCAAGCGTTGGGGGTACCTGTTGGGCTTGCGACGAACGCTGTGACGACGACCTGCATAATAAGTAGACCCACCTACAGCATCCGCAAAGGTAGGAGCATTTCCTCCTCCAACGGCATAGCTCACAAAAGGAGATGGTGAAGTCACATAAACAGGACGCTCTTTCTTTAGCTGTGCCAAGCGAAGACGAATATCGATGAGGAGTTTGTGAGTCCTCTCAGAAAGATATTGCAGGTTTGAAAAAAGTGAATCATCAGTGGTCACGATTTGGATTCCGGCAAGAGAGCTTTGATGATAAATGAGTTCTAAAGCGAATTCCTCGAAGGCAGCAATAGCCATAACGAACAATGACAAATGGAAGAAAAAAGACAGCAAAGGAGGGAAACAGATGGGTTGTTGTGGGGTCGGAGTAATGTTATATCCCGACATCAATATTATACTACCACCTGACCAATTAGGAAGAACACGGACAATGATAGCTGTCTAGGAGGATTAGCCAAATGGCCAGACAGGTGTCATGTGTTTAAGAGCTGGAGTTGGCTATTTATAGCTGAGAAATCAACAAGAACAAGGACGGAGAATGACAGATTGGTAGATAGATTGAACCCAAAATCAACCAAATACACTTAGATCCAAAGATGAGTCTCAACAATAAGACCGTCAGGATGATAACCGTCATGACAACCACATATCTGTCATTGATAATCCGTCATCTATTATTCGAGCTTATTTTCCACCAAAAAAATAATACATGGCGGAAATTCATCACCAAATTTGAAATTTTTTGCGAGACCTGAAAATTATATGATGGCAGAAATCTATCATGTATTATATGACACGAAAAAAATTTGACGTCAATTTATCGATGATGGTTACTTATATTGATGGCGGATTTCCGTCATTCAACTTTGGAACATACGATGGCGGAAATCCGCTATTTTCCGCCATCAAAAAATCATTTAGGCGGTTGTCTCCATATATCGATGGCGGAAATCCACCATCAATAACTAGGGGAGGACGGATAAAACCTATTTTTCAATGGCGAAAATCCATCATATAAATCCTCGTAGACGGACTCGCAAATGTATTAATGATGGATTTCCGTCATACATTGTTTAAATTTTTTTTTAAACAGACATTTAAATCGTTTTGAATCAGAAATTTTAAATTAGAATCGATAATTTGAAAATAAGATCCCATGTTTTTATTTAAATAGATAGTAACGAAAGTTAAACAACATTTGAATGTAGATATAGTAATTCAATATTCGTCTGACATAGAGTCGTCGAAATATGAACTGGAATGGTATGATGCCACTGCAGACGGTATTATGCTTGACTTCGAAGTAGACGAAATATTTGTCAAGTCCATTCCGAAAGCTTTGATTGCTTCAGTCATCAACATAACTGTGGCTTTCATCTACTCCAACTTTTTGTTTAACTTGGAAAAAAAATTCTTGTTCTTTTTTTGCGCGTTCTGAAATTTAAAACATAAATGAATTCGATAATATATGAAATAAATTTAAAATACCTTCATCTTCTCCATTTGTGTCGTCCACATATATATGACGCTCGTCATTAGGTATAGACGTATCTTTTGAGATGTCTTTTCCTTTCCAATCAGAGACAGTTCATCTTTCGTTGGTTGTACTAACCATATTAGCTGCTTCTTCAATCCTCATTATCTGATTTTTTTTATTTTGCCCAAACGTTTTGTTTACCATCGTTTTAATAAATTGTTGTATTTTAAAAATAGATAAATAATAAATCGAAAATATCATATGTAAAATAAAAAATAATCAAACTTGCAATAGGTGTCAAAAATTCTGATTCAGTTTAAGATTTTCTCTTTTGACTTTTAATAAACACGATTTTCGAAATGGTCGACTCACTATTTGGAATAGCATGACGCATGATGGATAATAATTTTTGAAAACTTTTATCACTCCAATGATTGTCGCACTTTAATTGATATAATTCTAAAATAAAAGAGAGTTTCGAAAACTTTGTGTAACCTGGATACAACTGTTTTTCACTTTCTTTTAGATATCGTACAAAAGATTCATCATAACTGTTCTCTAGATCGTCGTCGACTGGATCTTCAACGACATACTCATCGTCGACTGGAATTTCATCGATAGGCTCGTATTTAAGAGGTTCTTTTTCGAGAATTTTTTTTCGATTGTATTCTCGACTATATGTTCTCCGAATGTAGCACGGACCAATTCAATCATATCGTTATCAATTTTCACTGTCTGTCGTTCTACATTTTTCTCTGAATTTCTCAGTAACTCTCCGTGACGCGTCCAAATAATATAATGTTTCAACCAACCGTGCATGAAAACATGTTTCCTCAACTCGGGTATAGGAATCACTTCACTATTCGTGCAACGCGAGGAGGGACAAGGTAAATAACCTTTAGAATATTTCGTATACGCAACGGCATAATTAGTGAAAGCAGTTAAGCTTTGACCGTATTCTTTCGAAAATCGATCTAAACTCATCTAAGATTTATCGGGTACTTTCATTTTTTATATATTGGATCTTCTAAAAAATAAAATTATTTTCAAATAATTAATTAGATAAAATTTAATTGACTATTACAATATAATTCAATTAATATTAAGTTCATTTTAGGATAATCTAAGGTCCAATTAATAGCTAGTCCGAATCGGATTCAAAAGAAACTTTTACATGGCGGAAATCCGCCATCAAAAAACCATCAGCCTAAATTAAATAAATTCGTCGACCTGTCCAAACCTTTCCATGGTGGGCTGAAACAATTGATGGTGAAAATCCACCATCAAAAGCCCGTCATCCTAGGTCCTTTTTTTTGTGGTGTCAGGTGTTCGAGAAATTCAGATGTTGGATCAAGAGGCAATATGGAACAAGGATTTTGGCTATTCAAACAGACAACACCAAGGAATATTTGAAACTCGGCAAACGCCTAACAGAGTTGGGAATTAAACATCGAATGGCAACCCCATACTCCCACCAGCAGATGGGTCTGGTTGAACGAAGACATAGGCATCTAATTGATACAACGGTGACATTGTTAAAGCACGTAAGCCTTCCGAATCAGTTATGGGATTTTGGCGTGCTTACGTTCGTGTTACCTTTACAATAGAAATCCAACCCCACTTTTTGACGGAAGATCACCACTAGAGGCATTGCATCATAAACAACCGAAATATAACAAACTAAGAATTTTCGAAAGCTCTTGTTACCCGTGTATTTGAGCTTATCGGAAAAACAAACTTGATTCGAAATCGACTCAATGTATCTTTGTGGGCTACTTTATAACGCAAGACTGTTATTTGTGTCTTGAACCAGAGAGCCGGAGAATCTATGCATCTAGGGATGTTGTGTTCCAAGAAGAGAATTTTTCATTCAATAAAAAGATCTTTGGGGACCTTGATAATAATTTTACCAAAATTGGAAAACAGGTTATCAAGGATGACAATCTACAACAAACACCATACATTTACCCGCCGGACTCGGTTATTAACAACTCAGCAAATAACCCCGATTCAAGTAATTTAGGTATTAATATGAAATCGGGTTCCAGATCCGACGTCCAAGTATCTACTGATTCGGACATTTCACCACCCGATTATGATGATCATATCACGAGTACCGCTGCAACAGAATCTCCGGAATGTGAATTCAAGACCTTGCAAGATAACAAGACCTGAACCTTGGTACCACGACAGCCTACCGACAATGTTATAAACTCAAAATGGGTGTTCAAAGTCAAGTCGAAGGAGGACGGGTCGATAGAACGCTACAAAGCCAAACTCGTTGCCAACGGAATGCAGCAAATTCATGGCTCAAACTATCTGGATACTTTTAGTCCGGTAGTTCGGCCTCTATCCATTCGGCTAGTTCTCACGTTTGCAATCACACGAGGTTGGAAGATGCATCAGGTAGATATCTCCAACGTTTTTCTTCACGGAAGCTTGGAGGAACGAATCTTGATTTCACAACCGTTCGGATTCATGGATGTTGATTCACCGAACCATGTATGCCTTTTTCACAAGTCATTATACGGGTTAAAATAATCCCCAAGACGTTGGTTCCACAGGCTTAGCAACTTTTTGATCTCCATCAATTTCAAAGAATCTGCAATCGATCTTTTTTTGTTCATTCAACTGCAACAAATAGTAACAATATTTCTATTCGTGTATGTTGATGATATTGTAATAGTGGGCTCCGAGGAAAACGAAGTTGAAAAGATAATAAAGAAACTGACAATAGAATTCCCGATGAGGGACCTAGGCGAGCTACATTTCTTCCTAGGGATTCAGGTGAACAAGGGCAATGAAGGAATACACTTATCGCAAACTCGATACTAGTGAATTTAATATAGAGTTGTGATTTCAATGTAAAGCCTATATCGACACCGATGCTCCCCAATGTTGACTTAAATTCTGATGAACCCATGATAGATAATCCCTGGGAGTTTCGCTGGATCATAGGATCTTTTCAATATATTACATTGACGAGGCCAGATGTACTAATAGAAGTGAACTGCCTCTCCCAATTTATAATTATGACTTCCCCACGACCAATACATTGATCGGCAATGAAGCGTGTACTTGGTTTCCTTGCAAGCTCACATAGACATGGAATAGTATTGCGAAAAGCAAAGGATCATGGAATCACAGCTTACTGCGATACAGATTGGGGCGGGGACACGGTTGATCGAAAAAGTAGGACGAGGTTCCTAATTTACTTTGGTGGGACGCTAGTATCATGGTTATCACGAAAACAGAACACCCTAGCACGATCTTCCACCAAAGCTGAGTATCGGGCGGTAGCAACGACGACAAAGGAGGTTGAAGCTATGAGATCGGTGCTTCAAGAGCTAAGCGTGGTGGTACCAAGACCAATAACGATACTGACAGATAACATCGGCGCAACCTTCATTGTCAAAAATCCGATCGGCCATATAAAACTCAAGCACGTTGCGTCGGACTTACACTTTGTACGAGAGAAGACGAAAAACGGCGATATCGTAGTCAAACTTATTCCCGGAACCGAACAGTGGGTAGACATCCTAACTAAGCCTCTACAACCAACGTCGTTTATCGAGCTACAATCTAAGCTCGTCGACGAACCAGAATATCCCCCGTCGGCTTGAGGGGGGATGACAGATTGGTCAACAATTAGTACTTAGCAGTTAGCATGTATAACTAGTATAAATAAGAGTCAATTGTAACTCAATCATTTCAAATATCATTCAATCTAGATTACATCTTATAAAAAACAATGTATGACAGGAAAAATCTCAATAATAGCGGTAAAGAAATATACACATGTTAAGGGGAAAGAGAACGGTGGCTATTCAAAAAAAACACCGTGGAAAATAGGAAACCAAAAATTTCACTCATCACCTACCTATCACTTTTCTACCTATCTTCATTTACTCTATCAAAAACTTGTACATCACATGTCGCGTACTTTTTCTTTCAATACCTCACATGTCATGTACTCTCACCTCCACCAACTTTTTCACGTATACTTCTTCTTCCAATTTTTTTTCCATCTCGCCGGAAACCATTTGCGATTTCTAATCTTTTTTCAACAATCATTCATCCCCTTCGGTATGTACCTATGATATTTTTTCACAACAGTTTCGTTTTTTTTCATTTATGACTCGTTAATCTTTGTCCAATTTTTTTGCGTCATCCCCTACTTTTCGTTCTTTATTATAATCTCATCAATATTACCACCATCTCTTACCATCTCTTCAATCTAAGAGACTCGTTGTTCGATTTGATCATGTTGTTTCGATAGTTTTTGTTGTAGTTTTTCGCGTCGCGTAGTTGGTGAAATACATATTCTTGAAATAAAGGAGAAGAAAAATGCATGCGATCGTGAGGAGGAAAAGAATATCACCGGCGACGAAAAGATGTGAGTGAGAGAGACAGAGAGAGTGAGAGAGACAGAAAGATGTGAGTGAGAGAAGTATAGGTAAAAAGAACTGTTCAAATAGGTGTATGGTGGCAGTTGTCACTAATCAGAGATATAATTTTTTTTTAGACATAATAGTATAGCTTGTGTCACATTTAGTCACAAATCCACAATCATCCATTTCACTCTAAATTTAATTTCAAAAAATAGACGGCTCAAATTACTGAACGTTTTTTCTTAGGACTTATAGGAAATTTATTCTATATGGATATCATATGGTTTAAAAGGAATGTAAATTGACCGAGTCTGAGCTGGTCGAATTGGACTCGGACCCAGATCCATGAAATTGGTCCGGGTCTGGGTTTAGAAGGAAAATATAACCCAGTCTAGATCCATAAAAAATCCAGGTCTGAATTGAGTTCGGGTCAAAATAGTAGCATTGCAATTCGATTGGGTTTGGATTTAAATTCGTTTCGTTTAATAACCGAACTCGAATCCGAACCCGAACCGAATAATTCGTCAAATACTGAATTTTTTTACATAATCTTAAAAATAAACATTAAAAAAAATAAAAATGCCCATTTGACCATCTTTGAAAAATAAATAATAAAAAATATTATATACTATATTAATGAAAAATTGCAAAAATATACATAAGTTATGAAATATATAATATAAATTTATAATAAAAAATTATATAATATAAGTTTGTAATATAAATATAAAATAATAAAATATAATAAAAATGTTAAACGAACCGACCGTTCGTCGAACTCAACCAAGGTTTGGGTTCGATTCGTTTAATTAAACGAATTTATTTCAAGGTTCGTTTAACAACCGAATAGTTCGTCGAATACCGAACTTTTGTTGCAACTTTACAAAATAGGGATTTTTATCTAAAAATAATAATAAAAGTCTAAAACATAAAATAAAAATTATATTTAAAATATTATGTAATAGTCTAAGTGTTTAAATATTTAATTAGTCGTGTTGGGATTAAAGTTATGTAATTGTGTATTTTAAAAAATAATCTAAGGTTAAAAAAATATAATGAGTATTTTTATAATTAAAATCCTAAGATTAAAGATAATATTAATAATTTATATTTTTAATTGTAATTGTAATTTCCTGATCTGGTTAATCTGGACTCAGACTGGTTAATGACCGGGCTTGGACACGGATCTGGTCATTCAAGTCCAAAATACTTAATAAGGTTAAAATTAGCCTCAGCTCCGAACAACCAGGTCCGGATCAGACTCGGACCCATTTTCACCCCTAGGTTTAACTATTTAATACTCAATTAGTCAATAGCATAGATATAGAAAATAGAATCCATTAATCTGAAAGGAATATGAATATTAATTGCTTTCTATTTACTAAAATGGATATTTACATGTATTCAACTATTCATTGCTCAATATCCGGGATTTTTGTTAAATATCGACTTCGTAAAGAAAAACAAACGTTTACTTTTAGAAAGAAAAAAATACTAATGATATTAACTGCCCTAATAAGGCCTAAGCTAAGAGAAATTGAAATAAATGATTTCAAAACATGACTATGAAAATGAACTAATGAAGAATAAGAATATCAAATATAGTTGCCGGCTCGGATATGCCTGTGTCTTGAACTTCTTGGTTGTTTCCGTAATGTTTGTTTTCTCAGTGGAAATTGTATTAATGCTCGAGGAACAATCTCTGGCAATGGTTTTGTATTTACTGGTGGCAGTTGAATTGATCGCATCTTTTGGTCTAACAAATCCTTATGATATGCCTGAATTAAACCAACAACTTTGATATTTCTGCACTGAAAATGTTTTATCAAATTCAGATAAAACGAAAAAAGTATACCTGAACAACAAAGTTGCGCCTTTCACAATCCAAAAACATTCCAACACTCCAATTTACTTTGGACATAATTTTATCTCTTACAGTGGAAAAACTGATCTGATCCCTAGAGGTAAAACGATCGACTTCATTAAACCAGAGACAAGTGAACAGATTGGTGATTGGTATATGTTCCTTAATGATTACACATCCTTCAGGAACATCTGAAAAATGATCATCAAATGGAGATCAAGTTAGTTTTTTAATTGAATTAAAATGGAATTTAATTATGGTAGCTACTAACCACTTGTAATAGGAAGCTTGGCTTCAGAATAATGAGTTAGACCCTCATTTTTATAAAATTCAATTTGCTTATCAATGGACGAATTGTCATATTTTCCGGCAGCTTTATTAGCCTCCGCCTCCACAAATACATCAAAACGCTTGTAATGTCTTGAGATGGCAAAAGTGGCATTCTTCCTCCACAAGAACCTGCAAGATTTAACATGGTTTTAACAAGATTTAACCTGCAATATTTAATTATTTTGCTTGCCTCAGTTGCATGTTAATAAATCTATAGATTTCAAAACACACTTTGTTTCGATACTAGGATGTTTTTCAGATTTATTTTTACGATATACTTTATTATTATCATTCTGGATTAAAGTATTTTTTTAGAACATACCTTTCAAGAATTTGGTATGGGTCTACAACAAGTTCAAGTTTCCCATCAATCCAAACCGAATATCGAGCATTTGTGAAAAGCCTGTGCAGAAGTAGTTTTGGGATCTGTAAAAATGTACTATATCAGAAAAGAATCAATCGGAGATAGTTGATAACAAGAAATAGTTATCTTGATTGAAATCGACCATTAAATAACCATATAAACTGTGTCTAGAAACAAGCACTTACACTATCATAAAAGCATACCATAGCCATTTTACTCATGTTACTATCTTAGGAACATAGGATTATATCGAGGAATGACAATAGCATACCTTTCCATTACGTCTTGCATCAGCATAAGGTAGATTGTGAACAACCACCACTCTCCATATCCCAGCTCTGTTGTCACTATTTAAAGTAGTAGTGTTTCGCATATAAGCTTCCGTCACTTCATCTACAAACATATAGAAGCAAACAGTCTTTTCAGAAAGTTCACTAATATTTTTGGGCTGTTGAAGTACATCATAATTTCCTGGAGAAGAAAATTAGAAGATGGCTTTAGAACATAACATGAGTCAAAACAAATTCATATTGTTGAATCTATAAATCAGTCAGTGATAAGAAGAAAAAGTCATGAAAAATAATATGCTGAAGCTAATCAATACCGAATATGGCTGAGGCAACAACAACCCCACGACAGTGTTCCATCCTATGAAGATCTGCCTCATCAACATCAAACCCACTACCAATACCAGGCTTATTTCCTTTATAAAATCTAAGAAGAGATAATAGAATCGAATCAAACGAATGAAACTTGCAAAATAAATGTCCTATGTTCTGTTCTATTCATTCATATATTTAACATATACAAAATGTACCAAAACAAAACTATAACCAGAATTCAGACTTTTAGACGTACCCACAATGCACTGACATCGATTCCTTAAGATCATAGGAGTCATTCCTTTGTTGTAGGGATGGCTGGCCACTGAATTGAGAGCCTTCAATCGATCCATTAAAAGAACTTTCAGTGAAATAATTTAATTCTTTAAGAATTGGTGATACTGATGGCAATGTTGGCATAAAAATCATAGCATGTGACGGGGGAACATAACAGACATCACAGGCTACAAAAACAAAGAAAACAAAATGGATTGGCACAATCATATTACAAATACTTATAGAAAATGTTCAATGACACAAGCAGTAGGATAGTAAAGGTAACGAGTCATACGCCGTGGGCCAGTGTGCTTTCTATTAACCGGTGGTGGTGGCGAAAAGGCAATTTCTTCACAGTATCGTCTCGAAGAGTATAAACTTTCATTAACAATAGGAAAATAGCCTTGGGAAAAAATATTTTTGCTAGTGGGTGACTGCCTTTCTGATTTCAAAGTTTCATTGAAATCATTTTTATTTTTAAGAGGATCTGAAAAAGTATTGGGTGGAGATATGGATGGTTTTTGGTTACTCAAGAATGAATTTAAAGACCGTGAGTATAACTCAGGGCCTTCTGATGCAACCTCTTCTGCACAAAATCAACATCAGTATGGTTAGTTTCTTTTATCGGGCAAATAAACAAGTCTACTCGTAAAAAAAATCTACTATTTCCATCTTTTACAAAGCATTAAGCTAGTGCCAATTGATCTCAGGCTCTCAGCCCATTGTCATATATCAGTCAGTGGTAGAAGAAACAACTGGTTAGAAAATGGATGGTATTATAATGCAGATAAGGTCAGATATGAAAATAATTTTAGAATAAATGCTATCTCAAACTGAATGACAGACATTTCAGAAAAGGAAAACATGATTTTAAGATACCTAAATTTTAATGGCGATATATAAGCCTCTATGATTCCAGAGAAGCTCCCATAAAAAATATCATCTCTTAAATGTAAACAGAAACATTTCTTCAGATTCACTAAACATTACGCACAAACTAAATGTTCTTGTTTCGTATTGTAAAGTAAATCATTTCTCAAGACAAAAACAGAGAAAAATTTCATGGTATGACAGGGTATTGGCAAAAAGCAATAGGATGCAAACATTAATTAAGGGAACAATTTTTCGTTAAAATAAAAAAACTAACCCAGACCATATTTAAACCTAAAATAGATTTTGGATCACAAGATCTGGTGAAAGACAATTGAAGAATGAAAACCCCGGATTAGATGATGATAATACAAGGAACTAAGCAGAAGCAAACTAGTCTAAGAAGGAGATTCTTGAGTCGATCTTAACGTCATAAATGCAAAAAAAAAAATCGAACCTTTGCTAAAAGCAGACAAAATCGTCAAGAGTGCGACGATGGAAATGATGGCGAGAACCAACATTCCGACATTCTTCCTCCCAACAAGCTTACTAATCCAGGGAAGAAACCTCTCCTTCTCTCTGGACCCAGAAACGCTCATCTTCTGAATCTTCCTGATAACAACCGGTGACGATTGAACCGACACCGACACACCATTGCAATTCTGTTGCTGCAAAACCGGATTTTGCAATGATCCGTAACTTCCCGTTCTAAGCCCCAGCGCCCCCCCTCCAAAATCACGACTCTCCCTCTCGTCATCCCCTCGTATGCCCCGAATACCCTCTCCCATCCACAGATCTGTCCGATGAAGCAACCAATCTGGATTTCGATGCGATCTTGCTACGGGGACTAATTTCGGACAACCATAGCACAGCCAAATCGATCGCACAAGTAAATCAGCACTCAAGATCAAGATCGATCGATCAATCGATCAAACCCGTAACCGAATCGAAATCAAAATCGAAAATACGTGTTTTTTTTTTTAATTCCTTCTTTCTTTTCACGAAATAACAAAAAGAAAGGGAAAAAAACCTGACTCTCTCTTTCGTAGGAGGAGATCTCGGATGGCCAATCCGATGCAACCAGAGAGCTCCAGTTTCGAATCTGGAATTTTGGGGATTTGGAAGAAGAATCTGGGAGTTGTTTTGAGAGGTTTAACAAATCAAATCAACGATCGTCGGGAAAAAAAAACCAATCCCATCGTAATCATATTTATATTTT
The DNA here is from genome assembly GCA_001185155.1 of Zostera marina. Classification (NCBI taxonomy): domain Eukaryota; kingdom Viridiplantae; phylum Streptophyta; class Magnoliopsida; order Alismatales; family Zosteraceae; genus Zostera; species Zostera marina. The sequence goes on from LFYR01000069.1 coordinate 271,132, forward strand.
TCTTCCCTTATTTAGTTATTTTAATTTAATTAATTAAAGAAATTCAATATCAAAAATCAGTTGGTTAATTATTTAATTCTATATAAATAAAATTCATCAATCTCTCATTCTCTCAAATTATCAAGTGGTTGAACAAATCTTTAAAAAAAAAAAAAAAAAAAATAGTTTCTGATGATAAAAATATATATCATTCCTTATCAAAAATAAAATTAAGTGGTTGTTGAACGAATCATTAACGATAAAATATCAAAAAAATAAGTATTTATATCAAATGATTCATATGAATATGTATACTGAATGATTCGACTCGGATACCATGTTATCTTTCCGAATAATATTTGGATAGAAAAATTCGAATCCGTCAAATTGTTCGAAGCATTAACAAATCGTTAAGAATAATAAAAAAAAGATTACAAACTTGGTCGAGTCAAAAGCATTTTAATTAAGTCGCAATCAATAAATTAAAGAACTTCTTTGCATATGTTGTCGACTTATTTAAATATAAGATTTACACATATTAATAATGACTTTTTTTAAATAATATCAAATTAAAGTAGTGGCGGGTCACCCCGAACTCGAACGTTGTAGGCCTACGACAACGCATAGGGGAATTTTTTCCCCTTTTTCTGATCCGAACCCGTCCCATTTTTTGGTCAGGTAGACGGGACTCGAACGGGACAAGATATTCACCTCGAACACCTTCCCAGTGGGGCGGATACGGGTCAAACCCAGACCTAAACTGACCCCTGAATGACAGTAGATTCATTTGAATACATTAGTATATGTTTATCCCTTCTTTCAATCATTAAGAATATTAAAAAAAGATTACAAACTTGGTTGAGCACAACATCAACAAATCTTTTTGATAAGTTACGAGCTACATAAATAAATAAATAAATAAATAAAAATTAAAGTACATATATTAAAATTCAAACCCTGAATCTACAACAGTTTATTTACCTTAATAGTGACAGTTATCAACTGGACTGATCGAGTTGTGTAAGAAAGAACTTTTTTATTGTCATACAATCAATTACATCCATTGATTAATTAAGATAATTGATGGTGTGTGGGCTCACGCTAGGGTATTCACACACACAACTCTCTAATATTACTCTCTCTAATTCTCGATCCCCTCCCATGTTGCACCTGAAAAGGTATTTATAACCTATCTCTTTGGGCCTATTGGACCTAACAGACCTGTTCGGTCCAGGGTCCGTTTGGACGGGCCCTAATACCAACAATAATCATGTGATTACTTCAAGATGGAGTGTGAACGGATGTGATTTGATGTCATTTCAAGAAATGAAAATGGAGATAAAGAGAAGTCTGATTCAAACTTTTTGATTATAAAAAATTTGATAGTTGTTATGATCAATTGAGTTAATTTTTTTATCGAATGAATATGTGTGTACATTTTAAATAATTAAAGTTTCAAAAGATTTTTGTGGACTTTGGAGTAGAAGTGGGTTGAATTCTCGTTCCGTGCCTGATCGTCGAGTTCGTGACTGGAATCGAGGCATGGGCCAATGAGTTTGACCCGGCCCGGTCTTCCTGACTAGAGCGGATCACGGGACAAGGTCGCCCCGTCTGCGACACGTCCCATTCTCAACCCTGATCTTCTTCCTCAATTGTCTGCATAAGTTGGCAAACATAGTGCTTGTTTGGTGGGAATTAGTTTCACATCACCATCTTTCATGGATAGCCTTCAATTCAAGCATAGTGGAGTCAAATTGTGATACCATGGTTTTTGATTTGTCAAATTGAGATACCAAAGTCAGAGAAATCTTAGTGGTTAGTCTGTCACTTCAAATGAAGGCTTTATTTTATTTTTTCAGAAATAATATTTGTTAATTTGTCATGTTACCCATCATTTTATATATGAATATTTTTTACCCAATCAAAGATTTTCAACTCATTTAAATTTTTCCAATCCAATTGTTATGTTTTGGTACCGATATAAAATATCATCATTATCAATATTAGAAAATAAAATTTTTCTTAACGTATTTACTAAAATATCATTCAACTAATCATCATCAATCCATACAATTGTGACAACTTGATTTTACAAGATTCAATATTATCGAAAAAGATTTTTCCATTGAAAGAGTCGCAACTGTTAATTTACTTATATCTTTTATCGCAATCTCAGATCGAAAGGTAATTTAGCCTAAATTAGTTATATTCAAGTAAACCCTTTCTTTCTACTTAAACCCCTAAATCTAAACTCATTCATTCATTCGAAATATAAATATGAATGATCTACCAATTATTCTGATAAGAAATATCAGTAGAAATATCAGTAGAGTCACATAGGAGTGACAATAATAAACACGATTCGTAAAAAAATACGACACGATTTTAAAACGACACGAACATTACATGTTTATAATAGTTTTGGATTAGTGTCAAAAGTTATAACACAATTAATAATAGTGTCGGTTTAGTATTTATCTCTAAAAACACGACACGATTACATGAAACGTAAATTGACACGACACAATTTTAAAACGACACGAATATGCCAATATGGCATGTTCATAATAGTTTTGGATTAGTGTCAAAAGTTTTAATACGATTATAACAGTGTCGGTTTAGTATTTACCTCTAAAAACACGACACGATTACATGAACCATAAATTAACACGACACGATTAAATAAGACGATAACACGAAAATATAATATAATATAATATTATTATGTAATATGAGTAAAATAATATTTTTTCGTAAGACCCCTTAAGTTTTATATAAAAAAATTGGGTAAAATAATAACTATAAGGTAAAATAATAATTATGATGTAAAATACTATATAATAGAGATAAAATGATAAGATGTACACATAGATAATTATTATTAATAAAATAATGGTGTCGTGTTTGTGTGAATGAAAAAATTAGTCGTGTTTGTGTCGTGTTACATGAATTGTCACGTTTAGAATATAGTTATATCGTGGTGAAAATTAAACGAAAATTAAGTAAAGATTAGAACCCTAAAACTCTCATAAATATAATAATAAAAGGATAAGCATTCGTCCAATCGAGCTATGTTAGATTTAGGTGGGACATGAGGTCAACTGTACGACGACAGAGATACAGTTTATACATGACAGAGATACAGACATATAAACTCGATTTTAACTTGGTGAAAAAAATAGAATAAGCAAATTATATGATTATGTGAAGCTACAATACAAAATGATCACAGATCTGTTAGCCTTGTGGGCCACCCTTAAGAGGACCACTGGGCCACATTCTACAGGTAGACTCATAACCCCATAATTATAATAGTCCAAACTCTAAAACACCGCATTATAAAATAAATGATATATCATGTCACTCTTTAAAAATAGACATTTCTCGGTTATAAAACCTTAAAATAAATTCACCAAACCATAAGAATAGATTCGTTTGAGTATTCGGATGGGTTTTAGATGAGAATTCTTATTGAAGACTGGTGATACAGTACCCGAAACTTGATCACAACACCAGATAAGATAACCTGAAATAAGTGACAGGTACCGTATAGGCAATGAGAGACCCCAACCGACTTTATAAGAAAGTCAACCCCTGCAGGAAGACTTGCGCCTAGTCGACTTCATGGAAGTCGAGGCTTGAAAGTCGGACCTGAGGAAGTTGACCTAGGTCAGATCTAGGCAGTTAGACGGTTAGAGTTCTAATGACCAGATTACCCCATAAGGCCCCTATAAATAGGGATCATCACTACTCATTGGAGGTTAGGTTGATTGGAGTGTGAGAGAACCTCTGCCAAAACATGCCCGAGTGACTGAAGTGTCCGAGCTTTCTGGCGAAGCTCCCGATCCAACACTTGTTCGAAGCGTCGTCCGAGCACTAATCGGGAACCACCCTTATCAATGACCATCATAGATCTTCAATCTTAACTGTCGTTAAACTCATTTCATTTTCAATCGTCCATTTCAAACCGTAGATATATTAGTAATACATTTCTGTCATCATTTTACTGTAACCATGCCGTCGTACACCCCTCGTCAAATCGACGACGCAATGAAGTTCATGACGGCGACGACATGCGCGCGTTGGATGTGACAGTGTGTGTATAACCACCTTTTTTTGTTTTGACAATTTTTTTATTTCTCCTGTTAAATATACCCACATCATTATTTCAAATTTTCTGTTATTCCATCAGATATTTTGCTGGCATACAATCACTCCACCATCTGCTGCAAATTCTGCAAAAATCTTCTGAAAAATAATCGTCGTGATTTATTTATGTCTCTATCGATTTGAGACGACGACGATTTGAAGACGGAGACCAACGACTGGTTTTCTAACAACGTCGATACAAACACAGGTTTCGAAAAAGAAAAAAAAATTAAACATACACAACATTTAAGACTTACCATAGACTTATCAAGTTTGGTGGGTATATTTGTTCTCCAAACCATTAGATTGACGATTAACGGTCAGATGTTGATGTTCCTAGTTAGTGTGCAAATAACATTTTATCACCTGAATTTTGACCCTACTAACTAACTAACTAGTCTTAATTTGTTCTATATATGATTAGGTAAATTAAAAGTGGAAAAATACAAAAAGGACCTTAAAGTCTTAAACTCGCCTAATATATGGGTCATATGGAAATTATTTCCACTTTTCCTATTCTATATGACTCTGACACGTTGTCTTTATTTTGTCCTCATGCGATATTTATTTAATATATTTGGAAGAAAGTAAAAAAAAAAAGCAACAGAAGTCAGTTCAGTCTCACTCTACTGCTACCGTCGAGCGGGATCGGAGGAGGAGGGAGGAGCGGGGATTGAGGATCGGAGGAGGAAGTTAGAACTCGGAACCGGAACCCTAGGCAGAATACGGAAGGTGTCGGTCACCGTACGATGTGGTGCGTATGTTGCAAGCCCTCGGCAATCGAGGACCACCGGGAGACGCCGAAGCAGAAAGCATCGTACGCAGATCGGTTAGCTACGCAGTCGGATCCTTCGGTTACTGTACGGAGAGACGTGGGAGTTGTGGTAGCGGATGGGGAGAAGGTCGTGGTGCAAGGGAATGGAGCGATCAAGTTGAGCGCGCAGGATTTGGAGAGGAGAGATAAGAAGAACCAGCATCAACAACAGCATCAGCATCAGAGGAGGTCGGGAAGTGGTGAGGTAGGGTACATTTACCATCCGAGACTTTCTAGGGATGTGCCGAGAGGAATGCAAGGGGAGCAAGTCGCAGCAGGGTGGCCGGTTTGGTTGACATCAGTTGCCGGTGAGGCCATTCGAGGGTGGGTTCCGAGACGGGCGGATTCTTTCGAGAAGTTGGATAAAGTTAGTTAGATCTCAACCTGATTCTTTTTCTTGCTCGTGTTTTTATTTTATCTTTTTTGGTTGTTGTGAATTTGTGATCTGTGAAGTTGGGTCATTTTTTTGCAAGTGCTTGGTGAAATTAGAGATAAAACCTGATTGTTTTGGGGTTTGGTTTGGAATGTAAGTTGGAAGAGAGGCCAAAAGAGTACACGAGATTTCTGGAAGGGGAGAAAAAAAATACTTCTCCTCCTTGGACCTTGCTTAATTTATGGGTTCGATTATATGGATTCATACTTTTTTTTGTCATCATTGATGGAAAAAACAAAGTAGGGTTATTGCATTTCTCTATGTTTCCTAAATTAGAATGAATACTTCGGTTGAGATTCATTTCCATAATTATGAATTAATTGATTTTTTTTATAATTTGATTATTTAATATGAGGATTAAGGACTGACAAAATAATTTCTATTATTTTTTAAAGTTTTTTCCTCTAATAATCAAGATTGATTGATGCAATCTTTCTTTTCTGTCTTTGGTACTCGGATGGACTCATTTTTAATACGCCATCTTCAATATTTGCAGATTGGTCAAGGAACTTACAGTAATGTTTACAGGGCACGTGACCTTGATAATGGTAAAATTGTTGCTTTGAAAAAAGTGCGGTTCGATAATTTGGAACCTGAAAGTGTACGCTTCATGGCGAGGGAGATTCATATTTTGCGAAAGCTTGACCATCCAAACATCATCAAACTGGAAGGATTGGTCACTTCACGGTTATCATGTAGTTTATATCTTGTTTTTGAATATATGGAGCATGATCTTGCCGGGCTTGCGTCTTTTCCTGGTCACAAGTTTACGGAACCGCAGGTGCACATACTAAAATCAACTTAGACATTATATCCGGTTCATTAAAGTACACTCTATCTATTGGTTCTCTTTGCATCTATATGAAGGTCATGGTTATTGCCGAACACCTTTATTAAATTTACATTTTATTTTCCATCTATATATTTTGGCATATGCACAGAAAGACAAGCCTGGTTGTTTTGAAAAAATCGAAGCTGAAGTTCTGCATTTTAGTTATCACCTTGTTTTATTGTCTTTTTAATGATATACATTTGTTTGCTAGGTTAAATGCTACATGCATCAATTGCTGCAGGGACTTGATCATTGTCATAGTCGTAATATATTGCACCGGGATATCAAGGGTTCAAATCTTCTGATAGACAACAAGGGAATCTTAAAAATTGCTGATTTTGGCCTGGCAAGTTTTTTTTATCCTGATCAAAATCAAGCTCTTACAAGCCGTGTGGTAACTCTATGGTATCGTCCACCTGAGCTCTTACTTGGAGCAACTAATTATGGGGTGTCAGTTGATTTATGGAGCACAGGTTGTATTCTTGCCGAGCTATATGCTGGTAAGCCAATCATGCCAGGCAGAACAGAGGTAAACTGCTCCAGCTTGTTTGCTTAACTATGCAGTTATTGTGATTTGTGACGTAATTCAGTGAATTAACTTATTTTTTAAAATAACGATACAATGTCATGCAAGACAACCAATAATGTCACACACTCACACTTGTTGGGTGTTCAATAATATGTGAATACTCAGGGAGTCAGGGTTATTGTTTATTACATAAAATCAATTGGAAAAATTTATGCATAAAGAAAATCATATATAACTTATTTATCAAATATATTATATATATATTAAAATACAGTCACTGCATTTTCCCCCTTAGACAATGCATTGGAGAATTAGTGATTTTTTTCAATCGAGTTTCTTTCCTATTGATTATTAAACTGTAGGGAAGACTGCCTAAGATTATATTGCCGGGTTCAGTGGTGCTCTGGTTGATATGATTTGAAAAATGTGGAAGCATTACATTGTTGATTTTGATGGGAATACAATGGATATAGATCATTAGGTAATGCTACTCAACTACTTGGCATACTGTAAAGAGCTTATTGATTGGTTAGGTATAAGAAATTGTTGATGAGCTTTGTCATCTCTCTATGTCAAGTGTGATTGGGCTTTTCCCATCCAATCTCAATTCTTAATGAAATTTTAACTTCTTAAAAAAATCCTTCTTGCTGGATACAAAAGTTTTTTTTTGCGGGGGGGGGGGGGTCAATCTTTATTGATACCAAAAATATATATTAACCATTTGCAAAAAAACATCGTAACTAATTATTTTTTTTATAAATCAACTATCTACTTGTAAATTATTTTTATAATTTTGGTAATTTGGCGACTATATTTTATTCCATTTTCTACCATAGGTGGAACAGCTGCACAAGATCTTCAAGCTTTGTGGTTCGCCATCTGAGGATTACTGGAGAAACTCAAAGTTGCCACATGCTACCATTTTCAAACCACAACAACCTTATAGACGGTGTGTGGCCGATACATTTATCGACTTTCCTGCAGCATCATTAACACTGATGGACGTTCTTCTTTCAATTGACCCAGTAGATCGTGGAACTGCTGCCTCTGCACTTAAAAGTGAGGTATATTGGCATGATTAAACTACTGGGAAGTTATCATATTGTAATCTTTCTCATTCAAGATAGATTTATCAAAATACATAATTCAGACACAAAATACCTGAGCATGATCGCACCATTTTTCCTTAAGTCATTTTCTTGTCCAAATTAGTCAAAAAATAATTTCCTAATAATTTTTTTTAATCTACCAGTACTTTACAACTACGCCATATGCTTGTGATCCATCAAGCTTGCCTAGATTTCCACCTAGTAAAGAATTTGATGCAAAAGTTCGGGAGGAGGAATCTAGAAGGTACACAACAGATTTTTATTGTATGATTATTGATGGGAGCTACCCAATAAGCTAGTGAATCAGCATTTGTAGACTGCTGCTATAAAAAGACTATAGAATATCACATCATTGCGTTTTGTGTTCAGTTTTTTGCGCTTTGAAAGCTCTTTCTAAGGAATAAAAAAAATACTTATGTGGAAATTGTTTTGTTTCCTTCATCATTGCATCAGTGCATTTAATGGGTCTTACACATGTAACTACTTGTAACTTTATTATGTGGAAATACTTTAACCTAAAGTGATCAAATTCCTATTTCTATATTTTATAGGATGACAGCTTCTGGAAAATTACCAAGATTTGCATTCGAACGGAAAGGCATCGTTGCGTCAAAAGCAATTCCAGCACCTGATGCGAATGCTGAGCTGTCCTCATCATTGCAGGTTATATTCACATTGCTGTTAAAATTGGCATTCTTGTCCAGACATTTCTTCTTGTATTGATTCTATAATTTCTCTAACAGTACTTACTGAAGTTATTGATTCTCTAACAGTACTTATTGATTCTATAATTTCTTCTTGTATTTCTTAAAGTTGGCAATGCTTGAAGATTATTTTTTTGTTGAGAAAATTAAATTTTAATCCGTCTTTCTGAATTTTTTTTTAATATTATAGCTTGCTTTATATAACTACTACAGAAAAGGCAACGTAATTCGAGAAGCCAGAGTGAAAAGTTCATCCTGCCAAATGAGGGAGTTGCTTCTGGATTTCCAATCGAACCACCTAGACAAGTTTCTCGTCAAGAGCAAAATGGAAACTCTAATGGAAAGTATTCACATAGATCATCGCATTCAGGACCACTGGTTCATCGAAATCAATGGGCAAAGGTTCAGAAACATGAGGATGAAAGTCCCAGTATCTCAGCAGTGACTCGTATTTCAGCTCCTACGGGGTTTCATTCTGTAAGAAGGAATAAGTTATCAGATGATGTCAAAGACCGAATATTTCCTCATGTAGAAGTTGCAGCATCTTCAGGTCGACTATCAGAATGTAGCAACGAGCCTTGTGATCGATCCAGAAAATACGATCAACTATATCAGTCGCGTGGACATTCAAGTTCTTATCGAAGGGAAGATGACAATACCAATGGCAAGGATCAAGTCTTGGTAAGTATTTCTTGATTTCAAAACTCACGTGGTCTTATCACTTGTTTCAACAATAAGTGCATGACTTAAGTACTTGAGAAATACAATTTATTTGCAGCTGGGTTATGGATCAAAAGGAAACAAGATACACTATTCAGGGCCTCTACTACGTCCATCTGGAAATGTGGACCAGATGCTCAAGGAGCATGACCGCCATATTCAAGATGTTTTCCGTCAGTCTCGCCTCGACAAAGCAAGGGTGAGAAGAAGGCATGCAGAAGGGAATAAATCCAGTACAAGAGCTTCTGAATTAAATGGTGCTCCGATATTTCCCTCCAGCCGTGGTACTCCTGTGTTCCCTTCAAGTCGTGGAGCTGTATAAAACAGAAAAATAGGAGCTCCGATGATTTGGTGCGCCATTTCATTATTTAGTTAAGAAATCATGATATCATAATTATCATTCACTTATTACTTGCTATTCATGTATAGAGCTAGCTCATCATTGTGTAGTGCTGTGATTATACAAAGATGAATTACTTTGATACTTGATTTCATTTTTATATGATTAGATGGAAGATTGGCATTTGGCAATCAGATATAGGTAAAATTCTTCATTTTCAATTTGACAAAAACATACAACTCTTGTAGCTTAGATCATTTTGTAGAGGCTCAGTGCATTGGTCATTTATTAGTCTGTTTTTTTGGAGAGGAAAATCCTTTTTTTTTGCCATTAACCTCCACGACCCGTCCCTTTCTCATTCCTAAATAAAGGTATAGTTGAATAAAATAAACAAGACAAAAAATAGTGCATGAATCATTAAAGACAGTAGTAAACTAATCATCCATTTAATTTTTATAATTCCATAAAAGTATCAAACTTTTACTCAAACATAATGCATTGGTTACTGATAATTCCCTCGACCAGCCCGACCCAATACAACATTGCTCGGGTCCCAATTCGACCCGACATGACGACCCGAGAATAACCTTGGGGATAGTCAAAATTCTATTAATATAAGCCTCCTTCGAAAGAGGACATGTCACATTACTTACTACACCTATATTAGAAATAAAAAAGAGAAAGAGAGCGGAAAACCCTAGTTCGATTGTGTAGGTCTATTTCTGGTCATACATTATCAGTTACTTCTTCTTTTATAACGAAGATATAAAAATTAAAAATATCTCAAATGCATTGGTTACATTCGAAATTGAAATGATATATCAGAATTACATAATATATTACCATACTAAAAATTTAATTTAATTACAAAGCAAGACTCAAATCTTAAACTTAGATTTTCAAAATCCTTAATAATAACTGTGATCAGTTAAGTTAATCTCTCTCTGTATGGGTTAGTTACTCTGTTAATTTTAAAAACGATCTTCCATAATTGTAATTTTACAGGGTTTTGCATTTCTATTTTAATGGATTGGGATTTTTGTTTCTTTTTGATAGAAATACCATATCCATAAGAAGCTCCTTGAGCAAACAAAGCTCCTTGTCCAGAGTTAGCTTAAAGTAAACATATAAACGGTAAAAGAAACTATCTTGATACTCAGAAATCTAAACCAATATTCTTTGTTACAGAGATAAAAAAAATGAACACATTCATTCAAAATGCTAAGTTGCTTATAAACTGTTACATTAAAAATCATACTTCAATTTTAGTGTAAATATTCAACGAATCCTTTCAATTCCTGCTACGAGGAGACAGATCTTTGTTGTTTTCATTACCTTATTATTTATAAACTGCCATCTTAAGCAATCAATGATTTGATTTCCTTCTTCTTCATAGTAATAAGGTTTCCAATAGTAAGGTTTTTACGTTGAATGTTTTAGTAACATGAAAAAAACTTTTTAACTTGAACCTTCTTCCGATTCATCATCAACATAATCATCTTCGATTTCCTCTTCATCGTCATCATCTTCTTCGGAGGCATCAGCAAGGGCACGAAGCATTTCCAAAACATCATTAGTGTCATCTAAATAATAAGTGGCTTTGCTAGGTTTTTGCCCAACCGTGCAGGAATATATGTGTGCATTAGAGGATACCAAATTCTTGCTACCAAAGTTTTCAAACATGTCTTCATCTGATCTATCATCACCAATACACAATACAAAATCTGCTGGGCAGTTTCTCTTAGCCATTGTTGATAAAATGTTATCTGCTACTAAACCTTTGCTAACTCCCTGGATGAATGAATGAATGAATGAATGAATAAATATAAAAAATCTTATAATAATGATTTTAGCTGTTATGATAAAAGGCTTATACGTACCTGTGGCTTAACTTCAACAATGAATTGGCCACGCTTTGCGATAACAGGTTCGTTAGCCAAAACGTTTTCGAGATGGTCTAACATCTCTTTTGCTTGAGAGGTTCCAAAAGTTTGATCGGCATCTCGGTGGTGCCAAACCAAGGCACTTTCTTTGGCTTCAATATATGATCCATCTGTAGCCTCTGTGTATAATTTCATTACAGGATCCGCCATCAACATCCACCCAAAATCTTTATTTTTGCCCCAAGTCGTCCATTCATCATCTCGCCCCCACCTGGCCAAATCATAGTCCAACACTATTTCAACAAACACGAAAATTATCTTTTTACCCGACTAACATTATTTCAACAAAGACACAATTTTGTTAACTTAAACTTGAAAAAATAAAAATAAAACAAAATGATACAGAATTATTAACAGTAAATCAATTTATTTTTGCTCATATTCTTAAAAACTATCATAATTATTAACAGAGTTCAATAACCATCTAACTGTTCTAGAAATTAAAAAGGCAATCATAGTTGTTTAAGTAAAGTCTGTAGAGGGATGACATTAATTACCAAACATGTCGGAATAAAAACATACCAAAACTCACATAATAATATTATAATATACATCACCAATTATATTCAAAATGATTAAATTGATGACTGAAATTTGAAAATGAGAATTTTGAATAGTGATATTGAGTTAATGTCAATTGAGCATTCTTGTTTACAAACCATAGACCACAAATGACGTGCATGCAACATAGGTAAATATAGGAATGGGCATAACGCTTGAGCCCAATATAAGCAGAGCTTAAGCTGGACTCGAGTTTTTTCCGGGTTCAAAATTTTTCGAGCTCGAGCTTTCTTCATTTAACCCGGTTTGCTCGAATGCCCGATAAGAAAGTATGGGTTTTTAAAATAAGCTAATAATATATTTAAAATCATGGGCTTTAAAAAATCTGGCTTGACTCCTTGTATCATTTTAATTGTTGTATATGTTTTTTAAGGAATTAAATATGTTGAATTGATTGCAATTAATTGTTTGGAAATTATTTATTGATAAACCTAAACACTTAAATGGCTAATACTTAAATAAATTAATTAATGGGATTTTATTTTAGCACGTTAAATTCAGGCCATTTTTTCCGAGCTAGGTTCGGACTTTGAAAAGCCCAACTCATGATCTCTGAGTAAATATATTTAAATGGAGTTATTGATAAAAATATCCTTAACTGCGCCGAGTCTATGGCATTTGAATACTTAATCTCATTGTTTATATATATATATCAAAGATTCGAAGTAACACACTTACTGAGATACATACCTCATGAAAAAACCATGCTCTGCTGCAATTCCAAGCTTCTCGCATGAAGAAAACCAACTCCCTAAACTCTCCCTTCCCCTGCCACTCACCATAAAAACAACATTCTTTTTGTCTTTACTAAGAGCGTTCAAAATAGAGATCACTTCAGTGCTCGGTGTTTTGTTAATAGATAATGGATTAATCATCGTTCCATCATAATCCAATAATATAGCCCTACTTTTGGCCCTTTCATATGAAAACACAATGGAGTCCACATTGAGTTTTTTGAAATTAGGATCGAGGGCAACAACTCTAAAACCAAACCCGAATCCAATACCCCAACATCTCCTCTTAAAATGATCCTTGCATGTCCTCTCCATATCCTGCATGAAACTTTTTGACCAATATGAAACACCATGAGTCCGAACATATCTATAATGCTTCCCATGACGCAATTGCTTCTCTCCATCGGGCATCGAGATTGCATCACTCATAGCCTCTGCAGTCGCTTCGCTGTTCCAAGGATTAATCTTGATTGCACCACTCAAAGAAGGAGAACAACCAATGAATTCTGACACGACCAACATACTTTTTTTTGGATCAGCAAATAATGAATCTGATTCAGGCTCGGCGATTCCTTGCTTACAGACAGTGTACTCATATGGTATTAGATTCATCCCATCCCTCACTGCGGAAACAACAACACATTCTGCGATTGTGTAATAGGCAATCCTTTCTTTCAATGAAACAGATCGATTGATGTACACTACAGGTTTGTAACCAACACGTCCAAACTGTTGATTGATCCTTTCACAAATATCTCGAATCTCAACCTCCACACTTTCAAGTCCCTTTCCTCTCCCTCTTGCAGGATTGGCGATCTGAACCAGCACAGCCCTTCCCTGCCAATTAGGACGAAGCTTCAGCATCTGTTCGAAGGCCAATAATTTCAAATTAATCCCCTTAAAGATATCCATATCATCAACTCCTAAAATGACAGTCTTCCCCTGAAACTGCCTCTCAAGTTCCTCAATCTTCGACTCCTTATACACAGTCTTCAACATAGACTCCAACTGGCCCAAATGAATACTGGCGGGCATGATCTTGATTCCAACCGTTCGGCCAAAGTAATCTAAACTGATATACCCTCGTTTTGATTGGTATTCCAACCCCATCATTCTACTACAACATGACAAGAAATGCCGTGCATAATCAAATGTGTGGAATCCAATCAAATCGGAACATAGTAGCGAATTTAGAATCTCTTCACGTACGGTAAGTGTTCTATAAATCTCTGATGATGGGAACGGGCTGTGAAGAAAAAAACCCATTCGAAGCCGAATAAACCTTCGTCTAAGCAAAGTTGGAAGAACCATGAGATGGTAATCATGAATCCAAACATAGTCATCTTCTGGACTAATAATTTCAACAACCTTCTGTGAAAATATCTTGTTCACCGCAACATAAGCCTCCCAAAGAGACCTATCAAACCTTCCACCATGATCCTTCGTCAATGGCAACATGTAATGAAACAACGGCCACAGCAGCTTCTTGCAGAAGCCGTGATAGTACTTTTCAAGGATTTCCTCAGTTAGAAATGCCGGCACGCATTTGAACTTCTCAAGTAGTGTTTGGGAGACGTCGTCTTGTTCTTCAGGATCGACGATGACACGGAGGCAACCGACGTATAAGACTTCCATATCATCCGGTAAGCCGTCTTTGAGTTGAAGAAGGAGAGACTCATCATCCCAAGAGAAATCCCAACCGGCGTTATCTGATCGGCGTTTGGCGACAACAGGAAGTTGGTTACCGACTATTATTAACCGATCTTGAATAATAGAAGACTGCACATCCGAAGCAACACTACTCGCTTGTTCATCCTCAAGCTCCGCTATGTTTGACGGAACAGTCATCACTCGCGGCATTCGTCGCATCCCACCGCTACGACCATCCCGTCCACCGCCACTAATCACCGGGAAGTTCCCCGATGCTAGATCCAGAAGATTTGTGTACGATCTTGACATCATATTCACCCCCTTTCCACTTCTTTTTTCACCGCAAAATCAAACACTGAAAACACCAACAGAAGAACGAATTTCCACACAAACCTAATCGAATTCCTCCAAACACGGATGAACCGAATAGAAAGAAGAACAACACCCCACAATCGTCGCTAATACCACTTTCTACTCCCGATCGGCGACTGAGGGATTTGGAGTCTCGGAGAGGAATGGCGGAGAAGAAGAGACGACTGCCGGTCGTTGCGTAGTGTGGTGTGGTGGTGGTGGTGGTGGTGACCGGGTGGGTAGGAACAGAAAGAGTAGGATCAAATAATAAAAAGTAAAACCTATCTGGATTTTATATATAAATTACCAAATCTTTTTGAAATTAGATAAACTCTCTCCACCAGCTGTCAATCCTGTCATCACCTTCACTTTATTTCAAATGTGTGTAACAGATCAGATCAGAGATGGCTCGGACCCTGACTCGACCTTACGGGATATCCAAATCCCTAACGATTTTTTCTGTTTCAAACTTTCATTTGAAGTACAAATTGCACGTAAAACCTCCAAAGATTTTTTTATTATTAATTTACTCATATTAATGTCGTTATCACATTTATTGTCCGATGGGCCGATCAGACTAGGCCCGGTCCGTCTGCAACAGAAATCATATCAATTAATTAGGGAATTCAATTAACTGTTTGTTGGATGTTTGTTGTGATTTAGTTATACTTGCTAACAACTAACAATTAATCATATTAAATAATAAATTAACTTGTTCTCATTTTCTTACTTATTTTATCTACACTTTAATTATAATTAATTAATTAATCAAACTCAACTGGTCACGGAAATTGCTGATGATTCATAATTCTATTTTTAATTTTTATTTAATTTTCATTATGATGTAACTTGTGATATATTAGACGACTCTGATATACCACTTAGAGGAAGAGAAACAAAAGATGTTCGATATATGATGAACTGTTCGGATTCGGTTCGTTTCAGTTAGCTATACGAACCGAACTTAAACTTTAAAATAAATTCGTATAATTAAACAAATTTTATTATATTATATTTATATTATAAATTTTAATGTTGGAAAATAAATTATGAATTAATAAATTTCAATTCTTTTTTAGGAAGATGATAGATTGGAAAATAATTTTCAATGTATGATTTTCGATGAATGAGAAAAAAATAGACTAAGGGTTTGGTTAACAAAATAAAATAGAAACTAATTATATTTTTTAAACATGTTAATTTTTTGTTTTTGAACAATAAATAACTTAAAAGTTAAAATACATATTTAAATAATTAAATATTGAACTAACCGAATTTAAAATATTCATTTTAACGAATAATTAACGAATCGAACCGAATGCTATAAATTTTAAAAACCGAATACTTAGACTCGGTTAACATCCTTATTCAGAGGTAGATAGGTTTTTCTACTTTTAAAAAGATACTCCGTTATTAAAAAAAAAAAAAAAAAAAAATATGTAGGTAAGATTCTCCCGCATATGATCGAATTCCTTGGTCATTTCCAGGTAAATATCCTTGTACTCGAGGAAATTTATTAATATAACCCTATATTTTAAAAATATAGTATTTAGCTTAATGTTCATCATTAGCAATAAAAGGAGAGTTTTGTAGTAGTTGGAGAATTAGAAATGTTGTTAAAAAGTTGTTAACAGATGGAACACATGAACACAACAAAAGATTAGATGCAAGAAGAAGTAGAAGAACAACAAGACATTAGATAAAAAAAAAACAGAACAATAACACAACAAAAACATTCCTTGTCTATTTGTCTATTGTCCTTTTCTGACATTTTCTGACAATGTTTGTCACTCACTATTATTAACTTAATTCATATTTCTTATCATCAATCAATCATTAATCAATCAAATTAATGAGTCACTATTGATCCTGTTACCATTAATTAATCCTACGGACAACCAGTCTGACAATGTCGCGAAATCAATCCTAGTATTATTAACAACTAGAGTCTTCTATTAATCATTAATCAATTCCTTTAAAAAAAAAAAATCATTAATCAATTCCTTTAAAAAAAAATCATTAATCAATTAAAATAATGATTAACACTAAACTAAATACCAACTATGGGAGGAGTTGAAAGGGTTAAACAACCAAATCCCACATGCCATCTATTATAGATCTTTTTAACAATTGTTTAAATACAATTGGAGTTAAGGAGCTTAAGAATAAACCTAGGGACGACCAATGTCCTCTTGATGATACCCTCGGTCCACTAGGAGTAGCCTAAGGATAACAACAGTGAACTTGACACAACACAACAGTCCAGATAATTCCCTCGGCCCAATACTCGACATGTATCCGACCCGACAGCGACCCATGCCCAACTCAGGAATAGTCCCAACCCGTTACAATGACCCAGGAACACAAAGGCCCGACACATGAAGAGGGCGACGGTCCTATTAATACTGTCTACCTTGAGGTAGAGAACACGTTACTTTATCTACTGAATCCACACTACAGAGGGAGAGAGGGTTAATGACTAGCTAATGACTAATCTAAGAGGTGTTGGTGTTTTCTTTCAACCACACCATTCTGTTGTGGTGTGTGTGGGCAGCTAGAGTAATGGATGATGCCCTTCTCTTTTAGAAAGGCATCCATGGTTGAGGAATAGAATTCCCCACCATTGTCGGTCCTAATAGATTTAACAAAGATATTAAATTGATTTATAATCATAGCATGCAAATTTTTGAAAATTGAAAAGCATTCAGATTTTGTGGTTAGTAGATAGGTCCATGTGTACCTGGTAAAATCATCCACAATTGTCAAAAAATATTTCTTCCCATGAATTGTTGAAGTGTGAAAGTTCCCCCACACATCCATGTGAAGAAGATCAAAAGCATTTTTAGTTTTAGATGCATGAGAAGGAAAATATATCCTAGGTTGTTTAGCATAGTGGCAAACATCACAGTATTTATCAAAATCAACATTGCAAAACTTAAAAGAAATATTGTTCAAAATGTGTTTTAGTCTGTGTTGGTGTGTGTGCTCGCGGGTGTAAGCCCACAACCTCAACTCTCGAGTGTTCACTCTCTCAGAATTGTCAACCCCCTTCCCAGTTGGACCAGGGGAGGTATTTATAGCCTTCACTTGTTGTCATTGGGCCTCGTGGGTTCGTACGGTCGGCCCCGTCCGTCCGCTCGTCCGCCCGCCCATCCGTCCGTCTGGGCCGTCTGGTTCGGTCCGGTTCGGTCCACGGGCCGCGGTCCGCGGTCCATGGTACCAACAGTACTCCCCCCTTCCTTAGCAGGCCCGGGGGCCTGGGGCCGTCCCCCCCCTTTCGACCCCCACCTACTCTCATTAAAGCTCCTCGGTTCTCGGGCCCCTCCTTCTTTGCTTCTCTATAAATAGGCTGCTTGAGAGCCTTATTTTCCGCATCCCCTCTCTTTTCCGCTATGAGTGCTCGAGACATCCTTGAGGAGTATGGTCGCGAAGTGCAAGCTCAACATGCTACCTGGGCCCTGTGCCTGCTGTCGCCTACTGGTGTCCCGAGACTCAGCGCCTTAACGCCGTGCTGATCGACGTCCACCGTCGCCTCAACCGGATTCGCTGCAACGACATTGTCGCGGAGCTTCCCCTCGTCACCTATCCTGACACGTCGGGTTCTGCTGGAACTTCGCGTGCTTCCCGCGCGCACGGTACGACCGTCGCTCCCGCTGCTGTCGCTGATCCAACGCCCCTTCCGAGGCGTCGCCGGCCGCGAGGTCCTCGTCGCTCCCGCGGGTCTTCGTCCCTTCCGGCCTATGACCTGCGCCACTTTCTGTCGGGATCCTCGAAGCCAGCCCCTTAAGTTCGTCCGGGGGACGTCCGCGACCGCGACCACGCTCATCCGGGCCGTGGGTCCGCCTCCATGGGACGACGTCTGGGGCGCGCCTCGTTCAACTTCTCTCCTATTTCTTTTTTGTATCCAGACTTAGCTATTGTTGTGCGTTGTATACTTTTTCCCGCCGTGCCACCGGCCGCTTGTAACACTTGGTTTAATTTAATGAAAAATGCCTTTGCTTCTTTTTTTCTTTCGCTTTAATTGTCTTCGCACGTCCGTGCAGATTCGCGCATCTCGGCGTCTTCTGTCGACGTTGCCCGCATCCTTCTCGAGCTCTGCTCCCGTCCCTCGTGCCGGGTCCCCCTATCGCCGGCTCGAGCGTCGCCCTGCTACGTCGTTTCGTTGGTGGGGTCTGCCTGCCGGCCCATCTGGACTCCCCCACCGAGCTCCTCCTGCATCGTTCGGTCGCTGGACACCGCCGAGCTTATGACGGGCGCCTCTCCCCCGCTCCGCCGACCGCGTCGGTCCTTGACCTTCACTCTTGCTCCCGACGGGCCGGTTCTTGGGCTCCCTCGGGAGCCTCCCGGCCCATCCGATTCTGACCAATCCGGGTACGCGACGCTTCGTCTTCCGTGCCCTCCTTAACCCCTATATAAATCCCCATTCGCTTCTCGCGACTGACTTTCTTCCCTTTCTTTTATTCTCTCCCACCTTCTCTCCCAGGTTGCTGATGGCCTCCGCTTCCTCCTCCGGCCGCGATGGCGCACGAACCCCGGCTAGCAAAGTGATTTCGACGCTCTTCGTCGCTCCCTCCCCCAAGGACCCTCTGTCCACCGTCGGGGTCGATGTGAACCGGGAGGCGCTGGCGAAGATGGGCCAGCCCGACCTGCCCTTCACTGTTGCTGGCGAGCGTCTTGCCTCGGATCCGCCGCCGGGCCTGGTCGCCCTTTACACGCCCTTTGCCGATGCCGGTCTTGTTCTTCCGCTTCCGTCTTTGGTGGCCGACGCGATGTCTTACTGCGGTGTGACCATTTCTCAGTTTCCTCCGGCGGCCATCGACCGCCTGGTGATCTTTGACCTCCTCTTGCGTCGCGCCGGCTGCCAGGTTTCTCTATCGGTCTTGTTGACGTGGTTCACGATGACCTCCATGACCACCGATCCCCGTCGTGTGTTAGTCGCTCAACGATCCACCGGCGCCCTCTTCGACGGGCTGGTTGACCGGTCTCATCATTGGCGGGACCGCTTCTTCTTCGTCCCCGTCAGTGCCCTTGGAACGTCGGACTCGGGCGTATGTTTCCCCACGCGCTGGACTATGTTGTCGTCCCTGAAGCGGGCCGCCGTTCCTTCCCGAGACAGCTTGGATCCGGTGGCCGCCCTTGCTCAAGACGTTCTCGTCGAGGTTTATCGCCACGGGCCCGTCAACGCCCGGACGCTGGCCACCTGGTCCTACGAGGACCATCTGAATTTGCCCGTGAAGGCGCCTTACTTTCGGGACGGCCCGCCGTCTAAACGTAACAAGAAAAGGCAAGCCGACGAAGTTCACTTCGAGACTCCCCTTAACGCGTCTCCCCTCCGTACTGTCGAGGTCGGCGCTTCAGACTCCCCTCTTGGTGCTTCCTCTGCTCCTGGTGCCCCGGATGCCCCCCTTCGAGACAGCCGGTCCGACCGACGGCAAAGAAAAAAGACTCGGGCTGAGAAACGAAAGTCGGTCGCCGCCTCCTTGGTGAAGGATTCGGTCCAAGTTGAGGACTTGGACGCTTCTGAGAACAGCCTTAGTGCCAGCCACTCTAACATTCCGTCCGACGGGACCTTCGACCACTTCTTTGCGTCCTCGTCGGAAGGCGGGCATTTTGAAGACGGGCACCTCAAGGCTGTCATGAAGGATCTTCAGAAGACGCTCGACGGCTGTACCGCCCCCATCGATCCCGTGACCCTTCTGCCGCGCCTTGGCGGGATCTTTAAGCAAAAGCTCGCGGATGCTCGTTCTCTGATGACGCCCGAAGACGAGTACGTCCAACTGCGCGCCCGTCCCCTTTCGGCCGTCAACCTCGATCTGCACCATCTTCTGCTGCAGCTTTCTGTCCTCTCCCAGGTTCGGCTGGAAAGGGGCGCCGAACTGGACGGGGAGCTTCAGCGCCAAAAGACCGACCTTGCCGTCGCGGAAGCCGACCTTGCCGCTGCGAGGGTCACCATTGAAGCCACCAAGACCGAGTTGGACGCCGTCAAGCGCGAGCGCGACCTTCTGGCTGACGACTTGTGCCGTGCTGCGGAGGAAGAGAAGGTTCGGGCAGACGCCGCGCAGGCCGCTTTTATCGAGGAATTTGTTCCCGAATTCAAGAGTCGCTTGGCCGATATGCAAACGGATCACGCCGTCCTGCTAGGCGATTCCAAGCGCCTCGGCTTCTGGAAGGGTTACGTGCACGGGCGCGAGATGTGCTCGCTTGTTTACTCGCCCCTTTCGCGCGCCGTGGTGCCTCGGAGCCGCAAAGAGTTTTCCGATTGGCAAGAGAACGGCGCCCCTACCTTTCAGCCTCCCGTGGACGTGAGCGACAGTGAGGAGCAGGACCTCGAGGCTGACTTCCCCGACTACGTGGACCCTCCCCTTGACTAGTCGGCCCGTAGCGGATGTTTTTTTTCCTTTTTTCGTACGGGAAGAACAATTATCCCTGCATTGTAATAATACTTAACTTTTTTCCTGCTTTTTTACTTGCTTGCTTTCTCTCGCTTTTGGTTCGGCCGTCGATCCGTTTGCCTTGGCTCGGCCGTCGATCGTTTTCCTCTTCCTTTCGCTTTCGTTTCCCTACTTATCTTTCGCTTTCGCCCTCTCTCTTCCTTCAATCGCTTTTTTCTTAGAGAAGCGGTCTGGGCCCTTCGGACGTTCCCGTGTGGCCTTTCGGCCCCGGGGACCTTCCATTGGCCTTTTCGGCGGGCTTCTCCGGTTTTCGTTTGCTCGGGGAAGCGGCCTGGGCCGTGCGGATTGTCTCACGTGGTCGTCCGACCTCAAGACTTTTCCGCCAACCTTTTCGGCGGGCTTCTCCAGCTTTTGCTTACTCGGGGGAGCGGCCTGGGCCGTGCGGATTGTCTCACGTGGTCGTCCGACCTCAAGACTTCTCCGCCGGCCTTTTCGGCGGGCTTCTCCAGCTTTTGCTTACTCGGGGGAGCGGCCTGGGCCGTGCGGATTGTCTCATGTGGTCGTCCGACCTCAAGACTTCTCCGCCGGCCTTTTCGGCGGGCTGCCCCTTTTCCTTTACAATAATCTTTTTAATGGGTGCACTCCGGGGTGCTTTTTATTGGGCATCATGTGCCGTGGTCAGGGGACGCCCGACGTAAAAATCAGATACAATAGTGATAGTATTGTTTCGCGTGCGTCTCACTTTACCGCCTGTACTTTTCTAGATTGTCGGCATGCCACGTTCTCTCTATCTCCTGCCCGTCCTCGTATCCCAGGCGAAAGATGCCGGGCTGGATTTCGTCCGTGATGACGTACGGGCCCTCCCATTTTGGTGACAGCTTCCCCTTCGTCTGATCGACTCCCGTTACCTTGGCGTTTCTCAACACCAAGTCTCCTGGCGCTAAGTTTTTGTCGGCCACTCTTTCGTTGTGGTACCTTGCCGCCCTTCGCTTGTAAGTGAGATCCCTGATGGACGCCTCCTCTCTCCGGCCCTCCAAGTACTCCCTTTCTAAGAACATGGCCTGGTCGTTCGTGCCCGGTTGGAACTGCTCGATACGCGCGGTTGGCCACACCAACTCCGCTGGTGC
>LFYR01000069.1:297434-421126 GCA_001185155.1 Zostera marina
GGCAGGGGTAGGGTTCCTGTTCCGTATAACGTCAGGAAAACCTGTCTCTGGTTTGCAGCCGGGGCGGGGCCTGCCTCCTTCCGTCCCGCTTCCGCCGGGGTGCCGGTTCTGTACACTGGCGCCTGCGGCGCCGCTGGGGGCTTGGCCTGCGTTTGTTGGGGTTGGCTCTGCTGCTGCCCACCCCCCGCGCCCACGGGGGCGCCCTTCCCCCTCTGCTGCCGCCTGCATTCCTGGATCTTCGCGCTCAGGTAATCCTCCACGTTGCTCTCCCCGTGGGACCTTTCCATGGCCTCGGCGAAGGTTTTTGGTGGCTTTCTCACTAAGTCCCCTGCGAAGAACGTGGGCCGGAGGCTGTTCGTTAGGGCGTACAGTACCACCTCCTCCGAGATCCCCTGAATCTTCTGCACCTAGCTTGCAAGCCGGTCCATGTACGTGCGCGTGCTCTCCGATTCTCCCTGTACGACCGTGCTGAGGGCGGCCTTGATTTTCGGCCTCCTCCGACGGTGTGCGAACGCCGCTCGGAACACCTCCACCAAGCCTTCGTAGGTATGCACGGACCCTGTTGGCAACGTTCTGTACCACGCAATTGCGTCGCCCGTAAGGGCCCTTCGGAACATTCGACACCAGATGTCCCTCCTATTCGTCCTGTCCTCCATGTTGGTCTTGAAAGAGTGCAGGTGGTCCTCCGGGTCAGTATCGCCCTTGTAGTAGGGGATCTTCGGGGCTCTCCAGCCCGGTGGGTATTCTTCGTCCAGTAGGTGCTGTGCCAGGGCCTCCCCACTGCCACCCCCCGACGTCGTCGCCACAATTGTTCGCGGGGCCTCCGCGGGTGGGGCGTCGCTGCCGAGTCTACACTCCGGGGGGGCGGGCGGCCCGTACATGGGATCCCCTCCCCCGCCCCCGTCCGACTCCAGGGTATGCGGGGTCACTGTGAGCTGATGGACTTGCTCTTGCAGTTGACGCTGGCTCTCCTGCAGGTTGTATATTAGCTCCACGAGCTGCATCCTCTCTCGTTTGCTCTCTTTCTCCGCGCGATCCTTCTCCTCCGCGCGCTCTCTTCGTCGGAGCTTCTCGCGCTCCTTCTCCCTTCTCTCCCGGGATCGCGACCGAGACCGCGTTCTCCTGGCCCTCGGTGGAGATGCCGCCCCTTTGTGTCGGCGCCTCTCGGGTGACTCCCAACCGTACCTGATCTCCTCGATCTCCATACGCAGTCTATCCTCGTCGTCCCATTCCTCGTTGGCTCTTACTTCCTCTGAGTACCGGTCCCGGGAGTGACGTCGCTCCGGCCGATACTCCTCCGGCTCCCGCTCGGGTCGCTTAGAGCTCTCCCCCACCTGGTAACCGCTCTTCGTCATCCTTTTCTCTCCGGCCGCCATGTATTTCGTTCACGTCAGGTTCACCACTGTTGGTGTGTGTGCTCGCCGGTGTAAGCCCACAACCCCAACTCTCCCAAGTGTTCACTCTCTCAGAATTGTCAACCCCTTCCCCAGTTGGACCAGGGGAGGTATTTATAGCCTCCACTTGTTATCATTGGGCCTCGTGGGTTCGTACGGTCGGCCCCGTCCGTCCGTTCGTCCGCCCGCCCGTCCGTCCGTCTGGGCCGGCTGGTCCGGTTCGGTCCATGGGCCGCGATCCGCGGTCCATGGTACCAACAGGTTCAAACATTGAAAACAGAGAATTGTTCTTGATAACCGATCGTTAAAGAACCTAAATTGAAAAAATCTCACGGAGGGCCTGAGATTAAAAAGAAGAATCTCCCGAAGAAACCTGAGATTGAGAAGAAGAATCTTCCGAAGAAGCCTGATCGATTGGGAAAGATTTCTTAACTACATTCTTTGTTAAGTATTTCCTTTTACAAATATCTATTTAAAGAGATTATATAACAGAATTTAACCGATTTATTAATAAACGACGGGCAGACTGCTTCCATCAGGTTGCAACTTGGGTATGGATCCATGGGTGAGCCCTTTCGGTCATAGCCAATCTTTAATTAAAATATTTGTTACAGCTTAGTGGGGTCTCTAGAGTATCTGACCTTAACTAAGCCAGATATCTCATTTTCAGTAAATCGGGTGAAGAGGGTCTATAGATATCTTAAAGATACATCAAATTTAGCTAGGTTTGCGAATTACAACAATGAATGAGAATCAATCAACATTTACAGCTTATTGCGATTCGGATTGGGATGGAACTTATGATAGGAAGTCCATCACAAGGTCAAGTTTGTGGTTTCGTGGAAACCTTCGTCTTTCATGGTCGGTAAAGAAGAAGTCGTCAGTCTCCTTAGCAAGCACATAGGCGGAATTCAAAGCCTTGGCACATGTCGCGTCTGAATTGCGATGGTTCTACCAATTATTTCGAGAGTTGCAGGTATCATTGGCTCAAGCATCGGTGCTTCTATATATGAGACAACAAGCTAGTCTGCAATTTTTAAGACTAAAAATCCCATGGTCAGCCATGATCAAGATATATTGCGATCAGTTACTTCTTTGTCTGGGAATTGGTCAGTACAGATGCCCTGCGGGTTGAATATGTTCCAACAACACAGTTACAGTTCGCAGACGGGTTTACAAAGGTACTGGGTACGTCAACGTTTATGCAACACATACATCGACATAAGTTGGCACCAATGTATCATTGGCGTCAACTTAGTGCTCACTTGCTCCAAGCTCGCCGGATTTCTCATCGTCGATCTTGAAGGAAGATACGAAGATTGGAGTCTATTACACTACAATAATTCAGATCCGGAGGTCCAGTAACCCGATTAAATTGGGATAAGTTTATAAATAAAGGGACATGGAAAGTTAATTCAATTCTTCTTTCAGTTTTAGTGAGACTTCTTCTTGTTCGTCTCTGATCTTCCTACTCTCCGGTTGTCGTCTTTCCTTTCCGACGATCATCGTTTCTTTAGTTCTTTCTGGGTTTTGTATTTCTTCGTTTACTGGATCTAAATTTCAATTAATATTTCCTTTTTAAATTCCATTGATCTCTTGTGAATCATTCATTTCCTTTCTTTCAGTTTTCTCTAGTGTTCTTAATTCAACTCTTTTCAATTCGATTCGATTCGATCGATTCGATTCAATCATGTTTATTACTCTGGATGTCTACAGATATCATTCAGATCTTTAATCTTATAGAAAAAGTTCTCTGTTTCGAAAAAAATATATTATGAAACTGGCTAAAACACAATGAAACTCAAACTATGTATGCTATAACTTTATTATAATTTTAAAAGGAAGATCATATAATCATATCAAGTGAGAATGATAGTAAGAAACTCTATTTTGTAGGGCTCGCGCTACTATTTCTGCACTATTTTCAAGTGCGAAAATGCGGAGATAGTAGCGCAAGCAATCAGACAAAAAAGAGAAATCTATCATAAACAACTTTTTTAAACACAAAGAAAACATGACAAAGCGATTTGACGAGGACAAGCTAGATAGCAAGCAAGCACACACTGAAATTTGTATCTTGCAACCGATTAACCGCTATTAGAAGAACCTTTCATTTATTCCTGCTCTGTACACCTTTAACTCGCTTGTATTTCCAGCGAATAGAGTGACTCCAATGTTTTCTGGAACAAAAAATACATCACCTTCAAAGATTGCATCTTTTTGTTTTGAAAATCCAAATTGGACATCTCCATCTCCATTCAACACAACAAACAGTGAAGGACCCAGTACTGGTTG
This sequence comes from Zostera marina, assembly GCA_001185155.1. NCBI lineage: Eukaryota > Viridiplantae > Streptophyta > Magnoliopsida > Alismatales > Zosteraceae > Zostera > Zostera marina. Next base: position 301,124 of record LFYR01000069.1, read on the forward strand.
GAAGTTGACAGATTCACTCGATGGTAGGAAACAATAATCAACTTCAAATTCATCGAATGGGGGTGTGTATCGCAGCGTGTATTCATTCAAACGATCACCTTTTAAAATCTCTGGAAACCCCTAAGCAAAACACAAAGAACAAATCCATAAAATAAAATATGAGTTGAAAATATTTGGAAATGGAGTGTGTGTGTGTGTGTGTGTGTGAGTGAGCATCATCAATTCATCAGTAAATTACTTGTTTGTAGGTGAGCATTGAACAAAGAGTCGAGACGTCTCGGAATTTGGGTGTAAGACCGGCACGAACAACATTATCAGATGTAGCCATGCATTCAATGCATTCACCGGAAAGATATGCATGAGGTTCGTTAGGACCGAGATATAATGCTTCTCCAGGGTTTAGCTTCACGTAATTGAAGAAAAACGACGATATCACGCCAACATCATCTGGGTATTGCTCCTCTAATTCAAGTGCGAGACGCTCTTTATCAGTTAAAATCCTGAGCTGATTGATATACCACCAATACAAAGAAAGGAATACTGTTAGAAAGAGCTAAAAACAATTATCAAAACAGTGGATTAGTTCACCTTATCTTCAGAACATAGACGATTTTTCATTCTAAAGATTAGTTCAGAAATGATTTCATTTTTCGCAGCCATAAACCTGGTGAAGATCGATCTCAGAGAACTTTTCATTTTATCACTGTCTACTTCATCATTTTCGCCAATGGAAAGGATCATATCTGTATCCTCTCTCCCAACTAACTCAGCAATCTCAGGCACACTTCTGAAAACATCCTTGAGCTCCTGTTATGTAATAGACGATAACCAATCATCAAAAAAAAAATCGGTAAATCCGAATCGCCTAAAATTCAATTCAACCGGTAATGATATGTCATCATCCAATAATCCAAAATGGATAAAGAATTGGTGTGAACAGTGATTTATCAGATCCCACATATAAAAAAAACATTTGAAAAATTTGACAACATCATCATCACCATCACCATCACCATCATAATCAATTACCAACCACCTCATATCTTTAGAAATTTAAAACTAATTCAACCATTTTGACATTATCAACATCATCACAAGAAAAAGAAGAAACAAGAGGAGGAAGAAGAAGACCTTGAGGCTAATGAAACCACAGAGAGCATTGAATTGAGTGATGGCAATTGCCATCTCTGGTTTGTGATTACCATCCTTGTACACACCAGGATGCGCCGCGTGTAGAATCGCCGCCAATTCCTTGTCGGGATGAGCCTGAATCGACAGTGCCTTCGAAATAGATAATATCTAAAATCCCACAACACACAACAACAAAAAACCCAAATTCACCTCACAAGAACTACAGAAAAAAAGAAAAAAAACATTGAAATTAGAAACTTACTTTGAAGAGAAAAGGAAGATCACATCCCCAGTTCTGAACAACTTTCGATCCAACCACATTAGGGTTATCCCCAATCCAATCCTTCAACGTAACCGGCAACCCATCTCTCTCCAATCCGATCAAAAACGAAGGTCCAGACTCATGTGTACCCATCCAAAACTCAGCATAAGGGCCTGTAACATCAACATCTTCCACACCTAACTTAGAGTTCATCCGAAACATCTTCGCCACAGTTGATACCCCACCTTTCCTCCCCCAATCATAGTTCTGAACCGAGCACTGCAGCCACTTCGGCCGTAGAAAAACCCCCGTGTTGATACTCTCCTCCACTGCTACTTCCTCCTTCAATCTCACTTCCTCCCCCATAATCTCCGTAGCTGTATTAACTAAACCCACTCACCGAATCACCGTCAGAGCAGGAGATGAGAGTTACCGGGATTCGAAGCTACTTAAAAAGGAGGGAAAGACAGAGAAGAGTGGAAAATTGAAGTCAAATAAAAAAAAATCAATTTCGCCGGAATTCCGGAGAAGTCGTCAATGATTTTGAATTTTTGACAGTTACTTGTGGTGATAACCAACGTTGGATTCTATCTCGACGGGTAGAAAACGACCGGAGTTTTTAATCAGATGCTGGAAATTCTGGATAATACAGTGATGATGACTCCAGAATAGTATAGGGAAGAAGAAGAAACGTTTTTAATCCATTCAAATCTCCGAGATATTATTATTATTATCCTTTTATTCTTTGATCCGGCGTGGTCCAATTTTGATCACAATTAAGTTCCTTCACACCTCCGACAATTTCTCTATCAAACAGGATTCGATTTATCACCTTTGAGTTCATAATAATATCGGATTAGTGTCAGAGATTCTAACATTATTAATAATAGTATCAATTTAATGTTTGTATATAAAAATACCACATAATTATAGAATATCCGAATTAAGAAACTTTTTTTATAGAAAATCCGAAAAGACTTTAACATGATTAATTATAGTATCGATTTAATATTTGTATATAAAAACATGACGCGATTACACGAAAAACGTAATTTAATAAACATTACATGTTGATTGAAATCCGGGTGGCCGAGTCTGGGTCCTATACTAGGACATGTATATCGGACGGTTCAGATATATGGTATCCGAATCCGTTCGTATAATATCTGGATTAGGAAAATCCGAATTCAGATAACTTTTTTATAGAAAAACCTAAAATAAAATTATAAAAGTATAAAATCATCTTAATAAAGTCAATTAATCAACTTAAAATTCTAAATAATATAAAATTAATTAAGTTTATAAATAACAATTATTAATTATTATTATTATTATATCTGGATATCTGTATTTATTAAAGATACACCCCTACGTTAAATAATATCACACATATAACATTATAATAAATATTACACTCACTCCCTTTTGTTTAATCATAACTTTTTACATTTCATTATTTATATTTCCATATCTCATATTATTCCATATACCATACTCTCATAATCATTGATTACTATAATTAAACACACCCAACCAACATAGCCGTTGGGTGTTCCTCTATATAAACATACCTAGATTACATTTACAAACATACAATCGCACACTCTATAATTACAATTACAATCACTGTTTGATTACTACGATCTTCAACTTTCATAATCTCCAAACGCTTTCGCAACACACCCGTTTGAATCACAGATTCGATCATCACTTAATTCATCTTCAATTCATTTTAACAAGTTGTGGATCAACGTTTCATTAATCCTTGATCAATTAATCATCCTACAATATCACTTTACATTCATTATTGCACATATATTGATCAACATTCATTTCATTCATATATATATATATATATACAGTATTTATCAGGAACGACACTTACCGTTCCTTGCTGAAGTGCGGTACGTACCTGCCTCCTCCACCTTGCGATTCGGTATCCACGGTAGTATTCTCTTCCAGCCAACGTTCCAACATTTCAATGCTGATTCAACGCACGCGCACGAATCCATATGCAACTACATTTGAAAGCATGGTGCACTGCAGCGGGTGTCCAATCTTCGTGCGCAGACTTGTACGAATTCCCCCGTCTAGTCGGACACCCGGTGAGCGACTACCGTCCACCCATACCTTCCGCAGCACTACCACCGTCCTACGAATATGACGCGCAATTTGCCCAATACTTTATGTTATTTCATACCTCCGACCATACCTTCCGTAGAAAAAAACCCCTTCACCAAAAGATCGAAGACGACTGCTACAATACTTTCATGATTATCAAATTCCCTATTTAAACGCTATTGCTGGAATCGATTACCATCATCACTTCAACAACCGATCGACGGAATTAAAATAGACTCCGATCTCCCCAAAATCTGCATCAAAAGGTATTTTTCCCCAAATACTTTCCGTCTTTGATTGTTTCCATTCGATCTCCTCCCAAAATCTTCATTAAAATCGAATTTTTCCACAAATACTTTCCGTCTTTGATTGTTTCCATTCGATCTCCTCTTACCCACCGATTCTTTGTAATCATTTGTTACCATCGTCATTTCAGTAATAGGATTCTTTATGAAATCGAAGGTTTTTTAAATTCCAGTTTTTTAAATCGAGTTTGTTTTCTACCGTATTGCAGACATTCCAGTTTTTTTAATCAAGTTCCAGTTTTTTTAAATCAGTATAGCAGATATTCCAGTTTTTTTTAGTCAAGTTCCAGTTTTTTTAAATCAGTATTGCAGATATTCCAGTGATTTTTAATCAACTTCCAGTTTTTTTAAATCAGTATTGCAGATATTCCAGTTTTTTTTAATCAAGTTCTTCGTCGATTTCTTATTCTATTAGTGTTTCTAGTAATTTAAACCGATGTCTGCAACTTCATTTGATTTATGCCTTGACCTCAAATATACTGCATTTCTTAACAAAATCAAAAGACCATTGATATTATTAAAATTTCTAGTCATTTATATTCTACCTAATCAACTAGTTAATCGTTGGATAATGTGGCTGCTATGAACTAGAAGGTTTTTTAAATTCCAGTTTTTTAAAATCAACTTTGTTTTCCACCGTATTGCAGACATTTCAGTAATAGGATTTTTTAAATCAGGTTTATATTCTAGTATTTTTAAATCAGGTTTGATATTCAGTAACAGTATTTTTAAATGAGGTTTATATTTCAGTAACAGAACTTTGATATTATTAAAATTTCTAATCTTTGATATTCTACCTAATCAGCTAGTTAATCCTAGGTTGTTATTCTATTTATATTTGGCTGCTAATACTCCATCAATTTATACTAACCTGTAATCGACGTTAGGCAATGAGTTCTAGGAAGCGAAATGCTCCTCATGCCAACCGTGCTCAGAGGCGAGGAAGTAATTTGAACGACGTCATTATCATTAGTGACGATGAATCAGAAGATGGGGTAGTGGCTGATTCGCCATTGTACAATCCTGTCACTCCTAGACGTCGCTCAAAAAGACCTATAATAGCTGCCACACACAACTCCAATATGCGCGGTTGTTGGCCTTTTAAGAAGAGGAAATCTGTGCTTCAAGGACAGTCCTCGAACTCGACAGACCACCTACGTGATTCAACTTCGAGCAAAAATTCAATGGACCGCTGCCGGCCCATTTTTGTTAATAATTTCCCACAACCACCAACTAATGTGATTCAGGAACCTATTCATCTCTCACAATATCGACTGGAAAACCCATATAGCAAATCTATATTACCTGAATTGAATCAGTGTGGGTGGTGCTGGCAAAAAATTCCACAGGGACATCCAAACTACATGCCACTGATGTCACCTTTACCAGTAGACTCCTCGTCGGACGACGATTATGAGGAAGCTTTGCATTCTTATGATACAATTGAGAATATTGATCCGCAACAGTGGAAGGATTGGTTCAACCAGTCTTTCAATACTCCTCCCCACAGACGATGATGCCTTGCTATGTCATAGAAATGAAAAAGAGTACTGTTAGGATTTAAATTTTTACATTATCGTAGTTAATGAAATGTACTCTGCAAATTAAGTTATTTAATACTGTATGAAAATATGTATTGGCAGATAGTCTTCTGCCAACTACATGCACTCATCAGAATTATTTAACATTTTTAATCTACTACTTATGAAGTTTTAAGTTTCCCTATGAAAAACAATATTTGTATCCATGGTCTGAAGTTTTCATATTTACTGCTATCTGAATTTTGAGTAATCATTAGAATTACTTAAATTCCAAACAAACAAGCAGTCTAACTGGTCATCCACAAAATATTATATTTTTGGTTGGAATTTAATAACAGTGAATACTAAATCTGTAACTAAAATAACACTAAATTTAATCAAACTAATCACTTAATTCCTATAAATGAATTAACAATACTAGATCTTATTGAATCACTGTAATGTATTAAATTGATAAAATCTTCTAAAATCAAATATTTAATTGAATGAAACAACATAAAATTGCTTGTATACTATATCCAAGTGCCAATGTTTAATTGAAGAATTAAATAAGTTACTAAATGAATTTTTGTAACTATGTTATTCTTTTTATATGGATACAGGTCTACAAAAGATATTTTTCCAAACAAGGAACATCCTAACATTATCGAGGACTAGATAAACATCTTGAGGTATAACTTAAACCTCGCAATGGTATGTTAAAATCTATGCTACTATGTTGAAATTTTATGAATATATATGCTTTATCAATTTAAATTTGATTATTAATGTCAGAATATTAGAAATATTTTCCATTAAAGAATTCAGATGCTAAAATAATGTATAAAAAACAATGCAATAAGGAATTTTTCCATTAAAGAAAATTCTTTTACAAAGAGGACTATACTAGAGTCTAAATAGTATATAGAGCTACGGAGGGGTCCTAGGAAAAACTCCCTTGCGAACATATAAAAATAAAAGGACTGTGTGTAAATATTTTTTAAATATAGGAAAAAACCTAAAAATCGATAGTCAAGAATAAAAAGACAGAAATGTACTAACACCATCATCAATGGTGAACCAATGGAAACATTGCATGATTGGATCATCATTTGAAGGAATGTCATCATGATTCCGATAAGTAATATTGAGAAACTATGCATAGGATGACCAGTGAATCAATTCTTCATCAGATCCCTTAAATTTCTCCCCCTTCTCAACATCCTTATTGCCAAGTACATAGCCTGAAAATTAAGCTTTGCACATTGAAACTAAAAAAATTTAAATTCAATTGCTAGAAGCCTGTTTCAACCCTTATTCAAGTCCTACTGATGATTATGTTTAATTAAATTTTCAGTATGATTGGATCAATTATATATTATATGATATAGATAGTACTTAAAGATAGACATAGCTGGGCTAAATTAATTAGAAATGTGTACGTGAACTTTCTCCAAGTGCATTTTAGATCAAACTTAATGATAATATAATTAAGTCACTAAAACGTAAACAATGAAAAAGAAAATTGGTTAAATATATCTTACATGTTATAATGTTTCAATGACGAATTCTGGTTTTGTTACTTATGTACATTTGCAAATTATATACTCAAGGAAAAAAATGATTAATTTGAGGATTTTTTCAAAAAGTAATTATTGTTTACTTCTAAATAATATGAAGGTCATATAATATCTCACCGCTTTACAGACATGATATAAATTAAATCATTTAGTGATAGTAACATCCTAAACTCAGAAAACTTATTATTTGATTTTGCGGGTTCATGTAATAAACAAACAGATCGATATTTAATGTCTAACATATTTGAAATTTTTCATCTGAAATACCTGTCTTCGTCCTTGTTCCTCAATGGGATTCTGAAATATTTGTTCACTCTGCGCACTCTTAATCAATTGTTCAATTGTCTGTACAAGTGATGATGAAATTTTGGAGAGGACCGTGGATAAATTAATAATCAACAGATCTTGAGTTGAAAATATTACCTCCTCATCAATATGATTACCAGTAACTGTAAAAACAATAGAAATATTCAAGTGTCAATCTATATTCAATATTCTTTACTGTGAAAAATGATATCTTTCATTCACTTAACCTGTGAAAACCCTTCTCTCAACAACTTCGTTATGTTCTTGATGAATCTTATTTCTCAAAGTCTGCATGCATACCATCATTGTCATGGATTAGAAGTTGAAGTTGATAGAATAGGAGCTTTCAAGAAAGAAATTGAATCAAGAATCAAATATAACCTGAAATTCAGACATCTTCTCTAGAATTTTTTTTTTCAGTGCACTGAATTATAATATCAAAAGCAATAAACCAAATCAAACAATAAGCTTAAACTGATAATTAAAGCATGGTTGGAAGTTGGAACTCAATTATAATTCCTAAAGAATTCCAGAGAAAAATAAATATTTACACAGTGGATGCAGTTCTGCTCCGTTCCATTCCCGTCCCCTCTTCACATCAAGGCCTTCGTTTGTTGGCTAGATTCTGAAGGTTTAGAAAATATCTAGGTTATTATAAATAACAAATTATCAACAGTTGTCAAATTTTGAAATCAACAACTCACATCTGCATACATGTTCTCATTTTTTGACTTAGTTGCAATTGCTGTTTTCATCACCATTTCAATATCTTCTGACATCCTGCTCCTAATTTCCGCATTCAGATATACTAACTAAATCTAGGCAATCCAAAAGAAAACCAGTGACTTCTTTCTTAAAATGAAGAAGTTAACAAAAAATATAGTACCATTCATGGTGGATGTTTTCGTAAGAACTTTATACTCCTCATTAGCATTCTGAACATCATAATTCTGTATAAGTGATTCCAGAAAAAGAAGGGAGGAGTCATATATGTGAAATCATCAAAGCTGACCTGAAGCTTTCATATTTACTGCTATCTCAATTATGAGTAATCATTAGAATTACTTAAATTCCAATGATATTACCCTGCGTCCTCCATCTTACTGATATTACTTAAACAAGCAGTCTAACTAGACATCAACAAAATTTTATATTTTTGGTGGGAATTTAATAACAGTGAATACTAAATCTATAACTAAAATACTACTAAATTTAATCAAACTAGCCACTTAATTCCTATAAATGAAATAACAAGACTAGATCTTATTGAATCACTGTAATGTATTAAATTGATAATATCTTCTAAAATCAAATATTGAATTGAATGAAACAACATAAAATTGCTTGTATACTATATCAAAGTGCAAATGTTTAATTGAAGAATTAAATAAGTTACTAAATGAATTTTTGTAACTATGTTCTTTTTTTTATATGGATACAAGTCTACAAAGATATTTTTCCAAACACGGAACATCCTAACATTATCGAGGACTAGATAAACATCTTGAGGTATAACTTAAACCTCGCAATGGTATGTTAAAATCTATGCTACTATGTTCAAATTTTATTAATATATATGCTTTATCAATAAATAACTTTAACGTAATTTTGAACAACTTTGTTTTCTACATTCCTTAACTATAATTGGTTTTCCTACCAAAATACGTTATCTAAATTAGGTGATTCACAATCCCATGGAAAAAATTTGCGATGGTGAGAAATTCTTCACAATATATAGTAACATTGAAATTTATAAATTATATCATTAAATTATGAAATTATTTGCAACTTACATAGACTATTGCGATGCAACAACTGAAATGTGTGGGGAGGAAGAAGATAACATGCAAACTCCATCTAGGTATGTCGTGTGTGTAGTCTTAAACCATTTTTAATAATAACATTGCTCAATTTAATATAGAATTGAATTGCTATAAATCAATTAAGTTAACTTTTTTCCGAAATTGTGGATATTATAACAGAGATTCACCTATTCAAGAACTAGAAAACAAAGAGCAAACAACTAGGTAGCTATTAATATATCTAGTTGCGAAATTGACATGATTCGCAAAACTATATGAAAATGTTATAACTTTAATCAATACATATTTTCAGGGAGTGTGAAGAACCAAAAGTGGGAATGAAATTTACAACAATTGGAGAGGTAGAGGAATTGTATTACAAATACGCGGGCCACAAGGGTTTTTCAGTAAGAAAAGGATCCACGAGGCATTCAAAGAAAGGATTACGTAAAAAAACTTATGTTTGCTCTAAGGAGGGAATTTCTAGAGCAATCGTGCCAAAAATACAAAATCCTTTAGAGAAATCAGGTAGGCCAAGACAAATAAGAAATCCAAGGACTAATTGTAAAGCACTAATGTCATTGAAGATTGAGGGAGATGAATGGATGATATCAGTATTCAAAGACATACACAACCACGAAATGTCAACACCAAGTCTAAAAAGGTTTCTGAAAATTAATAGAGAAATAACACCATACGCGAGGAATTTGATACATAATCTAGATGTGGTAAACATTCCTCCGAGTCAACAATATGCATACGTTGCTATGCAGTCTGGAGGATTTTCAAATTGCTCTTTCACAAGGGTGGACTTCAATAACCATCGAAGAGACGACATGGAAAGATTAAAGAGTCATGATGTTGACATCTTACTTGAAAATTTTGAAGATAAAAAAAAGAATAATCCTAACTACTATTCTACTCTTATGTAGTAGACGACGAAGGTATTGTTTGGTTATTTTTCGTCTGTAGTAATGAGATATTCTTATGACATGAGGATTAATAATATCATGTTGATCTTCTAATATATAGGAGCCCTAAAACAACTATTCTGGGCTGATTCAAAATGCATTTCAGAATATCAAAAATATGGAGAAGCTATTACATTCGACACAACATACAACACAAACAAATACAAGCTCATCATAGGTATTTTTTGTGGCGTCAATAACCATTTGAAAACAGTTTTATTTGCCACAGGATTCCTAGCTAACGAGTCATCGGATTCATTTATATGGCTCTTCTCTGAGTTCAAACGTTGCATGGGAGGCTATCCTAGGACAATAATTACTGATCAAGATCCAGCTATGAAAGTAGCATTAACGGATCAATTTCCAAATACATTTCACCGTCTATGCAAATGGCACATCACCCACAAAATGTGTGACAAAATAGGAGGAGTATTCAGAAAGAAGGAGGAAATGGAGAGATTCCACAAAATTCTAAACACATCGGAGAATATTGAACAATTTGAGATGAATTGGGGAAAATGGATAGCGGATAACAATATGGAGAATATCAAATGGCTGAATGAAATGTATGCCATAAGGTCAAAATGGTGTCCAATTTATATGACAAATCATTTCTTTGGTGGGATGCAAAGCACTCAGAGAAGCGAAGGAATGAATGCACTGACGAAGATGAATGTAAAGCGCTGTTCGACGCTTTTTGAATTCGTCTGTTCATTGGAGTTAGTTCTTAGTGCACAAAGGGAGAAACTACAAGAATTAGATCATAAGGATCGAGATGGACCAGCACTACTGATTACTTCATTGCCGATAGAAAGATGTTTGCATTGCGTGTATACAACAGAAGTATTTATTCTATACCAACATCAAGTGCAAAAAAGTATGTGTTACTACATACGTAACAACCCAGAGGTACTATCATCGCACTACTAATCTTCATTACGCTATAGAGTATTATTAATCCGAATTATGGTGACAGGTGATGAACGAATATTTTGTGATTGGAACGTTCACGCAAGTGCAGTCTGCAAAGATTACCTGTAAGGCTATTGATGATACTCCATTATGTACATGCGGACTATTTGCAAGTAAAGGAATTCCATGTCGTCATATAATAAACTTCCTGACATCAAATGGACGAACAACATTACCAGACACACTCATTATGAGTAGATGGAAGATGACACCGAGTAAATCAATAGTTACATTGATGAATATGATGCAGTTAAGCAAAATAAACTAAGCAAGATGTTCAGTAAATGCTCAGAGTTAATTGCAAATTTAGTCGATGTAGACGAGCCACTAATCGAAGGTTTAGAAAGATTCATAAATGAATATGAGTTAAGGAATAGCATTAGAAAGAGAACATCGAACAATGGCTCTATATCAAGGTTTGCTGAAAAAATAACTACAAACCCAGTTATAATTAGTAATCCCAAAATAGCCAAAACTAAAGGAAGCGGAAGAAACACTGGAAGACCAAGTAAGGCAGATCCTAGGTTCAAATCCACCAAGGAATTACTAACCAAAAAACCAAGAATTTGCAAGAAATGTAATCAACCTGGACATGACTCAAGGAATTGCGAAAAGGATTACAATAAGTAGTTTCATGATAGAGAGGTTGAATACCAGAATCAGTTTTTTCTGAATGTATTATTTCTGATTGTTCGGTTAAATTTCAATATAAAGACAGTCGAAGTTAACTTTTATAATTTTAATTTATTTATAAAACGGTATTCCAAGAACAACATAGGGATTCAGCTATTCAATGATTTAAATCACTTTATAAACTAAAGAATTATACAATGATATCCATTCTATTTTGTGAAGACTAATTATTCTTCCTTTGTATGCATTATTCTCCTTTTGCATGATTTATCATTTAGCATACATCTTTTTCTCAGATAACTAAATTCTTTTTCCACTCTTCTGAATATACAGTAGTTCATGACAGGTTTTCTGATAGGGACATTGTAATACATTGGTTCCGCAAGAATATCATGGAAAGTATTTTATGTGATCGTCTTGACCTTCAATATCTGTTGATTTATACAAATTTTTTTTGAACATGTTATGACTTATCATTATTTTATTTATTTTCATTCTTATAGTAGCGAAGAAGATGTTGAAGACATTGATGACAATGACCCGGACAGGTTCTATTCTCATTTAATCTTCATACCTCAAATTACAGTGTGTCTTTTGGTTTTCAATCTTCTAATTCAACTTAAATGGTATGATTCAATTTTTTAGAATAGTAAATTATAGATTGTTGTATTATTAGCATTTATTACAGGAAATTAAAACATGATATAATAATTTTTTTAAAAATCAAATAAAATGTTATGACAGGATAAGATTATTGTTTATGAGGATTTGGTTATTGTTCTCTGAGTATTTGCAATTTAATCAAGTATGTTTTGATCATCAATAGATTACTTGACATTTTTCTACATTCCTTTAGATTTACACATTCATTTTTAAATCAAACATTGCAATTAACAGTAAATTATTAGTTAAACAACTTATTAATTATATATTCATACAATACATAGTGGAAGAAATTAAGAGCATTCTGAATTTATAAACTCAAGAATGGCTCAATATGGATACTATTTTTCACCCAAACATACACACACAGTTGTACATAAAATCCAAGTGATTTAATACATAAAATCCAAGTGATTTAATACATAAATTACTATCTACAATAGGGATTGCATTTTTCTACCAATATGGATATGATAATTTTTCTGTTATAAATTCATATATTTAGACAGTTAAATTTAATTACTTTCTTCCATACACTTCTGAATTCTTATTGTTATAATGAAAACATTACTTATCAGTAAAACTGCAATATTTAATCATTGGATGCAGGAATGTGCATGTATGTTCAAGCATGTTCACATTATCAGTCACAGGGATCCCTCAATATATTGGCTGGGTTTATCTTTTGGTACTTCTCATATATTTCTTACTTTTGGATACTGTCTACCTACTTATCATTTGTATTCCAATATTCCCATTGGTGTCTACTGTCTAATGCTGTTGTTCACACATTAATTCCTTTATATTTGTCGACTGCTTTCATTGACATTCTTGATCCAGGACTATGGATTTAGGGTTATAGTTCATCATTGTATTTGATTTTGAAGTTTAGAATATGGACCTAACAAGCAGTAAACTCTAATTATCATTATATTTTAGAATTTCGCATTCTATGCTTGGAGTTACTTTCTGAATGAATACATCAATATATAAACTAATATTTACAAATGCAATTTTTTATATTTGTAAACATAAGATACGAAGATGGAAGTAGAAATTAGTTGAATATGCGTAATCTTGGAGTTCCACTATCTTCTGTAAAATTGTGAGCGGATGCAGGTTGGTTTTTTCTTCTGTTCTAGATGAAAACATTATCGGCTCTTTTAAATTACGTGTTCTCTTATTGCAGTACTGATTATGTTCCTTGATAGGTATTGCTATGGAGGTATATCAGGAGCTGCTGATAACAAAATAATTTTTGTTTACGTTGGATTCTCAGTTGGTATGATGAATACACTCTATTCTCAACATCTTATTGAAATATAAAAGTAAAAACACTAGGTCTAGAATGGATCTTTAATAAAATCGGAATTTGGAAGCTAGATCTATAATAAAATTATATGATTAAAATTAATTTTGTACCACTGGTGCATGCACATCAAATTAATTCTGCACCATTATTGTTCTTTTATTCATCACATGTTCATTTTAGAGACTATAAGTCTTCCATATTTAACTTGCAAGTGTATCTTATTCTCAATTTATTTGACTCAGTATCGATTATTTTATTTCTTCACAGGATACTTGTTCTTTGAAAAAAGAAATCATTCTGGAACGACCTGGTGTAGCTGGCACTTCATTAGGTTTAGATAACAAAATTTGTGCTACTGCTGGATGAGATCAAAGGTCAGTGATCTTATTAGTTCTTCTTCTTGTTTTTTCTTGTTTCGTCTTCTTCTTGCTTCTTCTTCTTCTTGTTTCTTCTTCTTCTTCTTCTTGTTTATTTTTCACCCAAACATACACACACCCAAACATGAATGGCATATCTTGGAAACCAAATTCAAATAACTCTGAGGTTACATGATCCTAAATAAGTCAAATACAATCTATTACTAGTCATTTCAATATTCAAAGAGTGAAAAATTAAATCCAACTTATGTTAAACAGTATTTGCTATCACATAGTCATAGAAATTATGTTAATACTTGAAGAAACAAATTCAGAAGAATGTTGATGTATAAAATTTAAAAATAGAACAGGATGCGATTTCAGTGTCATCACCCCCTAGTTATGATTGAATCAAAGAATTTCTATGCAATTATAAATTAGCTAAATTGTTTTTTAATTCAGTGAGTGTGATTTACCTAATGATTTCAGGAAATAGTCTTTTGTATTGAAGTAACAAGTTATTAATGACTATCTGCGTATTTCAGGAAACATGTCCAATTGCGTATTTATTTATTAATTACTATCTTTTCCCTCTTACAGATCTAACACTGAGCTATTACGTGTATGGCCGTTTATTTCATGACCAAGATGATGGATATGATTGAATCAAAGAATTTCTATGCAATTATAAATTAGCTAAATTGTTTTTTAATTTAGTGAGTGTGATTTACCTAATGATTTCAGGAAATAATCTTTTGTATTGAAGTAACAAGTTATTAATGACTATCTGCGTATTTCAGAAAATATGACCAACTGCGTATTTATTTATTAATTACTATATTTTCCCTCTTACAGATCTAACACTGAGCTCTTACGTGTATGGCCGTTTATTTCATGACGAAGATGATGGATATGATTTTTAGATAACAGTTTATAGTGTTTTATTTTGGATGATATGTTCATTTGATACAAATAACAATACTATGCACACAATCAATGAACATGATGTAAAAAATCATGAATTGTCAGATTTCATTTTTATGGCAGTGTAGTAATGGAAAATCGAATAAAGAAACATATTATATAGTATTAAGTCGTTAAGTACAATGTGAATTATAATAAAACTTGTCATGAGAACGGTATGTTCTGCTAATAAGATAATTTAACATTAACTAAATGAACTATTATAAGTCCAAATAATTGTTATAAATATATATAAAAAAACGCAAAATTAAACTGGATTCATATCAATATATTTATGAAATAAATGGAAGATAAATAAGTAGCATTTTTACATTAATGGTTTGTCTCCAAAGAAAATAAATATATCAGAATAAAAAAAGTACCAAGAAATCTAGAATTACAGATGACCGAAGGGAAACAAACACAATTAAATTCAACAAATTAAAATTGATGAATATTATGATTTTTCCTTATAATTGGCCAATTTTGTATGCCACGGTGTGAATTCAAGCCTCTCTGCAAGCCTCCTGAACATATTATTCCTTATTCTGGGTACTTCAGATTTCTTCCAAGTCATCTTCGAGTCAAGGCTACAATTATTGAATATTCCATCTTCAATATGCATATAATCGACAAAAGAACTAATTCCATGAAACATATACAAACCACCATCCATCTTTGAATTAGTTTCTTGAGGATAGTTCTTGAACTGGACTAAAGTTGGTTCATCGTGAAACACTGTTACAAAGTTCTGCCTAAACCACATAGTCATCCATTTCATCTTAGAAAATAAAAA
Source organism: Zostera marina (assembly GCA_001185155.1). Lineage (NCBI taxonomy): Eukaryota > Viridiplantae > Streptophyta > Magnoliopsida > Alismatales > Zosteraceae > Zostera > Zostera marina. The sequence continues at coordinate 316,817 of LFYR01000069.1, forward strand.
TAGACATTGTCAGGCAAAGGAATGAAAAAAAAAAACTAAGACTCACAACTCTCTTAGCAGCACCAAGATTAAGTGATTCACGTTGAATATGGTTCGAATCGTAATGTGTGTATGTATTGCGGACTCTCGACCACACAAGGAAATGCCAATGATTGACTGTACGAATCGGAATGATGAAATACTTCCAATTACGTTTGTCAGTTCCTCTCCTTTTGCGGGTGATCATACGAAGCACATTATCAACCTCAACATTAGATACCAGTTCAGGTATTGATTGGGTAGGTTCATGTCCGTGATCATCGCTAAACAAATCGGGATCTATGAATTGGAACTTATCGTTGAGTACAAATTTCTCTACAAGTTCGACACGGAGGACTCCGAAAAAGACATTTACCAGCTAAACACACAGATACATTAATTGAATTATATTCAAATGAGCAAAATGAGGGGATATAATCGATGATAATATATTACCAAATTCGTATATGTCTGATGATGTATGATGTCTACTACATCTCCGCCAGAACAGAATACACTGTCATCCATTATAAGAAAGAAAAATAAAGATCTGTACCTATTCAATAGAAATGAATTATTAGAAAATATCATTCAATAATATTGACAATCAAGATTTCGAATGAAAGTCAATAACTAATACATAAACAAATTATTCGCAATGATAAAAAGATACTAACTTTGAATCCATAACCAATTGTTTAGTTGTCTGATTCTTCTTTGGTTTTCCATCGTCCTTCATCTTTATTGCTTCTTCAACTACTTTTAGTTTTTTATTCTCCAACTTCAGAAGAACAATTTTAGTGTTATGTTAGAAATTCAAACGATTATATGATTAACTAACGTAAATAATATGACAATTACCTTTTCTGCATTTCTATCCTTTATTCTTTTTATCATTGAAGATACATATGGTGAGTTACTAGTTGAAGTTGTGGTTGGGGAAAAATCGATGCATCGCACAACACCTGAGAGTTCCTCTGTGCCAAATGTTTTACAGCTTTTCCTTTCTATGACGTCTGCTGATTCTGCAACAGCAGCCCAGAATTCGGGCGACGAAATAATGACAGTTGATACACCAAATTCAGACCTAGTGCCCTTGATTTTATCATCCTTAGGGGTTTTGTAATCGTCAGATGACAAAAGACTATGTGAAGGACTTGACATTTGCTGGCAAAATTGGATTTCATTAACATTATGTTCTTCCTCGTTCGTGATATTGAGGAAACTAACAGGCTTATTCAAACAAGGTGTCGATGAACATTGAGATATATCTATTCCTCCGTCGATAGCTTTGTCAACAGCTTCAAATAGAAGATCAAAACTAGGTGGCTGAATATCAAGAGAACCTAATATTGGGGTGGAATCTAATTGTTTCGGACTTGTCGATAATTCAACATGTCTAGAACTATTTTGACAGGACAACAACTCAATAAAATCAGCCTTATCAACCATAAGGTCTGAGTGTAAGGTCTCTAATGGGAGATCAATACTAGGATCGACTAAAAGTTCATCTGTAGGACTTGATGATATGTGTAAGTTGTGAATTGCATCAGTAAGCATATAATCATACATTTCAAAACCCTCTAATAGAACTGGACTTCTAATGGAAGAAGAAGAGACATCCATATTAATTTCTGATAGATTATCATTTAGATGATTGAATACTCTAGGAATGGGTGATTTTTTGCCAGTTGACAAGGCGCCTACACTTGATGGTGGAGAAGAGGTACAGAGATCGACGACATAGGTACTGTCTATAGTCATTTCCAAACTACTAATGTCGTCAATAGAATCAATCTTACGTCTGCTATAGTTGTATTTACCTATATGATATAAAATGAATATTGACATTACTCTGAATCTTATTTATTAAAAGTAAGAATAGTTAATAAATAACTAAATGTTTACCAACCTGGAGGTAAAACTGGAGGAATAGAAACCAAATTTACATGCTGCAATAATATGACAATCAAATGGTTATTAAGATTTATATAATAGAAGCAAATAAAACGTTTCATACCTTATTATGATGTTGACAATGTTTTTTTAGTTTTCGATTATGAATAAACTCTTTTAATGTTGGTTGAATCATACTTTTCATCATAGCCTGTGAGAAATATCAGTAATAAATGATACTAGAAGATGTTTCAAAATAGGGGGGGGAATCGGCAAATATCATTAGTCCAACTTTAAATATATTCGAACGATAGACATGGACAAAATCTCTAAGTATAGTACGTAATTACTAATATGAAATTATTTGACAGAATTTAGATCAAAAAACCTCTGTAGAAAAACCATCGGAACTATACGAACGAGGATAGGGGTACACCTGTATGAAAAAATATTGAGGTTAAAATAAATAAAAATGATTCTAAATATATCAATTTTAGGTATACGTGTACCTCTTCGTTGGAAAGACAACTGATAGTACGATTGCGCCTTTTGGTAGATCCTTCGTACCTTTGAAAAATTACAGCATTCCAGGGTGAAGATGGGGGAAATAAGTTAGTACGTTCCCACAAGAATACCTGATGTAAAAAACATTGTAGCATTATGATCTAATCAAAATAACATGAAAATGTATAGTTAAATTTGAAAAAATATTTACATTTAAAACTGTAGCGCAGCCATGGACATACTCTCCAGTCCGATCTCCAATTCTCTCTCTACGACGAACAAAATGAGAAGCCGAATCCATGTTCTTAAAAAGCTGATCCATTACAAGTTGAGACCAATTCAACTGTCCAATTTCGTCCACATTTTCAATATAATAGAAGAGTCTTAAAGGAATTGTCATCTTCGATGTTGGTAATAGGAACGATGAGAATAATAGGCAAAGCCAAAATGTTCGACACATTAGATGAGAAAGCATTGGAAGTATTAATTTCACTAGTAAATTCGATATGCCCTGAAGATTAATCAGAAATTATTAAAGGAGAATATGTTCAAACTATAATACATACATAGACTTACAATTATTAATCAATTTACAAAAAAAAAATTATCATGTGGAAATTGTTAAATACCACATTTCCCATGGTAAATGGAAGAGGTATCTAGATCATCATCTGAATCTGACATACTAACCTGAGTTTGAAAAAAAATTTGGGTTAGTAATATAATACAATAATGTGTAAAACAAGATTGGTTATTTAGAATCCGACATGAGCTATATGAGATACATAAATTAGATTATATAATCGTTTATCTTCATGCATCATTTTGTGATTCTTATGGCTATGAAATCTGTCTTATTAAAAATAATATTTTATCATCAGATACTCAATGACGATATGCAATAATGAATAATGTAGCTTGGAATTAGGTAATCAAATTCAGGGATTTATATGAACATCCATTATGAATTTCCTATAATAATTATGCTAATATAGAATATTAACAAAAATGAACATCTATGGTAGTAAACTATTCATATTCGTAATTATTTAAAAATATGGAAATCTATCAATACAAGGAAATTTAAAAAATAAATCAACAAAAAAATATGGGAAATCTACATTTATTTTTTTAACTCCATATTTCTTAGGACTTGCAATTTTGAAATTACTTTGATTTTAATCATTCATTACAGGAGAATTTTTTGTATTACTGTTATTTTTGATATTGAAACAGGACTGATCGATATATATGTTGATGATTTTAAATACATTAATAAGTAGATATTTTACACTTACAGAAACAGTAACAAACAATGCACTGTTGATATGTTGCTAAAAACAACACTAATATTAAAGGTCCGCTCTAATTTATACTCTCAAGGTTTGAGAGTGGAAATATACCATGATAATGCGAGCCCATTTTTAGTGGGCATGTTCCATGGTCTCAAATTAATTCAGTATTGCTGGTGGTACAATCAAGGCACCAGTATTTAATTTTTCTCTCAAGTAGATTACTTTAATGTTGAATTAAGATAGAAATTAGCTTAAAGTAAATAATTAATTATCACTTTACTTTATGCTGTTAGAGTGTTAGCGGTGGAGACTGTAGAATCAAATCGGTTAGTCAAAGTGTATCTGTGTGCATATACTCTACTAATTGCTATGGTTTGAGGATCATATTTTTATCCTCCTTGTCATAATCACTCTCACTATTATGGTTTCAGAGCTTGGCTGAGAGATCAGATTTGGCCTGTAATCATTTGTCATCCTCCCATTTTTCTGTTATACAGTTTCCGCTGCACAAACAGTTTCATGGCTGAAGGAAAGCTTATTCAACCAATTGAAGATATGCTTTCCATATGGAGGGGTAAATGCCTCTCTTATTGAGTAAGAATCCAGCCAGTAAACTGGATATTACCAGGGAAATATACTTATTGGGCCCAAGGAATCTCCCTACCTTCCTCAGTTCATAAAAAAATACAAAAAAATGCCTGTCAATTTATTTGGGATGTTAGAAAGGGAATACCTTGGTAAAAAATGATAGTCCCTAAGGATGAAGGTGGTCTAGGGGTAAGGAATCTATACATAATTGCATTAGCCACCCCCAGTTAATAAAATAGCTACAATTTTGAGCAAACACTCTATACTAGCAGGGTGGATGCAAGAGAGATACACTAAAGGCCTAACACTCCAAAATATCTCAGTTAAACCCACATTCGATTATGTACAATTGAAAGAGCTAATAGACTCTAAAGAGAACATTGAACAATGTTTAGACTGTAGAGATGGAAACTCTATCACATAGAAGATAGGAAATGGAAAACACAATTTAGGAGTAATTATGGAACCTCTTAGGACCAAGGACCCTAAAGACTCAGTGTCTAAGAGCATATGGTCACATATGCCTAAAAAATTCTCCATTTTTCTATGGAGAAATAAAAACAGACAGATTAAGACCTTACAAATGCTTTACGATTGGGGGGTCCAAATTCAACCCACTTGCCTCCTCTGTGGACAGGAAAATGAAACTATCAGTCACCTATTCTTTAATTGCAAATATATCAGATAACTACTACAAACCCTTTCTGAATTTCTTAACTAGGACTTGTGGAAAATTACAAACTCAAAAGCCCCTACACTCATTAACCCAAATATTAGAATAGGGGATATAATTAAATCTTGGAAAAAATTGACATCAATCTCCCTCATCTGGTCTGAAAGGAACAAAAGGTTGTGTCGGCAAAATCTTAGACCTCCAGAAGTGGTATTTCTGGAAACCATTAAGGACTCCAGTCTCTCTTTCAGAGCTGAAATCTTTAAAAAATACTGTGGTTCACAAATGGAGAGAACCACTATGAAGGTTTGGGAGACAAACCTCCTGAGGCTTAGCTACTAGTTACTTGATCACTAGGAATGCAAGTCAAATAGGACTATAGGAGTAGTTTGATGGAGTGGGAAACCACTGCATCCACACTGTTGATATGTTGCTAAAAAACAACAATAATATTAAAGGTCTGCAAAAATCCATTAAATTTTTACTTATTGTCATAAGAATCAAATCAATGAAATGACTATAAAAATAAATTTATAAGTTATATTTCATATACAATTTACTCAATAGAAGAAGTTGATTTATGGATATGCAAAGTTGATATTGGTTTTACACAAAATTCTTAATATTTAAGACAAATATTTCTAGAAGTACTAGCTATGATATATTATATGACAGAATTATTACTTGAAGATTGACATAGCTAGGCTAAATTATTTACAAATGTGTTATTGAACTTTCACAAAGAACATTTTGCATTAAATTTAATTTAAATATAATTAAGTCACTCTGATGTACAGAAGAAATAGTAGCTTTGTTACATATTATATATTATCTTGTTTACTGCTATTTTTTTGGTTAATTATGTAATATGACAAATTATATTGTCAGGAAAATAAGATGATTAATTTGAATAATTTTTTATAAATTATTATATATTTACATGACAACTCAATCGAAGTCATGATATTATAATCCTAAACTCAGCAAACTTAACAGTTAATTAGGCGAGTTCATGTAATATACCATACACGAATACAATTTCTAAATTAAGATTTCATCATGCAAGACTCCCTTTCTAATTTTTGAAAATCAGAAAAGGTCTTTTTTCCCAATCGCTCAAATTTGTGGCTAATACAGATGACTAGTTAATAGATACGATGGTCAGTCTAAATACATTAATTTCAAGATTCTTAGAACTTAAAATGATGTGTTGCTAAAAAACAAGATGACTATTCAAAGTCTTCTAAAATTCAACAAATTTTTACATAATCACTGACGAATCAAACAAATTAATCAACGCTTAAGCTAGAAAAAAATTCGGATTAGAAACATTTATAGTTAAAATCAGAAAATATAGAATGGCCAAAATTACTGATGAAACTACTTGACAGACATAGAAATTATAGAAAAATAGTGAAAATGCCTATGAAAGATAGAATACTTACCAAGGAGGTTATAATAACCATTGCCGCTTAATTTTGTTACAATGGATGGGGAAGATCCTACAAAGAATAAATTGATGAATCAGGGATGTTTTGACTAGCTGACGGACATAGAACGAAAAATAAATTGATGAATCTGGCGATAGACCATTAATACTGGATCTTGCATTTCAGTAGATTTTAAGGACATAAAAAATATGTAATTCGAGAAGATCAAAAAATGAGCACACAAGGATACGATTATTGGGGGTCCGTGGGTGGGACGGTTGTCCGTAATGCTTAACGCACTACCAGGAGAAAATGCGATGGTTGTCGGTGTGTCGTTCGTGGACGGCGAGGTTTCGTGGGTAGACCACCTCGTCGTCTCTGAATATATCAACAAGTGTGATACGATTATTGGGGGTTTGTGGGTGGGACGGTCGAGTTGTTAAAATGAATAAAGCAGAGGAAGAAAAAAAAACAGTAGACGTCTACCTGGGATTTGCAGTTTGGATTCCAAAGGGGGCGATGATTAAATCGCAATCGAGTAGAGAACGAAATGCGTGAAGCACGAATCGATGATGATGATATGAATGAGGAGAAACCAGTGCTTCTGAATGCATTTTGATGAAAAAATTTTGGACGAAGGAAGGACGATGACAGGATATGGCCTTGACAGGAAGAACGCGTCCTCTGTACATCCTATAGTCTAGTCGGACACACTATGGCAGAAGAATGAAATGAACGGTCACAATCCGACGATACCAATAAACGGACGGATCAGGTACCGCAGGTAGTATCTCACCAAAACAGGTACCGTATATGATGTTCTTCCTATTTATATTATCTAGGGGTCAAATAGTCCAATATGTATTTTCATTATTTGTTAATCTTCACTTAGTAGTATAAATAGTTCTCTTAATCTCTTTTCTAATTAGGTTTTTGTAACAACAGTCTGTCGTTTTATTTTCTAATTTAATTGAGGGAAACCCCATTCCCAACCAACGCCTCTCTGTGAGCATTGATACTTGCTACTTTCCATTTGGGTTTCTTCACTTGTTTATTTGTTTGTTGTTTACTCAATCTTGTCACTCTTGATTGTCTTTGCGATCTACGCTTATTGCATCGCGATCTTCATGGTATCAGAGCGGGCACTCTAAGCTTCGTTCCCTTCTTCATCTTGCTTTTTGAAATCGCGATCCAATGCTGCGCCTCACGAAAAAAAACTCAAATCGGATTTGGTGTCTCATTATTTTTCCTCTTACTTACTGCTTCTTATTTGACAAACCAGATCTAATCGCAAAAAAAAAATCTAATTCTAAAGTCTTCCAAATCTTATCTCTGCTTACTGTTTTAAAACTAGATAATATTTGTTAATTTTGCTTACTGCGCTGTAGAACCCTAATTCTTTAAGCGTTCCACTAAAAAAATTGCTGATCAAGACTAATTCTTTCCTTGCTGCATTAAAAATTTCTAGCTGCATCACTAGTTTAATATTTAGTTCTAAACTTGCATACACTCTCTTTGGTACTTGATCATCTTATGCTCTGTTTTCTTTAAAACAAAATAATACTCGTTATATCTAAACTGCTTGTTGTTGATCTAAAACTGCTTACTGTTGATTTAATACTTGTTACATCTAAACTGCTTATTGCTTATCTAATATTCATCTAAACATTACAGACCTTCTAAATTGCAGTCTGTTTTCCTTTGAATATTCTGTTTTAAATCTGTCTTAAATTACAGATCATTTGAGTTGCAACTTGTAACTATCTAAATTGTCATCTACCCTAAAACACACCGCTTAAGGTCTTCTACCATCTTAGATCATCTGAACATTACAGACCATCTAAATTGCAGTATGCCTTTTTTTAAATATTCTGTTTTAAATCTGTCTTAAATTACAGATCATTTGAGTTGCAACTATCTAAATTGTCATCTTGCAACTTGACTATATTAAATTTGTTGGAATCCCGTATTTATCATTAATCTTAATCTCAACTAAACATTGCTACATTTCAATTATCATTTGTTGGGGATTATCTTTTATCCTCAAAGCATAATTAATTTCTTACAACAATACTTATGTTCTCTTTCCTTTACATTGATTTCAAACTTGAAATATGGTTGACAATTAACCTCTGGGAGGTCCCCTGTTTGACCCAACTTCCCCCTTTTATCTGAAAAACTTTGATTATGGATCACTCCAATTGAGTCACATTCTCACTGGACCTGAAAACTATTATCTATGGAACAAAGAGATGACCACTGCACTCATAACTAAAAGGAAGTTAAGTTTTGTTTTAGGAACTGTTAAGGAGCCAATTGATAAAGACTCACCTGAATTTGAGGCATGACTCACATGCCATGGTGTAATTCGACAATGGATATGGAGCTCTGTCTCCAAAGATATTGTTTCACAAATTATGTATACCGATGATGTTGTTGTCATGTGGACTGACTTGAAAGATTAATTCAGGCAGTCCAATGAAACTCACATATACCAATTGACCAATGATGTTGCCATGACATTCCAAAGGAATGATTCTGTTTCAAATTTTTATACTAAACTTAAATCTGCTTGGAGAGAGGTACATAGAGGCTTATGGTGAGGTCCCTATCTGTGACTGTGGTAAATGTGTTTGCAATGTAAATGAAAGAATCAAAAACAGGGAAGAAAAGTTAAAGGTCAAGAAGTTTCTGATGGGTATAAATGATGAGTTCAGATAAGTGAGATCTAGCATCCTCTCCATGGATGCTCTGCCTAACTTGGGCAAGACATTTCAGTTGATTGCACATGAAGAGACCCAACATGTGCTTCATGACAAATATAGTGTCAAACGAGCCGAGCCGAGCCGAGCTTTTCCTTATAGGGCCGGGCTCAGGCTCAGCTCGTTAAGGTATCGTCTGGGCTCGGCTCGGACTCGAGCTCGAATTTACCAACAAGCTTTAAATCCTAAAATTTAAAAAAAAAATCTAAATTTAACCTGTAATTAAAAAAAAAGTAATCCAGCATTTAAATTAAAAATAATAATTCAACATTGGATTTTAAAATAGCAATACAACAATCAATTTAAGAACAATTCATCTAAAAACACTAAATTAACAATGTAATCAATAGTCATAATTTTAAAAAATTCATTGATGCTGGTGAGTTCTTTTTCGTCTCTCATGTCAATGACCACATGCACTTTCATAGGTGCTTTCTCCAACTTTATCAACCTAAACATTAAACAAATATGTAATGAATTAATCAAATAGATAATTAAATCACAATATACAAATAATACTCACATCGTCCAAAGTATTTAAAGAATTAAAATCCCTTAACCGATCTCCAGTACACACAATGACTTCTACCGTTGTTGAAAGTAATCGACTTCTATGATCAGTGATAACTCTTCCTCCTGTGCTAAAAGCTGATTCAGAAGCTACAGATGTCATTTGCATTGCTAGAATATCTTTAGCCATTTTTGCCATTATCTTAAATCTACATTCATTACCCATCCACCAATTCAAAACATTAAATTTTGAACCATTATCTCGAATAACTTGTTATTTATAGTAAACCTCCAAATCAGATTGGGTTTTCGGCTCAGGTTCTTCTCCATTTAAAAATTCAAAAATTACAATAATCAAGTAAAAAATTCAGATTCATAAAAAGAGAAAACCTGTCTCCTTCGAAGCAATTTGAGATTGATTTTCTGAAATATTTTCTTTATTTTCCTTTGAAGCATACCATTCATAAATTTCTTCAATAGCTTTGGTGACACGCTTCATTTGATAATCAACTTTTATAAGATCAACATACAATCTGCTCATAGCATATTTCATGAATTTAAGCTTATTTCTTGGATTCAGAAAAAGAGACAATGCATATTTGAAGACTAAAGTCGTCTCAATACTTGTTAAATTTTGCTAGCATAGCTTTAGTCATATCTTTTAGATAATCAACTTTATCATTTTCGCATGTCTGCAATGCAAATTTAACCTTCTACACATCTGACTGAAAAATAAGTTGGAGGTTGGATAACTTGTTCCTATATATAATAAGTTGGAATTTAATTATCAAAGAAACAAAAAACATGAATTATTAATTATTCATATAAAAATATATAATACCTGAGAAGACATTTGTAAGATCGTAATAAACTTTAAGAAATTTACATACAACTTGACACTTATCTCATTCATCAGATGTCCGTAAATAGTTATAGTATGGATCACTTAAACTATAAGAATCAAATACTCTCTTGTACTGTATCGCATCAAATATGTAACGATCTAACATCAAATATGTTGAATTTCATTTAGTGTTCAAATCCAATACCAAGGCCTTAATTGTAGAAAATCTCAAATCTTTAGCAACTTTACCAAATTTGTATTTTTTTGAAGTTGAAACTTTTATATACTAACAGATTTTCGAATATTAAATAATGTTGTATCCAAGTGCGTCAAACCATCTTTAACAAATAGGTCAATGATGTGAGCACAACATCTAATGTAAAATAATTGTCCTTTACAAACCATGTTATCTCTGTCAATCAATGTTTTTAATTGTCTAATTGCAACATCATTGTTTGTCGCATTATCCAAAGTAATTGAATAAACATTACTTCGAACTCCCCATTCTTCTAATAGTTCATTCATTTTGTTTGCAATTACTTGACCAGTATGTGCAGGTTCTACCTTACAAAAATTCAAAATTTTCTTTTTCAACTTCCATGAATCATCTATGAAGTGGCATGTGATGCACATGTAACCAATATCTTGGTTGGATGTCCATAAATCGGTAATGAGTGAAATTTTACCAATACATTAGAAACTCTTTCAACTTAACTCTTTTCGTTGTGTAGACTTTCTTAAAATCTGAAATTGCAGTTGTCCTTGACCAATGTTTGAACCGTGGATTTAAGGTTTTGCAAAATTCAATAAACCATTGATGTTCAATCATCTTAAATGAATACTCATGAACACATACCATCTTTGCAAATACCATCCTCGCAGTCATCGGATCATACATTGTTGTTATTGTGCTTGATGATACATTGTCAAAAGATCAAAGTTTCTGTTTTTTTAGATGGTTTATCTAATAAATTCGATAGTGACGTGATAATGTAGATGTACCACCACCTGTTGTTTTGACTAATAAACTCTTGCAATAATTGCATTTCATACGAACTACGCCTTTTGCATCCGGTGTTAGAATAGCAAAATGATTCCAAATGTGTGATTTTTTTCTTTCTAACTACATTTTGACTTTGATTTTCAGATTCTTTTATATTGAATAATGAATCAGATTCAGACATCTACATATGAAAATAGACTACATGTTTTAAAAAGATTATATGATTAAAAAATACTAAATGAAAAAAATAATTTTTAAAATAATAACTCACCTCATCTTGAAAATCTTCTTCATTATCAACTCTTTCTTCAACTATTGACATTGTTTTTATTTCTTCTTAAAAATCTAAAAACAATAAAAAATTGGACCCACTAATGTAAAACTGGATATTGAACTTAATAAGAATAACTAGAGCAAATGATGCACCATGTATATAGCTAGTAAAAGGAATGATATTCCTGCCGAGGGGGCTCAAATGGTTTGATAGCTAAGATCATAGATGAAACAGACTAACTTAGTCCTTTCTATTCTTCTTTTTAAGATTCAAAGAAAAAACAAGAAAAAATATATAACTTCAACTTAATTCATTTTTGTTCAAACCGAAACGGAATGATTCTTTTATCAAATGCACATGCTTGACATTTTAGTATTTTACTTCTATACTAACATATATATATAGATGGGATTAACCAAAGAACATGTTCTAAAAAGTTTCAACACACTACAGTACAAGGTCAAAGTACAAACCAATAAGGCAATGGGCAGCTCTGGTTGTAGAATTGATGGGTAAATTATTTGGCTAAAGATGTGATTTTGGTTGAATCATTGAAGAACTCTGCATCCATAGGGCAAGTTTGTCTAACCATAACCACTTAGAAGTGGGCAAATCTTTCTACTGCTTTTCAAGAACGTAGAAACGTAAAGTAGAAAAACGTAGAAAACGACATATGTACAAATATTTTCTGGACAAGTTGGTGAATATTTTATGTATTGTAAAGTAGAAAACGACATACAGGAAAGTGATGAACCAAACTCTAAACTCCAAACGCGTCGTCCACCTGCAGTTGGCAGCCCACCTCAAAAATCCCAATTTCTTTTGAAGATTTAATCTAAATGATTTAGGTTTTATTTATTTGTAGGGTTTTTTATTTAGGTTTTATTATATATATGGTATTTTTACATATTAACATTATATATAATATATAAGATATAATATATGTATATATAAATAATATAATATGGTATATAAAATATTTTTTAATTTTTCATACCTACCAACGAGCCCACTCGAGCTTAACGAGCTTGAGGCTCAGGCTCGGCTCGTTGGGCTCGCGAGCCCGAGCTTAAACGAGCCGAGCTTTATTTGACACCATAATGACAAACAGAATGTTGCTGCACATGCTTTTTTCACATCAAGGACATCTTATGTCAGACCAGGCAGTAGGAACTCTGAGCGGCCCTCTCATGCTGGGAAGGCACCCATTTTATCACAATCATCATCTGTCCATTCTAGGAAAAGACCAACCCTTATATCTGAACCCATGTACTACAAGAGTGGGAGACGAATCAATATAAATTATTATTGTTTCCACTGTGCAGTATTTGGACACACAGATGAGAGGTGCTTTGTCCAACATGGATACCCTGATGGTAGAAAACAAGGAAAATTTGCTTCTTCTTCAACTCCACAGAATACAAGTCAGATGAAACCAAAGACCAAGGCCACTGTCAACTGTGCCACTACTTCAAGGGCTTGGGCTGTCTGGGAAAAGGAGAAATCACCTGTGGATTCCACCAGGGAATCTTCAAAAGAGAAGTCTGATGACAACCCTATAGGACCACATGGTTTTCCTTTTTACTCAAAGAAATATAATCCAAAGCCCAACCTCCATGACTCAGGTACTTCAAATTTCATTTTTAATTCTCACACTTCAAATAATTTTTGGATAGTAGACTCAGGTGCATCTGAGCATCTAAGTGGGAATGCTTTCCTCTTTCGTAACATCAACTCTTGTGATGAAATTTCAATATCTTTACCAAATGAGATGAGTCAAATAGTTTCATCGAAAGGGAATGTGGTGATTTCTCCCATTATAACCCTAAAGGATGTCTATTTTGCTCCCTCTTTCAATGTCAATTTGCTCTCTATCAACAAACTTACAACTACTGATGAATTTATAATACATTTTTCTAAAAATCATGCTACTATTTTTGACAAGGTGAAGATGAAAGATCTTATTGGTCGAGCTGAATCAAGAGGGAGTCTCTACCTCCTAAAGCATACTCAACCAAGAAGGAATTTTTTTGTGGGTGCCACCACTTAACAAACCTATGGCACCAGAGACTCAACCATACTTCAATGAGTCGACACAATTACATTTTTAAAAATTATCTTGACATTGAACTTGCAAACAATATTTCTCATTGTGAAATTTGTCATTTCTCAAAACAACACAGATTATCATTTCCTAAAAATGCATCTAGATGTGATAGATTGTTTGATTAAATACATATGGATGTGTGGGGAAGTTTCTCCACCTCGACTATATAGATGGGAAGAGATACATCCTAACTTTTGTTGATGACCATTCAAGATATACTTGGGTGTATCTATTATCTGCAAAATCTGAATGCTATAACATATTTACAATTTTCTTTAATATGATTAAAACACAATTTCAGACCACAATCAAATAAAGTCATTAGGTCAGACAATGGAGGAAAATTCTTCTCCTCCATCACGAAGTATTTCCTTGAGACCAAGGGCATCACCCATTTCTCAAGTTGATCACACACACCCCAACAAAATGGGGTGGTGGAAAGAAAGCATCAACACACACTGAATGTAGCTAGGACAATGCAAATGCAATTCTCCCTTCATATCAAACTCTGGGGCTTCTCAATTTTACATATTGTTTATGTGATAAACAAACTCCCATCCAAGGTCTCTAACCACAAATCACCATATGAAATAATACACAATAAAATCCCAAAATAAAATCATTTAAAAACATTTGGATTACTTGCCTATGCCACAGTTCTTGTGAGAGAACAAATTTTCATCAAGAGCTAGAAGATGCATGTACATAGGTAATTCACCAACTCAAAAAGGATATATCTTATATGATCTAAAAACTCATGACATCTCTGTGAGTAAGGGTATCATATTTCATGAAAACATCTTCCCATTAGAAAATTCTCAACTCACCTCTGAACTAAACATTATTAAAGTCACATATGAGGCCACAAAAGACCATGCAACCCATTCAAATGAAAAAAAACATCACCAACCACCCCACATCAATGGATGAGTTGAATTTATCTGAGAATGAGGTGACACCCTCTGAGATATCTCAGGAAACACCTCAACCTTCCTCAACCCAACAATCGACCACTAAATCAGACAGACCATCTAAAATGTCTGATTATCTAAGTGACTACTTCTGTTCCTTTACAACTAGCAAAGGAAACTCCAAAGGCATCTCCTTTCCTATGCATGACTACATCACATGCAAAAGATTATCTTCCTCTCACACTGATTTTCTTGACAAAATTTTCATAACACATGAACCATCTTCATACAACCAAGCAAAATCAAACCCCAACTGGATCAAAGCAATGAATGAGGAACTTAATGTCTTGAAACTAAATGGCACTTGGGAAATTGTCCCTAAACCAAGTGATAGGAAAGTTATTAGATCTAGATGGGTCTACAAAATAAAATACAAAACCCCTCGCTGCTTGCACCTATTTCTCCAACGAGCGGTAGAAAATAGTTGATGGCTTGACCGTCAGGATATTTGGAAACCCTAAATATTACAACTTACGTCGTCGTGGTCCCCCATACATTCAACTCAAACTTAAGTATTTCCTGACTTTTTTTCCTAAATGGAGAACATGATCTGTCATCCTTTCTCTTAGTTCATCTTGTGGTGGTCAAATAAAATACCCATCATATATCTGCAATGTTTTACAACAAGTTTTTCGAAGTCGAAATGACCTACTTTCTTTGAGTTTGTTTAGTAGGACTGTTTTTGATGATCATGAAAATGGCCGTTCTCTTTCATAGCAGAGGCTCTTCTTTTTCTTCTTCTTCTTCTTCTTCTTCTTCTACTACTATAAAAAACGATTAGCGATTTTTTTCCAGTTTCAAATCTCTATAAAATGTTTTCAGTCTCCAGAACTCTGGCGACATCCTCTCCTAGATCACCGTCCACCTCCTCTAAACAGGTATCAACCTGTCTTTTTTTTTCTGGTAGAGTTTCATTTTCTTTACTTATTTGTTACAAACTTCTTTTAGGTTAAGATTCTACTTTATTTCATTTTATTTCATTTAGTGTATTTTTCATTGACATTCATATTCTTTAGTTGTTGATTCATTAGTTTTTTTACAATAACTTCCTATTGCCTGGTCTTACCAACTGTTGTGTGAACTATATTTTCAAAATGAATTTTATTTTAAATCCAAAGTTCACTACAAAAAACCAACGTAGTTCTGACGGCCACCTCCCGACTTCCCAGTCACCGACAGACTACCCTAGTCTGTCGGCATAATTTTCTCTCGTAATTGTGATAAATGAGCTGACGGGCTGGCCGCCGATGCCTTATTTTTTAAGCTACTAGTGGATTGGGGCCGCCATCACCTATTTCCCCAACGATCGGGAGAAAAATAGCCGGCGGTCTGGCCGTCAAGATATTTGAAAACCCTAAATATTACAACTTACGCCGTCGTGGTCCCCCGTATAGTCAACCACAGTAAACTCGAACTTAAGTATTTCTTGACTTTTTTTCTAAATGGAGAACATGATTTGTCGGTCTTTCTCTTATTCATATTGTGGTGGTCAAATAAAATACCCATCATATATCTGTAATGTTTTACAATAAGTTTTTCGAAGTCGAAATGACCTGCTCTCTGACGTTCTCTGCTAAGTTCTCTCCTCTGAGTTTTTTTGTTAGAACTGTTTTAAATGATCATGAAAATGGTCGTGCTCTTCCATGCCAGAGGTTCTTCTTCGACTGCTACTATTAAACAAAACAAAACCGATCAACGATTCTTCTTCAGTTTTCAATATCTATAAAATATTTTAAGTCTTCAGAACTCCGGCGACATTCTCTCCCGGATCACCGTTCACCTCCTCGAAAAAGGTATCAACCTGTCTTCTAATTTTTTTATTTGCATGTAATTTTTTTTATTTCCGATAGAATTTCATTTTCTTTACTAATTTGTTACAAAACTTTTTTTAGGTTAAGATTCTACTTTATTTCATTTAGTGTATTTTTCATTGACATTCATATTCTTTAGTCGTTGATTAATTAGTTTTTTACAATGACTTCCTATTATCTAATCTTACCAACTGTTGTTTGAACTTCATTTTCAAAATGAATTTCATTTTAAATCCAGAGTTCACTACAAAAAATCAACGTAGTTTTGACGGCCACCTCCCGACGTCCTGTTCGCTGACAGGCTACCTTAGTGTGCCGGCATAATTTTCCCTCGTAATTGTGATAAATGAGCTAACGGCCCCAACCTGCTAATATCTTAAAAAAAACAATGGGCTCAATACTGTTCATTTTATATTTATATTATCTAGGGGCCCAATAGCCCAATATGTATTTTCATTATTTGTTAATCTCCACTTAGTATAAATAGTTCTCTTAATTTCTATTACAATTAAGTTTTTGTAACTAAACAAAACAGTCTGCCGTTTTATTTTCTAATTTAATTAAGGGAACCCCTCATTCCCAACCAGCGCCTCTCTGTGATCATTGATACTTGCTGCTCTTCATTTGGGTCTCTTCACTTGTTTATCTGCTTGTTGTTTACTCAATCTTGTCACTCTTACTTGTCTTTACGATCCACGCTTATTGCATCGCGATCTTCTCAAAGAACATGGGAATTAGGTTCTTTAAAAATAATTGTTATGGTTATATTACTTTTATGTCCAAATTTAAACAGCCGAGCTCGAGTTTTATTGAATATTTTTCGAACCTAGTTCGAACTTAGTCCGACGAACTTGACGAGTTTGAATTCAAGTCTGACTACAATCGAGTCTTAAGTTCGAACAATCTAAAGCTCGACAGGAGAATCATGAGGGAGTTTGGGCGTTATCGGTAAGGAAGTTCATGCGGTATATCAAAGATCGTGATTTACTGTAATGTTTTCTTAACTTTTTTATTGGGTTTGGGTAGAATTGGATCTTCAAGTTAGCCAGAATTGGTAGCGGAATATGAATTTGTTGTTCCTATAGTGCATTCAATCAGAGGCTTTTATAGCTGCCTCGGTTCACTTAGATCGCGACAGCTGTCCAACCAGGTGTCATTGCAGTTTTGACACCTAGTAGTGGTAGGTTAAGTGTCGGGTTGTAATTGGGTTGAAGTGGATATAAATGGTGTTTAACCCCTAAGCACTACTGATCCTTATCCACACACGCATTTTCTTTGGTTCTCCCACCCTCTGACTTCTAAATTCTTCCTGTCTTAATGACAATCGCTGCTTTTGAGGAGTTCGCCTTGGAGCTGGTGTATCACCAGAGTTCATTGGCGGGCATCCAGATAGTGACTTCCGATGATGCTCTATTTTCACATCTTCAATACCTTTCAGACAGAACTCGCAAGTTGTTACTTGATATCCGTCTACGGTTGTCGCAACTTAAAAAAGAGAAGGTCATAGCTTCTGCGCATGTCGATCCTCCATCCACCTTTGTTGGACCTTTTGTTGGTGGGAGTAATGCACCTGCTTATGGAGATGGGGTTGAAGGACCTACCTGGTATACGTCTCGCCGTCGGGGGGTGGCTCGTCGTAAGCCAGATGCTCGTGCATAACCTGTCGGTGTTGTGAAGGAGGGCCTCTATCTGACTCTTGTTTTTAATAGTGATGTTGTATATTTTGTGTTTTTTCCCTTTTCGTTTGTACTCATGCTAATTCCTTCCCGAATGGTATGATAATATAAAAGGCGGGGTCCTGGATTTTATAACTTTGTTTCCTCGAGAGCTTCGCTTTCATAGCTACAAAGATTAGCTCATTACTTCATTCACCTTCATCCTCATCAATTCTGGGATGGTGCCTAGTCGAGGGAATAGGCTTGATCAGCTTCACTCTTCTCTTTCTATTCTGTCGCCCCATCCATCATCTTCATCCGTCTCTTCAGTCGATGTCCCCTGGATAGTGAAGATCGAACTTCGTCGTCGGATGCCTGGCGCGAGAGTTCTTTACTGCGCCGGTTGTTGTCAGACTACACCCCTGAGCAGATAGGCGCAACACCGTTCCCCGTAGCCTCTGTCGTGTACCTCATTATCAGCGTCTCGAAGATCGCAAAAGGTAATGACGCTTATTTAATTGTGTTTTATTTTCTTTAAATATCTACCTAACGCTTCGCCTCCGTACTTGCATCAACTTCCGCAGGCTTCTAAAGTCATCGTCATTTCCTTTGCGCACAATGGAGGATGGTTGACCTTCTGTCTCCCTACCTTAATGCGTTTTTTATTTTATTTTGTTGGCTAACTCTTCTTGTTTCTTTGCAGTTATTACCGATACTCTATTTACGCGAGCGGTAGAAAACGGACGATTTTCCCCCTTGCAGACAAATCCCTAGCGAAGAGAAGTTCGCTCGTTCGCCCTCCAGCGAACGAGCGAGCTAACGCAATCAGCGAGTGAATCGCGCGAAATAGAAACATTCGTCTGATCGCAAATCGAAGGGAAGGTTGCCTGACCGCGAGCGAAGGCATGTCAGCGCGAGCGAGCCCGGTCGGCGATTCGACCGAGAGTTAAAGACCGGTGCCAGCGAGCGAGAGCGAGCCATGCCAACGCGCGAGTTGAAGTCCGGTCACTGACCGCGAGCGAGCCCTGGCGGCGATCGACCGAGAAAGAGGGATCGGAAGAGAGCGAGCATGCGAGAGCGAGAAATGGGGAGCGAGCGAGGTCACCCTAGATCAGCTGCACTCCACGCCTAGCCTCCAGATCAAATCTCCTCCCTAACCTCTTTTTTAACTTGATCGAATGACCTCGAGTGAGACCTCGGCTCCACGCCTCCCAGTGACCGCGAGTGAGATCATTTCGCGAGCAACAGTTTTCCACTTCCGACGAGCGACAGATACAACTACCAGAATTTTTGGTTTTTGACCTTCAAGCCGATGACTAGCAAGCTACATCTATTCCATACATCTTATCTACTTTTAATTATTTAGTTAATTGGTTTGTAATCTCTTAATTTTCTATTTAATCAAAATCTCCTTTTTAAAAAAAGATACTCTATTTACCCGTGTCTAAGTAACTTAACCAAAAAAAAAAAAAAAATAATAATAAAAAAAAAAGATGAAGAAAAGAAAAGGTCCGATTCGGTAAATTACTTTTTACTGTATTTTTTTTCGATTTTCACGCATTTGCATCTGTTAAATTTCTGATAGAACATGTGATGATTAATCCTTATCTTTCTAAATTCTGACTGAAAGTAAATACATTAATGCTATCACATGTGACACGTGATATGACATCAAAACCACCAAATTCTCCCGCTCGATTTTCTAGACGTCTCTCTCTATCTCCTACCATTTTTTTTTACTTTCCAAAATCACCCACGTTTATATTTAAAATCTCAAATTTCCAGCTTTTTAATATCAAGGCCAATTACGTAACTTACGTTATCTTATTGGGAGGAAAAATAAAAAATAAAATTGATTTCTAAATTAAATCACCCTATCATTCTAAAAAAAATAATAATAATAAAAAAATAACCTTAAGGATTAAGGGTATTTAGGTAACTAAAAAAAATACAGCGGAACCATAAGTCCATAGCCCACAGTCATTTAACCAAAATTTCAAATTTAGCGGGGAATCCAAAATTTAGGATTCCAATTTCCAAATCCCGCCAGTCTCCAAATTAGTTCTATAAAGAACCATCCACCGCACTCGGTACTTCAAATCACAAGTCGCCTCACCGATCGAAAGTTTCTCTAGCCGATCGTACCTTTCAGTACACATAATACATCATGCCTTCTATTCCCGATGAACCTTTGCTGACTCCCAACCCCGATCGGTTCTGCATGTTTCCGATCAATTATCCGGAGATATGGGAAATGTACAAGAAAGCCGAGGCGTCTTTCTGGACGGCCGAGGAGGTAGATCTGTCTCAAGATACTCGTCATTGGGAACATACTCTCACCAACAACGAGCGCCATTTCATTACTCACGTTCTCGCTTTCTTTGCGGCGTCCGATGGTATCGTCCTTGAGAATCTGGCCGTTCGATTCATGAAAGAGGTCCAGGTCTCAGAAGCACGTGCGTTCTACGGATTTCAGATCGCTATTGAGAACATTCATTCCGAGATGTACAGTCTTCTCCTGGAGTGTTACATCAAAGATTCCGCAGAGAAAACTCGTCTATTTCACGCCGTGGAGACTATTCCTTGTGTAAAAAAGAAGGCGGATTGGGCGATGCGATGGATCGACGGTGCGGAGTCTTTCGCTGAGAGGATCGTGGCCTTTGCTTGCGTGGAAGGGATATTTTTCTCTGGAAGTTTCTGTGCGATATTCTGGTTAAAAAAACGTGGTCTGATGCCTGGATTGACCTTCTCCAACGAATTGATATCGAGAGACGAAGGTCTCCACTGTGATTTCGCCTGTTTGCTTTACGGTCTTCTGAACACGAAGCTGAGCGAGGAGAAGATCCGTGGGATCGTATCGGACGCCGTTGACATCGAGAGAGAATTCGTCTGCGATGCTCTTCCTTGCGCTTTGGTGGGAATGAACGGTGTTCTGATGAGCCAATACATCGAATTCGTCGCGGATCGGTTACTCGGAGCTCTGGGGTATGGAAAGTTGTACGATGCGTCGAATCCTTTTGATTGGATGGAGTTGATTTCTTTGCAGGGGAAAACAAATTTCTTCGAGAAACGGGTCGGAGAATACCAGAAAGCGTCGGTGATGTCTAGTCTCGACGCTAATTCTGGAAATAATTTCGTCTTTACTTTGGATGACGATTTCTGATTTCATATTTAGGTTTCCGTTCTGTTTCTTCCCCTTTGTTCTTTAGTTCCTGCTTCTGTTTTTCCTAAAATATCAAGTTTTGGTTGCCTTAACTAATTAATTATGTAAAATTTCATAATCGTTGAATTCTAATTTCTAAGGAAAAATTAATTAAAAATATATTTTATAACCAATTATCATTTAATGAATTATGTATAAATTAATTAATTTTTAATAGGTAATTTAATAGGTAACTGTAAAAATAATTATCTGTAAATCTTTCTTTGTCTGTCTCATTTTACACTCAATAGAATTATAGAGCTATCTCAAATCTAAATTCTAATTCAACCAGTTTGAAAAGTAAAATTAAACCCATTTTTGTTGGGTCAATATTTAGGTGTGTCGAATCTTGAATGCACTGTCGAACCAGTAGTATTTAATCTAATAGTTAAAATAATGTAATATATGAAACATTGGAACATATGATTAATGAATTAAATTATACTGATGGTGTGTGGGCTTACAAACGGATGCACACACAAAACTCTCTCTCACACATATAGATTTTGATGTCCTTCTTGCCTCTTTGGACCTCCCTTGGCTCATCAGGTCTTTCGTGCTGTTAGGTCCGACTGTGGTTGGTTCGGTCTGTGGGCCGTTGGATGGGCCGTAGTACCAACACATACTCATCTAATCTAATTTAAATTAAATGATTAATGTCTTAATGGTGGATTGGTTGTTAGAAAAAGGAAAATGACAATGGATAAGATATGACTGTTTTTGAGAGTTATTACTATAAAATATAGTATAAGGAAATGCATTAAAAATAGCACATAAAAATCTCACCGGTAAGCGGTGGGCGCTAGCTATCACCACTCACCGGTGTTCTCATTCTCATTTCAGAAAACCGGTAAAGAGATTACTACATTTCATACACCGATGATTCCTTCACCGTCGCGACCCAAATCCATCTTCTTCGCCATAGCTATAGCTATAGCTATCGTCACCATCATCATACCACCATCCTTCTCAGCAGCCGGAATTCCACCGTATACTAACTACACTGTTGGGGGCGACTCTGGATGGCATTTCAATTCGACCACCATGACTCCCGGCGCTAATTACTCATCTTGGTCTTCACCCATCTCCTTCTACCTCGGAGATATCTTATGTAATCGATTGAATCTCCATTTTAATTTCAATAGCTAGCTTCCTATATGATTTGATTTGTTGTTCAGTATTCAACTCGGATGCCAACTCCACGGTGATCCAGACGTACAACGCCACAACGTACGGACTCTGCAGCCTTGAGCAAGATTACGGTAAACTGACATCCCAATACGGCGTTGAGGATGCCGAGGACGCCGGTAATTCTGGGGAGATTCCGGTTCTTTTGAAGAGGGAAGGAGATAACTATTTCTTCTCTTCTTCAGAGAATGGAATTCAGTGTAGGAAAGGGATGCGATTTCACATCGTTGTTAAGCATGGGAATGGTCTGCCACCACCTTCTCCGCCACCGGCTCCTCCCTCGCCGGCTCTGGCAGTATCCAGTCCGAAGAGTACGAGTAATGAGAACAGCGGGGCAGCGACAAGGTGGAACGTCGCTTTCAGTTTTTTGCTAATGATTTGGATTCAATTTGCGTGAGAAAGACTAAAAATTTCGAGTAGGGTGAGGATGTTGACATCTTCCCTACTTCCCAAATTTTAAATTACTTATGCAATAATTCATTATTTTATTTTAACAATTTAGATTGTTTTTATATTTAATTGCCTGAATAAAAATAAAAATAAGAGATAAAAATCATAAAATAAATTGAACAAAGCTTTAAAAAGAAAATAGAAATTATGATAAATTGATAATTATAAAATGCAACACCAGTCCAGTATACTCAAATACTCAATTCAACCCAGTAACAGTAATCAAATCTATTACAGATATAGAGATATTCCCCAAAATCACTAAACAAAACATCAGCCCAATTCATAAAAATTCAAAAATAATTATAGAACAGATGAATACTCTTCTCAGTTCTTCCATCAGATTTTATTACCAGAAGAACAGCAGCCTAATCTACTGGGGGTTGAGCTCATCCCATGCATCAATCCAGGTGGCCATGGCATCTGAAAGCTTCTCAAAGTAAGGATCAATAGGTCCCAGCTTCTCCCTAACCATTTTCGAGAGTTCAATGTAGCATTGCTGCACTGTGGTGCACTCCTTTGGGAGAACAACACTCTGGAAGAAGGGGATGATATCCTCCTGCCAGAAGATGCCTTTGTATTCCTTCTTCAGGTTAACAAATGGGTTGCTTGCTTTGCTGTGGAAGATGTATGGCAATCCAGTTTTCACACCCAGACCAAGATGATCACATATCACCTGCATTATGCTTATTTTAAAACAACAGGAACTAAAAACAACAACCTTAGATATTCAAAATGCAATTCGCAGTAACAAATTATTTTACCTTGCAGCACCAGCCAGCCCACATGTCATCGTATCGTCCAATTGGCTGCCCATCGCCCATAAGCCCAAAGTACATGGCAGGGCCGATGAGCTCCCTGTCGAATGCTAGATTCATCCCACACATAGGGAACAGTGTGCTTTTGGGGATGGTTAGAACAGCATCTACATACCTATATAAGAGCAACATAAATAATAACGATATAAGAAATAAAAATCTGGTAAATGGTGTGTATGCAACTATGCATTGAAGATTTAAATTTACAATAATGTTAATTAATATCTACCCCATAGCATATTCAATTTTTTATGTAATGAATTAGAGCCATAATTTCCGGATTTTAAACTTAGTGTAGGAATAAATAATACTTAAATCTGTAAACAAGAAAATACAGTCTAAGCTGCAATTAACATCGAAATATGGATGATGGAGTTCACCTTGTGTTACGCTCACGGGGCTTAACCAACTGCGTTGGGGCATCGTAATCGGGGATGTTGAGCCAGAGCCCATGGGAAACAGCGGTAGAAGCACCTTCCCGGAGGCTAAAGGGGTATCCACGGACAAAATCAGCACCAGTTCTGTATGGGTCATACAGAGTGTTGAAGAAAAAGGGGGTGGCCGGTGTCAGTAGATTCTGGATGTGCTGTGCCAGGGCATTAATCTTCTGCCCAGTAGGATCCTCCGCGACCTGTGCAAATAAACAAAATTCAGAATTACACACGTCTCAAATCTTATAGATGAAAACCAAAGATGAACAAACAACTGTTAACACAAAATTTAAAATTCGAAGATCTAAAAGATATACTAACTATATCTCGAGATCTCTCGAATCTTTGCAGAAATTACAGGAATTGATTTTTTTTTATTGTTCAAAAAGTTATCCGATTTCCAAAACTGATCAAACAACCCCACTAATTTGAAATTGAATTGAAGAAATTGATCCAAGGATAAAAAAATTGAAATTTACTTTGACTTTAACCAGATCTGGTTGAGTTTCCTAGAATAACCCCCAAAAAAACATTTTACATCGTAATAACGAAGAACAGATTAAGAAAACCCACCGATCTACCGCCTAAACCCTCCGATCTGTCGAATTGAGAAACGAACGAGAGAAAGAAAAAAAGATTAAAAAAATTGCATCTGCATTATACTCACAAAGCAATCGTCATCGATGGTATAGATGTACTTCTTCTTAGAAACCATATAGCCGAAGCATCTGCAGGCAGAGTCCTTGAACGAGATACAAGACGCTTTGGGTCCAAGGATCCTGTTGATGTCGTTCCGGTTGTAAAGCTCATAGTCGAAGCCTTCAGGAACATTGATCTTCTTATTTGGGTCTCCATCCTGGACTATGATGAGATGATAAGGCTGGAAGAACGCCCTCCACATTTCGAGAAAGTCCAGATTTCTTATCGTCGGTATGACTATGTCCAGCTCGTTGACCAACGGAGGCGCGATTGGCACCGACGGCTCCGCCATTGGCAAGCTGAACAGAGCGAGAGACGGAATAGAGATGTGAGAGGGAGATAGTTGGGGAATTGTGGGTTGCAGACAGAGTAGTGGGGCTCTTTGCTCCCCTTTTTATTAGCGGAGAATGAAGAAAGAAAGCCTGTCGAAACTTACCATTTCGATTTTTTTCTTTTACAATTTTATTATAAACTTGCGATTTCGTTATATTTTATTTCATTTTTACAATAAAAAAATTGAATAAATAAATTGAATTTCTCATGACCCATGACCCACCACCCAAATCCATAACCCATGAAACCTTTATTTTGATAAATAGATAACGTATTGTAGCACTTTTTAAAAATAAAAAAAATATCTATCTCAAAAATGATATACTAGAGTCACATGATATATCAAAGATTAAATTATAATAAATTTTTAAAAGAATCTTAATAATTAAAGTGATCATTTTAGTTATTTTTTTGTAACTTATAATAATAAAAATCTATTAATTACATTGATCTATAATCTTAAAAAATCTATAATCCACACTAAATAATAAATGATTATTTTTTTAAGTAAAAAAAAATGTCTATTTGCGAAATGCGGATGATATATCAAAGATTAAATAAAAAAATTCTTAATAAAAATTAAATAGTTAATTTTTATACAGTTTATAAAAATAAACAATCCCCAGTGAGTAGTAAGTATTGACCCGTTCCTAAATCAGGATACCAATTATTGTGAAATAATAATAAAAAAACTATAATAATAGAAGTCGTCCGCTCGTTTTGCACGACTTCTATATAGTTCTATTAGTTAGTACTTAGTTCTATTCTTTCTACTTGGGAGTTGGGAATTGATATTTGTTTTATTTTAATACAACATTATTACCTCATCAACGCCCACATGTTTTGGTGTGCATAGATTCAAGTAACAACTCAGATCTTGCTTTATTGACGTTTCTCCATAGACGCCGTCAACGGTGCCGGGTCGGTGATGTGAACGACTAACGTCTAACAGAAGTCAGTTAATAAAGTTGATCACTTGTAATCTTGTATCGCACAACCATTCAAAATTGACTCGCGCAAAGCTGTAAATCAATCAATTCAAACCTTTAAGTTGAAAAGTAGAAAAGAATTTTTCAACCATTACCTGCTCTCAAATTCATTGACTCTGAATCTGTGATTTGGATTTCCGATCTGACAGGGTCTTAAGAGAGACATGTGCTGCTCAAATTAAAATACATAGATGTACAAACTTGGCTAATCCAATTGTAATTGGTACTTTAAATTGAGCTATAGAGGGAACTGGAAGGGTCTCACAGGTAATAAATAACATTAATTTATTCGTTTCTTCATCAACACAATATAACATCTACTTTAGATTGATACTAATATAAACGTTTACAAAACTAGAACATATACCACACTGGTAATTTTTAGAAAAGGTTGTTAAATCAGATAAGATAGTTTAAATAAGATAATTTTAGATATTTAAATATTAACCATTCATTTAAACACATCAAGCCCAAGTCTGTATGGAGAAATGTGCAACCAAAATATTAAAAAATAATATATTTAAAGAATGATTCAGATGACTTTGCCTAATATCCAACTGTGAGTGTTTTCTCACTGAAAAATAGTTGTATATTTATGATTGGGTATATAAGTCAATCTACATAGAATTAAAATTCAAGTTACCGTAGTCTTTTCAAATCAGATTTAACAAATTTCACTATGGGGACTGGGGTATAACAAAATTTCACTAAGAATGAATTTAATAAATAATTCAGGATCCAGTGAAATAGCATTGGGACCAGGAATATAGAATGAAAACCAAAGGAACCATATGCATAAATGGAGACAGACAATAACACAAATTTTACCGAGAAAAACACTGTCTCCATGCTTCAAATTCCACTTACATATCCAACAGATGCCATGATAAATAAGCTGGATCGCAGCAATACTTGTAGCCTTCTTTTTACGTGATAACCACGTGTGTATTCAATGCGTGTGACTTATAAAAAGTACTTCATCCTATCATCTCTCCTCATGGCGTTATAGATGGCTTGTACCTGAGGATTTTAATTATTATAAGCAATTTTTTGGTATTTGATGTCAATGGGGTTTCATCTTTACACCTTCAACACCTCAAGTATTAAACCATGATAATTTCACTACTACACACTAAGCATAACACAAAATAAAATTGATACGATAATTTCCAACCAGACTCCAACATTATCTACTATTTAACCATATTTCTCAATGCAGAAAATAAATATCCAATTTTAAATCCTAATGAAAATTTGTTTCGATTATGGGTGAGTGTCGCACACAAATGACTCTCATTGGGTGATTCAATTACATATTATAAGTAGCATGAAATACAAAATTACCTGTTCGCTCGAGACTACTTGAATGGGTCCAATATTTACCGACACATATTTGCCCTTTGAAGATAACTTTTGGGTAACACGTCCCTAATTAAGTGAAGGTGGTGTCAGTAAATAAAATTACCGCTTTTCACAAAAAAATGACTGTTTTGTTAAGAAGCAACATTTACACAAACATATATGTGATTCGAGTATTTTACCAATGTGATCTGTTATGTTTAACTCTATGCCAGTAAAGTTATTCATTCAACTACAAACCTCTGGAATTGACTTCTGAAGTACCGTTTCAACAGCAACAACCATGGCTTGTGCAAAATCATCACCTCCTGTTCCAATTGCAGTGAATTCTCTAACTGTTGGGTATGAATTAACCTATGTGGATGAAATAAAATTTAAAAATTAGAGACAAATAAGGTGAAGAACGTGACTGAAAATAAAAAAGCTGAGAATATCATAAGCAAGCAGTTTGCAAAGATGAAAAATTAGTTGCTTAATTTCTAAGTCTCGGATATTGGAAAACATTCAATATTCTATTATTTTTGACATTTTAAATAAGCAAGCAGTAACACTGTTTAGCTTATACTAAAAATACAAAAACTACCATTCATTGTATTTTGATTGTTAACTCCTAAGTCCTAACATCCTACGTCTTTCGCTATCAAATGTCAAATAAAAAACTGTTTAAAACCCTATTTCCTTAACTTTAACTTTAGTGGAATATGCATTTCAGTAAGTAAAATATGAAAATAAATATTTGTTGCATTTTGACTCTCCCTATGATCCTATCATCTTATACCTTGTAAGCTTGTAGCTATCTAGAGTTGAAATAAAAATTATATCCTTAACTTTAACTTTAGTAGAATTTACATTTTAGAAAGTAAAATTATGGAAACAAACACTTATTGCATTTTGGCTCTTCCTATCATCCTATGCATTATCGCTATCAAGGTTTAAAAACCAGTTAACCGGTAACCAGTACTGGTGGTTAACCGGTAGAGGTATTTTGGTAAAAAAAATTGAACATAAAATCCCTGTTATATATCAATTTATAAATAAATCCATGTTAATTTTCCATAGTTATGTATTAGTAGTTTATATAAATTTCCCTGTTTAAAATAGTAATAGAAATTTAAAATAGAAATTCAAAAAAGCAATAGAAATGTAATATAGGAAGTTGGGAACTCAAACATAGTAGCAAACAATGTAACAGTTTAAAAAAAATGAAGGGATGAAAGGACGAAATTACCCTTAAAATTTAAAAAATTGATCGGGCATTCGGGTCAGATCGGGTCCGGGCCAGACCTGACCCCATTACCCACTGATCCACCAACAACTAACCGGTTACCGGTTTTCTCTTTTCTACCAGTCAGCCGGTTAACCGATGGGTTTTAAACCTCACTATCAAAGAAAATATTCAGATAGTTACAGACTTGCTATTAAGGGATATTTATCACAACCATCTTATCCTCATTTTATTTTTTGACTTCTTCTTGATGAGCAAATCAGTTTTGATATACAGTAGTTCTACATTTGATAAATAAATCAATTTGAATTACAAAAATTAGCTTGTATGGCCAAGCGATGCCATGGTGCACATATCCACATATGCAAGTGCCTGGTCGAATATGCGATCCTTAAGCACAAAAAATATGTACATTTTGGACATGAATTCCCTATTTTACACAAATATATAATACCCTGTATCAATTTCAAAATAAAATACCGAATATCATAAGTCTTTTAATGTCTTAAAGTGAAATAGAAATAGTCTAATCAACCAATAGTATAGTCTAATCGATTAATAGTTTCTAATCAAAATATCTAATTGAAATAATCTAATAGGAGAGAATGGAGATGACCAAATCAAAATATATGCATTAGGCTAGCTTAGTTTTTTTATATTATTATTTTCATTGTCACAAACTTTTATTTTAATCTAATCTCGCCCTTTACCAAAAAAAAAAATCAAGCTTGCCAAATTCCTCAAACCCAAGTAGTCCCCAACAAAACATAAGACTAGGTGATCTAATTGAGGAAATACAGTTTTTCACCAAGAAAGCAAATTGTCGAGGACTCCACTGGGTTCTAGTGTTCTACTATGGAGTATGATTTAGCATATATAGACTGAACCATACTTTTAAATAGCGCCGCTAATTCGCTATAATGGCCTGACAGAGCATAGCGCCTAGTGCTATGCCTTAGACGAATTTCGGGCGGATCCGGATAAGAAAGATACATAAGCTACACCAGTTCAGAGTAAATAAAATATTCGGAAATGTGGATATCATCTTTGAAGTAGGAAATTTTGGCAAATCCTATGCATATCATCTTTGAAGCATGAAATTTCAGCAAATCCAATCTCACTGGGACTGAAGAAAGAAAGAGCTATACTTTCTTGGGAGTCTCGTTCCTCGAGGTATTAGATTTTAGTTATTTAACATTATTTATTGGGTTGTATAAAAGGATAGGCAATCAAATTAGTTCGTTCCCATGATTTTATTTTTTACTTGTTACTCCATTTAATACTTCATTTAGGATTTACCCTATCCATAGACCATATCAAATAGAAGAAATTAATTAGATTATCACCTTTTGATCCAAAGCAAGCCATTCACTGGCGGAATCATCTGCGACGGTGCCTCCAATAACAAGATTGGTAGTTTGTGCAACTCTACCATCCGTCTTCGATACTTCTGAATTGCAACAAATGATGAAAAAAAACTCAAATGGCTGGTGTGTAAAATAAACAGATAAAAGTGACATCTATTTCCAATACTATAAAAATCAAAAAGTCAGTACTGGTCAGTGTAATGAGTTGTAACAACTGAGGTTTGTTTGTAAACCTTGAAAACATGATGTTAGTGTGGGAAAAAAATCCAATTCAGTAATTATTCATTATTTTTAGTAGTCATAAAAACCCTTGGATTAAAATCTACTATCCTCCTGATCTTTCTTTCTACTAATCTAAATACAGATGCTATAATTCAAGAAATAACAACCGTCACTACCAAATTCAAAAGCTAGAAAGGAAGAAATGCAGTAGCAGAGAAGACACGCATAATAATTCATAAGTAACAGCAATACCAAAACCAAAAAACCTTCGAGTAAACGACTGACTAAAAATCATCCACAAAAAAAGAATGACATCTCACCGGTAATAGCTTTAAGAATGACTTCCTGTGGTGGTTCTTGGTCATCGGGAGACGGCGTCTCAGCTTGAGAACATCTCAATCTAAAAGGAACCACATCATATGCCCGGCTAACCCTAATTCCGAAGTTGTGGTGCGCCGAGTAGAGGTGACGGAAGGATGCAGAGATGAGTTGTGATGGGGAGAAGAAAGGGCTGAGATGCATCGAGACAAACACAGACCGCATCGCCACGGCACACGCCATCGTCGTTATTCTTGCCTTCTCACTCCCTAAATCTCAACCAAAAGCCAGAACGCCAAAATAACGAAATGTTTTTTCAACTGAAAAAAAAATCTAAATGTGGTGTGGAAATTGCGATAGAGAGAGGAGAGTTCCAGAAGATGCAAAAAAAAATAGCTGTCGATTTCCAAACCCAATCACATACGATCCGAACTATCGTCAAACTTTTGGTGCACCCAACCGGATTATGGTTCAGGTTTCGTGCCTGATTCTTAACTATACGTGCACGCCTCGCCTATGGTGCACCCAAAATAATTTATTTACCGAACAAAAATAGACTGATTCAACTAGTCACAATAATAAGAATAAGAATAATATTTTTTTTGAAGCATTAAATTTAAAGTTGTAATTTAAAGTCTCTCATAATTATGTTAATTTAAAAGATATAGACAACACATTAATAGGTCTCATGAGGTAGTCTTTAAAGAGGTCGTTAAAGACATCAGTCTCTCTTTTGATTTAATGTATTGCAAGAAGAGTTGTTGTCACCCTTTATAAACATCTATATGGAAGTATGAGAGACCAACTTCATGAGGTAACGTATATAGTTATTATATAACTAGACTACATAATTAATTTGAGAGAGTCAATAAACTTTTTTCTTATTTCTGTTTTATTTTTATATTCTATTTTTTAAAATTTAATTGTTTCAAAAAAGAAAGGAAAAAAAAAACAACAAAACAAAACAAAACAAAAACATTATTATCATCGGAATAAATTATAAAGTTGTAATTACCGTTCATTCCACTATTCCAGACGCCAGTGTTCTGCATACGGCAGTCATGTACGGAACTAAAGGAAGCAACAGAGTCGATTCCACCGCGACGGAAACGGAAAGAACCGCCTTCCGACAGGCAGAGAAGAGGTATAAGCTCTACAAATCGACGTCCACTCTTAAATCTAGGTAAAAATCCTAAATCGTTGTAAATCCCCGGTTTTATCTGCTCGCATTTGTATTTGTGTTGATCTAAACGATTTAAATAATGAATTTTCCGTAAACAGATCGAAACAAAAGAAGCAGTATCTGGAAACAGATGTTTCTCAAGTCGTTGATTTCGATTCGGTCCTCTGTGCTCATCAGTGCGGTGAAGATCTCCCTTTTCGGACCTATCGATTCCAATGTCCAAAGGATCCATCCGACCACCCCATTTTCTGCTTCCGTGATCGTCCCGGTACGAAGGAATCACCATGGACGGTTATTTTCAGGATTTCCTCCTCCTGTAATAATGTAAATGTAATATGACTTGTAAGAGATCATTGCCCATGGAATCCAAGTGCTCATCTGTTTTTTTTTGTCTTAGGATTCTATTTCATTCCTGGAGCGCTAAGCATCGAAGAGCAATGCAGCTGGATCAAAGCGAGTCTTAAGTCTTTTCCTCAACCTCCAAACAGGACGAATCACACAGCTATTTATGGTCCACTACGGGATTTACTCTCTGCTGTTGAAAATGAAAGAGTTTTGGTTCAAGTACAGAACTCTTTTGGAAATGAAGCAATTTGTGGCGATTTAGATGAGTCTAAGTATATTTTTACAGAGAAAAATTCTTCCACAGTTCACTTTGAACCTTGCAAAGCTATTCCAGCTTCAGTGTTGTTAAGGAAGCTGAGATGGAGTACTCTTGGGTTGCAATTTGACTGGTCTAAGGTATGCATTGAATATTACCAATTGATATTGTTTTTGTTTTAACAATGGTGAAATTCCACTTTTATTTTATTTTATTGTGTTTGATGGCATCATGGTTGCCTGAACATCTTGACTCACTAGCTTCTTACTTTTTTTGTTAATTTCCGGCTCAAAAACATTTTTTGTAGACATTTTAATATGCTTAGTTCATTTAGCAATTTTTCTGATTAATACTTTTCTTTCCAGCGCAATTATGACACTTCTCTTCCACACCACAAGATCCACGATGCATTGTGTTTTCTTTCTAAGGAGATGGCAACACCTGCCATGCCATATGGAGAAGAATTCCATCCAGAAGCTGCAATAGTAAACTATTTTGGACCAAGTATATTTTCATGCATTCATTTTCAAAAATTCACATTTGTACCTGGAATTGTTAAATACTTAAATGGAAGATCTATAGGAAGTGATTTATTTATTTCCCTTCCATTCTGTTTTTTTGTTCTTAATGATTATTACATTACACTTTTTAGGTGATATGCTTGGGGGTCACCTTGACGATATGGAAGCAGATTGGAGTAAACCCATAGTAAGCATCAGGTAGATTGTATCTATCCACATGAGATTGTGAGGTTTTCTTTAAGCACCATAATTCATCATCCATTATTGTGCATGTCTATAAAAATAATATTGTTGCCAAACATTAAATTACAGCCTTGGCTGCAAGGCTATCTTTCTCTTGGGAGGAAAGTCTAGAGAGGATACTCCAGTAGCAATGTTCTTAAGGACTGGTGATATCGTGCTAATGGCTGGAGAAGCAAGAGAATGTTTTCATGGTCAGTACAAAATTTCCTCTCTAATATTTCCGCATATACCATTGAGACATTAATATGAGATATCCTACATTTTCTTTGACAATATAATTATCTTAGATTCATAATCGTAGTACGTGATAACTCAAGGCAAATGTCTAGTTTAGTTGTATGAAAAATTATCATATGTGAAAATTGCAAGTTAAATTTCAGATTTTTATGACATTTGGCAATTCCAGTCATATACACCAACACTTATGCAGTTCTTTCATATATGCTTTAATATGTTGCATGTCCTCTCATCAACTTATAAAGCAATTAACTAATTATCAAATAAATATTTTAAAGTAGTGTTTAATTATGTTGTTAATTGATCCAAAAAGAAAGTCATGGTTTTATGTGGCACACTCTTTGATTAGTGAACGTATTTAATGCAACATTGCAGCGTATGGATTAAATAATTTCAGAATTGAGCTCCTCTCTCCAATAAGTTTAAGCTCTTCTGAATTTTGATTTTATGATCTTCTGATTCATAATTTTATGAGTTTACAAGTTACAGTATAAAGCCATCATTTCTAAAAACAATGTGGATGTGTAAACGGTGGCTTAGCAACCAAGTCTTGAGTTTTGATATACTGACTGCTCTTTTAAAAAAAATTGAGATATATTTGTTAATTTTTTATGAGTTATGCCCTTGATAGACTAAACTAGATACTTTTTGCCCTTTGAATATTTTGTTTTGACCTTTGAATATTTTTTGGAAACTATGTAATATCTAAACTAAAACATGGAAAAGACAAGCACTCTTCAGAAAATACAATAATCAGACTCATTTTAGTTAATAATCGATACATAAGTCAGGGAACTCCAAAATACCCAAATGGCTCTTTACACGTATGTGCAACGATGTATATAATTGCTCACCAATGTAATAAAATAATGTGGATGGGTAAAAGGTAAAACCTCTGAGTGATAATAGTAATATCACATTGCCAGAACTCACATAATATATAACTGGTTAAATTTGAAGTGGGTAAGCATTGGGTGATAATAAAACTCATTGCCTATCTCTGAGCAGATGAAACTATTTGAAGCACTCTCGCTGAATTCCACTGCTATCTTAAGCAGTGGTTTACATTTGTAAGCAGTAGACAGATTTCCCAATCTGATTGGAATACACATTGACAGCATACTTCATACACGACAAATACCTGTCATTCACCATAAATCCATAATAGAGGGAACATTGGGATTTCTGTCATTATTTTTTATTATTATTTAAAAATATTTTGTTTCTATGCATTTGTATCAGAACATGTTTAGATGATACTTTTTTTTCAGGCCCCAGGAAAATTATTGGTCCCTTGGTCTCCATGTGCCACTTTCTCCCAAACTTAAGTATAATGAGTAGTAGAACCTAATGTGGTTAATTGAATTCAACATTATATTACTATCCTCTTCTTGTTTGATGTTTCATTAGATCTCGTCATGTTCGAATTCTTATGTCAATATTAGCCAAATGGGTAGCTTTCTTAATGTATTAAATTACAAAAAAAAACATTCAAAGGTTCACTGGTGCAATCATGGTCTTTTTTCATACTGTTTGTTGTCTGTGAATTGCTCATCTGCCTAATATCAAATCTTGAATGTCGATTGACAGTCTAAGGTTCCTACCAACCAACCATGAAGGAAGGAAAACTGCCATTCAGTATTTTTTTCTTTCTGGTTTAGTACCATCATATATGCTTTACTTTCTATTCAATTTTTATTTTATATATATATATATCTTGCCTTCTGCAGAACTTGTGTAAATTGTTAGATTTATCATTGCCCCTCAGTTTAAGCTTCCCTTTACACGAGTTGAATTTTAAGCTGTACGTCCGTAATTCTGGTACATTTTGGTTGCAGGAATACCGCGGATATTCACAGATGAAGAATACTCAGATATTTCTGCTCTATTGTTAAAGTTATCCGATGAAGAAGGGAATGCTGCCATTTTGGAATACTTGAAAACATCAAGGATCAATATCAATATTAGACAGGTTAACTAAATCATATTTTTGTCTTAAAGTAACAATTTAAGAAAGATGAGCTTGACCCCCCCACCCGTACTCCGCAGAAAAAGCAAGTTTCTCTCCACTGGCCTGCAGCTTTGTTGTCTTTTAACTTTAATGGTTGAGTGATTCACAATTTTTGAGAGCATTTCCTAATTTTTATTGATTGTCCATTGATTCAGCTATCTATCTATCACTTAATGTAATGAGTAATTGTGTGTTCTGGAACTCAGATATGAATAAAATCTGATTCTCTTCTTAATTGCACCATACCTATTTAGGATAAGCAGAGCTATTTTTAAGATAGAAGAAGAATACTGAATTAATACATGAGAGATCGACAAAGCTAGGACATGAATCGGCGGCGGCATGTTCGGCAGGTGATCTCAGTGCTGGTGGAACTAACTCTCTGTGTTGCCATCTCTTTCATCCTCTCCACATTTTGCACCTCTTCACGAGTTCTCTCCCAGACAAGCCTTGCTCTTGCGAACTCCTCTTGAGCCATTTCAACTTCTCGTCTTGTCAATTCCTTTACTCGTTCAACATAAGCTTTCTCTAGTGTAGCTTGCCTTATCTGCTCCGCCGCATGCCATCGCAAAGCTTGGATGTTCTTGGACAGCACCACCTCTTTTGTTGCATGATTGAATGAGTTGAGAGTTGCTCCGACAGATAGATTTAAATCGAGAGACGGGTGGACGGAGGGAATGCTCTTCTTGACAGGAGTTGTAGTATCTGTACATGTCCACTGCGGAAGTGAAGATGAGAAGGTTTTGGGTAGCAATTGTAGCTCCCTTGAGCAACACTCTTCTTTCTCCATTGCTATTTTGCAAGATGAGAGCAGTTGTTCCAATTCATTACTCATATATACACCTTCTACGCATTGAATTTACATTATTGCCCTGGTGGAATTTGAAAAACTGAAAAATAATGTGAATAGTGAATACAGTGAAATAGTACTGAAGGTGGTGAAGGATCACTTGTTTTATTATATATACAGAATCACCTGTATATTAAGTGAATTCTAGCTAGTATGCATAATACCAAATCGTCTAATTAAATCTGCATGCATGCAGGTCGGAAAGTTGAAATCTTCTCAATGAAGCAAATGGAAGGAAGATAAACATTAAACCAAGGTATGATCGAAGGTATCCTCTTCGATCTCTTTATGTTATGTAGATCGATCACCGATGGATAGAATGAAATGATCATGGGTTCCCACTATGCCACCAGACTTTCTCCTTTTCCTTGTGATAAAAGAAAGACAAAAGAATAAAGCTAAAAAAGCACAGAATTCAAAGTGGAAAAAGCACACCTGTATGTATCATCATTATCATTAACGGAGATCTCAAGCTCTCAGAACACATATATACATGACTGTTCGTCTGTTCTTCTTGAAACTGGGCAGGTAAATTGTAATAAATTAATCTGTTGTTGAAACTGGGCAGGTGAAAAATAGAACAATTGACAAATAATGGTGGCCCATATACATAAATATATATATATATCAGCCACTGAGCCACTAGCCATCACCGTCCACCTTAGCTTTGGTTGTCGAAAGAGCCATGTGGTAATGGAGGTTTGTCATTATCATCTTCAAATTAACCCATTCCTGATGCCACTGTACGTAGTAAGGAAGGAGACAGGAGAAGGAACGTGATGTGTTGCAAAACATTACATGTTATCATGATCGAATCACGAGTAGGGCCAACAAGGAACATATATGAATATGATATCGATTGATTCATCTCTGCTGCTGCTGCTGTTACTTCTCATTTTCTTCTTCATCGATCTTCAATAGTTAGATTGTGTATATATCATATATGACAACATATGATTCAGGTGCGATCTCTGAAACATAAGATGGTGCAGAACTATGTACAATAAAAAAAATCCATTTCTAGCTAGCTAGCTAGCTTCAAAATTGAAACATTAGTTTACTGATTTTGTTTTTTTGGAAAAAGTTTAGAGCCAGCTCTTGTATGGGCCCATTTTTTATTGGGAAGGCCGGCCCATTCACAAAGCCATTTAGTAAAACAAATTAAATTAATACTATTTATGTCATGATGATACATTGATAGTTGATACTTGAAGTTTGCTATCATATTTTAAACAAGAAAAGATTCGTTCATACTCCATCCGTTAATTACATTTTATCATTTAAATTAATTTTTCAAATCAATAAAATAATTGAAAACAAATAAGTCAATCAATTCATTCAATTGAATAAAATAAAGTCAATCTGTATTTAATAATCTTTTATTTATTTAACTCAATTAGAACAAAGTAAAATAATGGTTTATTGATTTTGTGTTGATTTTTTTTGGGACTTTTAATTAAAATTTCCAAAAAAATTACCATGTTGTATTTAAAAATATAATAAATATAGAAAGAAAGAAAAAAAAAAAATTCATTTAGATAAATAGTCTACCAAAATACATCGATAAATAATTTTTTATAAATTTAAATTGCAACTCGACGTTTTTCTAACTTAAATTTTTACGAAGATTTTGGAGGTTGAAAAAAATATATATAAGGATTTGAGATTTTGAGAATAAAAAAAATGAGATTATGAGAGTGTATTTATATAAAATTATATTAAAATATGTAAAATTTATATTTTTACCTTATATTTATTTTAATTACACATATACCTTTTAAAAAATTTAAAAGTAACGACTGCCGACTTTACACTGTAGTTCCGCCCCTGTTGTATTATTATTCCTCTCTTTTTTTATTCCTTACTGTTTTCATTTTGTCAAACTTTGTTTTTACTATTAATCAAATTAACATCATCAAAAAAAAAGATTTGGAATATTTTTAACTATTTTTAATTTATATTTTCTTTTCATATCATTTGTAGTTTTTGTACCTTTAATTTTTCAGAAATAAAAATGTTAAATTTTACACCCTCTTCGTCGTCGAATATTTATATCAAAATATAGAAGGTTGTTACTTATTATAATTACACCCTTAAAAAAATATATACATTATAAATTATAATATTTACAATCCTTAAAAATCTAAAATCGTTTATTCTCTTAAATCCCTAAATCTCTCATTTTCTCCCCCAAAGATTTTTTTTTATTATTAAATTAAATTGATTGATTTGTAGAATGTTATCCAAAGATATATATATTCCATTTATCCCTTAGCCATCTAGAGCTCTAGCCAGTAGCCCAGTAGGTATTAGTGTAAATAAAGTCGTGTTTGATGGATATAATTTGCCCACAAATAAATTCCAATTTATTCGTAATACCGAGAAATCTCAGGGGTATTTTCGGATCACTCATCCGACCATATCTAATCTTATATGTACAGCACAAGTGTTAAACAACAACATTCATAAATCAATCAGTTGACCTTTAAAAAAACACAAAAGAATCTTCTCCGCAAGTTAGAAATCAAGATGGGTTTTCCGGTGAGTCAAGCGGAGTATCTTCTACCCAAGTTTCTCGTCAGAATGGCCGATTTCATCAGTCAAATCCTCAGACTCATCGCATGGTTCTTCTCCTCCGTCGGATTAAGCGATCTCCTCCTCAATTCCACCTCAACGACCGCTACTCTCCTAACCACCTTTTCCTCCTCAACATCACCCAACTCAAAATCCAGACAGGCGTTCCTCCTGAACGCAATTCCGGCGGAAAAATACGAGGATAGTCACGTCGACGGTGTAACAAACGGAGGGACCTGTGCGGTCTGTATACAGGAATTCGCAGCAAGGGAAGATGTAAGGAAACTAAGTAACTGTCGGCATGTATTCCATAAGTGTTGCATCGATCCATGGGTGGAACTTGGGCGAACTACCTGCCCTCTTTGCCGGACCCCATTTGTTTTGGAAGATACCAAAGATTACGTCGACGGCAGCTCCTCTGTCATGTCACTACCACCGACTATATCATATTACTATTACGACGAGGATTACGACGGCGATAGTCATTACGGTTTGTAGCAAGCCAATCGGAATACACACAAATCAGAGCTTAGATCTTTGATATACATTCAGAAATCAGAATCAGATGATAAAAAGAGTTTTTTTTTCTTCTTCTTGAAATCTCAAACCAAACTTTATTTTTTAATAAAGTTATATAAAAATCGTCGTAAAAATTAATTAAAAATTACTTAAATGTAAAAACTAAAATTTTGGATATTTATGTAATCAGTTGAGTTCTTTTTAAATGTAAAAACTAAAATGTAAAAACTCTTTTTAAATGCACCATTTTTTGCATCACATTAAAAAGAGATTTAGAAGAAGTGGGTGGAATTAATTGATTGATTAGGAAAAATGAAACAATCTAAGCTTAATTAAGCTAGAGTGGGAATCATTGTTCATCTTTTCAAAAGATTTAGCAGAAGTAATAGATAAGATGAAAGGATAAGGATTAGGAAATAATGAATTGCATAATCGATAATCCACTAACAAAATATCATTTTTAGAGTTGACAAGAATTTGAAGTTTGGTAGCTAAGCATTTTCAAAGAATAGTAGGTGCATGTACATTGTACAGTTTAAAAAATCATAATAATGAAAAGACATGACATCATCATATATCATCTTTCGATAATATATCAGTGTCACGTAATATATCACTCATTACATCGTGATAAAAATTAAATGACAATTACGTATACAACGATACTAGAATTTTGAACAATTCTTGTGATGAGTTAAGTTAATCTTTCTGTGTACCATCCGAAATATTTATTTGAAGCTTTCTTCTCAAAATATATATAAATATATTTTTTTAAGCTGTTAAATATGTTCATTTAATGAAAAATGAGGGGGCATATATTGTCTTGAAAAATACAATGGAAATAAGCATAAAATATAAATATGGATATTGTGACACTTTTCACACAATCATGCTGTCTAGAAAAAGACTCTAGACTATCTGCCTCCGGAGGTTGGTCTCCTATATCTGCATTGTGCTAGTCTCCAAAGGATGACAACAACTTTTCTTGAAGCACTCAAGCTCGAAGAATAAGGTGATGTCCTTGATTACCTCAGCTTAATCAGTGGTGAATCATAAAAGGGAGGGTTGTATTTATAGCAAGATGATTAGAGAATTTAATAATTGAATTGGTTGTAACTACCATTACCCATGTGCCAATAATTCACCTAATTAACAAACATTATTAGTAAGTGACAAAATTCAACACACAATTATATTTTTCTTAAAGGCGATTATTATAAAATAAAATTAAAAGATTTTAAAAGATAAAATAAAAAGAAAATATAATGATAAACGAAAAAAACTGAAAAAATAGCGTGAATCTCCATCGTATCGATCTATGACCAACTTCGGATCGCGTTTTCAGGTTGAAATAAGCTCTTTCAGCCTGAAACTTTTAAAATCTTTAGAGTTTCAATACTTGTCTTCATCTTTTTCCATCCCCTCATCTTTTTCCTCAACTACCATTTTAACACTGTTTGTTAAGACATAACAAACCTGCAAAGATTAAATCAGTGAAGAAAGAGACTTGAATATCCCCGAAACTCACTCATCTAGTAACCCATCGCATTTCCTTTATCATTTTCTACATCGCGTTTGTCATCCGACGATATAACTTTCTGATTTTCCCTTTTAAATTAAATCCCTAATTTTCCATCCTCAAACGGAAAGAAAATTGGTTAAATTTGGAAGCAACTCAGAACGGAATCGAGAAAACTTCTTGGTCTGCAGGCGAAACCATACGACGACAAAGAGCAACGGAAGAAAGAACGGTGGAGAAAGGCTTAAAAGGGGAAAAAGGGAAAGAGCTTGTCTCCCCCTCTCTTTTGAGAAAGGGGGAGATATGGGGTAGGAGAAGGGGTTTGCTAAGGAGATGATGCTAGGATTTGCTTCCGTTCATAGTCCTGTGAAATCTCACACACACAACTATAATGAGTCACTGAAAATATATTATGTGATTATGATATATTATCAAAAAAAAAAAAAAAAAAAAACTTTGAAAAAGATCTAATATTTAAATTCCCGAAATTAGTATAAATGGATATAATCATATAAATCACCTGGATCTTGCTAAGGCTTTCAACTCCATTAACTAAAAGGCTTCTAAATGGGCCGGAAGCTTTGGAGAAAATGGACCAGATGTTGTTACTAAATAATTATATTCAGAGGATGGTTGAGATTTGAGAAGGATTCCATCATTCCACCCAGAGGCAGTAACAAGTATTTACAGTGATAAACATAAAGATTAAAGATAGCATCGCTACAGAAAAGGGGAAGTTGAAGACGCAAACATCATAGCCGTTAAAAATTAGAAGTCGTCATCCAAAGTAAAGACGAAATTATTCCCGGCATCGGCGTCGAGACTAGACATCACCGACGCTTTTTGGTATTCTCCGACCCGTTTCTCGAAGAAATTGGTCTTCCCCTGCAAAGAAATCAACTCCATCCAATCAAAAGGATTCGACGCATCGTACAACTTCCCGTATCCTAAAGCGCCGAGTAACCGATCCGCAACGAACTCGATGTATTGGCTCATCAGAACACCGTTCATTCCCACCAGGGCGCAGGGAAGCGCATCGCAGACGAATTCCCTCTCGATGTCCACGGCGTTCGACACGATCCCACGGATCTTCTCCTCGCTCAGCTTCGTGTTCAGAAGACCGTAAAGCAAACAGGCGAAGTCGCAGTGGAGGCCTTCGTCTCTCGATATCAATTCGTTGGAGAAGGTCAGTCCAGGCATCAGACCGCGTTTCTTCAGCCAGAATATCGCACAGAAGCTTCCAGAGAAAAATATCCCTTCCACGCAAGCAAAAGCCACAATCCTCTCAGCAAAAGACTCCGCACCATCGATCCATCGCATCGCCCAATCCGCCTTTTTCTTCACGCAGGGAATAGTCTCCACGGCGTGGAAGAGACGAGTTTTCTCTGTGTTGTCTTTGATGTAACACTCCAATAGAAGACTGTACATCTCTGAATGGATGTTCTCGATAGCGATCTGAAATCCATAGAACGCGCGTGCCTCCGAGACCTGGACCTCTTTCATGAATCGAACGGCCAGATTCTCGAGAACGATGCCGTCGGATGCCGCAAAGAAAGCGAGAACGTGAGTAATGAAGTGACGCTCGTTGTCGGTAAGGGTGTGTTCCCAGTGACGCGTATCATGGGACAGATCAACCTCTTCGGCCGTCCAAAAGGACGCTTCAGCTTTCTTATACATCTCCCATAACTCTGGATACTTGATTGGAAACATGCAGAAACGATCGAGGTTGGGAGCCAACAGAGGTTCGTCGGGAATAGAAGGCATGATGTGAATAAAAATTATGTTGACGGCAGCAATCGATGATCGGCGAGAGATATCTCTGCCTCTTTGGTGGTGTGACAGAGAAGATGTGCGGTGTTTGCTATTTATAGAACCTTGGATTTGGATTGGAAGAATGACTGTGGACTTGGACAATGAAATCTTGAATTTGGATTTAAAATTCCCCGCTTTAATTTTGATCGTAGATTTGTGGCGCCTCCATTATTATTTTACCAAAATACCCTACATTGTCATAATAACGGTTTATCGTTGGTGATTTGGGTAAAAGAAAAAAATGGCGAGAGCCAGAGATATTTAGAAAATCATTTGGATTTAGTCAGTTTCATAACATCACATAAGTCACATGGTATCACAATCTAACCCTGCAAGACTGCTATTCATATACTAAATAGTAGATACAACATTTATCGATCACCAGTTAGTTAAAATCAAAATTT
The DNA here is from genome assembly GCA_001185155.1 of Zostera marina. NCBI lineage: Eukaryota > Viridiplantae > Streptophyta > Magnoliopsida > Alismatales > Zosteraceae > Zostera > Zostera marina. The sequence goes on from LFYR01000069.1 coordinate 360,233, forward strand.
AAATTGGCAGATGTAAATTAAAAATTGTTGAATTATAGTAATATAAATATTAAATAGAAAAAAGTTGAAAATTCAGTAAGTTAGAAAATAAATCGCCAGACATCTTTTGAAGAGAACTCCAACAAGCTGTGACCATGTTAGTACGTAACTCATGTAGGATTTAATGCAATATACATCACTTATTTCCTCCTGAAGAATACATAATGTAACTGCATTGAGAAATGAGAATTAAGCTGCATTGAGAGCATCCAAATGTTTGCGAAGTTCATCAAGATCGTCAGGAAAAGCACCGCTATCTTGTGCAATTGGTGCCTTTTGGTGGAAATCAGCAGTTGGGAGTTCATGAATCAACCCATCTGGAAGCATGCCTGAGAAACATTCAGATATATAAATTTAAAATATCAAAGAAAAAATACTATATTTTATTTGTAATGGGGAAAATCAGAAAATGTGCAGTGACAATATTAAGGCCCATGTCAAAAGAAAATATCGGTACTCAAGGAATAAAAATTACTAATTAACATGCACCAATGATTCTCGACCCTTCTATCGAAAACCAACCTTATTAGAGTTATCAAAAACATTGAAGATGAATTCCGGTAGCTACGTTTCATTAATTGTAAGAAACATGATATAGTGAAATATCAAGATTCAAAGTACATTGAAATATAACAAAATACAACCAAAATATACCTGAAGTACTACTGCTAGCATTTGAACTTTCAACATCATCATCACCAACAATACTATAAGAAGAAAAGATATGACAAGAAATCAAATAATAATAGAGGTACAAAGATGGATTTTGTGACTTGTCAACCTTTATGGACAGTAAAAATTGCTTAAATAGATTAGGTTTATGAATAAAAAATCATACGTACGCAGAACCCAGATTAGTATGAAATTATTATTTAGCATAATATAGAACCGACACAGTGGAAAAGTGAACAAAATTCTATAATGTTGGGATACAAGGGAAATACCTAATATTCCACTCGTTATCCAAATGAAGAGCAGTCTCTACTGCTTCGGATAACATTTCTGCCTCCTTCGCTTTGGCTGCAGCATCCCTTTCTGGTTTTCTAGAAACATATTCTCTCTGCAAAGTGAATCAAATAAAATACTTAACCAGGTGTATAGAAGTTCAGCAATGTAATTTACAAGACAAAGGAATTGACTAACAACCTGACGATCAAGACATGAGTTGTTTGAACACTGTAAATTTGGTTTCATTGACATGGTGGGGAAAAAGTCTTTAAGGGCATTGTATCCCTGATATTTCAAAAATAATGCAGCATGAATATATATGATTTCTACTTTAGTTCTACACAAGATGCTATGGTAAAAAAGACAACAGGAAAATCACCATATATATGCAGTCAATTGATATTAAAATAAAAACATCACTAATAAAAAAGAAAACTAAAAATATCCACAGTAGTCAGTACGTACCTTAGTTGGGCCCATGTTTGTAAGGTATAAAATAATATTTTCAAATTAATGAAAGGATAAGAAAATTTCCCAGAATCTAATAAGAATTTCAAGTTATACTTGCTTCTATTTATTGACTTTTAATCACAATTGCTTATTTTTTGTAGATCACAATGAGGTAAATATTAAGCCTAAATTTATAAAGATATTTAAAATGAGCAGTAGAGTTGTAATTTCTTTTGAAATGGAAGGTTGAAAGATAATAACCTGTGGATATTTTTAATTAAGTTTTTTTAACGATGTGGGTAGTGGTGGGTATTTATAAATCTTTGGGTGTTTTGATAGTAAGAGCAAAAGTATGGATATTAATAGCTTTGGTCCTAAAAACCTACATTTCCATCTTAGGCTAAGGCAGCATACCCAAAGAAATAATTAAGCAATCCAGCCTATCTTTTAGATCTGAAATCTATAAGAAGAGTTGAGGTTCACAATTGGAGAGACTATAATGCAGGTTTGGTAGGCCAACCTCCTAAGGCAGAGCTCTTAGTTACTACCTACTAATGACTAAGTGTAATAACTATATAGGAGAGTGTCGATGGGTCACAAGCCATTTTCCTTATTTATTTATTTATTAATATATTTATATATCTTCCTTATTGTAACTAAAGATACTTTCCTTCATTTTCTTACTGAAAAACTTCACTTACTGAAAAAAAATGGTACATTCAATCTCCCTTATACACAGATTCGTTCATTTTCTAAAGTACTTGGAGTTTTAATAAGATATGAACATCTTAATAGAATAATAGTTAAAAAACTCACTTATCTAATTTTTAAGGTAGTTTTAAAGTTTTTCTGCTGGTCTTGTTTGTCTTCAATTACATATATAATTTTTTAATTTCTATGTTTAATGAAAATAAACTAGAAATGAGAAAATATAATTACCAGGTAGGGAGAAACATGCCCAAATTTCAACAAAAACTTAAGTGCATTTTGGACAAGGAGACCAGCAATAACCCCCTAGAATACCAATTGAGAAACAACTTATTAATAAAAACTACTCTACAAATGTAATTTGCAACAATAATCTTGATGAGTAAATGATAAAAGGGGAGGGAAATCACTCAAATCAGAAAATTGGACAAAAATATAAGAAACTTGTAAATTATATAATGTCCTCATTTCTTTTTACAAAGAGTGCATCTCAATTGGACTGATTTTTCCATTAACCTGGTTTTGACTGTGTTTTTACTTTTTTATTTGCATTTTCATCAGTGACGGGAAATTTTAGTCCAATCCAATTATCCAAATAAAATTCATTTGATAGTGTCCATCGATGATTTTAGCATTAAATATGCTAAATAATCAATCACAATTTCATTGTCAGATCTAAAATTCGTCGATGCAAGATAAATCTCAAATCTGACAGCCATACTTCAGATGAGTACAATGGCCAATCAGCAAAAGGCGATCCAAGTATCCCATCAACAAACTAAATGAGTAGTTCTATCTCCTCTTATTGTTGTAAATTCTTATTCCTTTATCCCCAAACATAGGAAATCACGGACACAAAAGGTCCAATTGCCATCAAATACTCGACCTGTGTATACGATGTACCATCATGCATATTGCATATGGGTAGTAGTTTCTGTCGATCATGTTGACTGATTACAGTAGCTTACAGTTTTATGGGAAGATCACCTTAGTATGTTTCTTAAAATTGGCAGGTCATCCTATCTTGTTATTATTTATGTTTAGAGTTGCATCTTTCTATCTTTTCTGGTTTTAATGGTATGATCTTTACTTTTAGTAAATATAATAATAATAATAAAATAAAATATGCCCTTACCATGGTTGTTGGCAAAGAAGCAGCACATACTCCATCTCTTTTGAGTGTTTTTTCATCCACTCCAGATGCCACGACCTAGTAAAATAAATAATATTTGGGTGAAATTGCATTTAAAATGTTTAATTTGCATATAATTTAATCAAAAAATCATAAAAGATCAACGGATTTTAGATAAAACGGTAAAAAATACCAAAGGAGGAACACATGCAAAACAGGCAGTTTCTCCAGGAATCAGCAATTGTATATGACCTGAAACGGCATCTTCTGACACACCTGCAAAAATTTGAATTATGCAATTAAACAAATGTCATATAAAATTATACAAGTAGGGATTGTCGCAATATCAAACATTCAAACTCAAACAATGACTCGCCTAGACATTTCTTTTACGGTGAGTGATTTTTCTCAATTCATGGCTGATCTGAAACCTATTCATTGGATGGCATTGAAGCAGATATTGTGCTACCACTCTGGAGCTCAAAGTATGGGAATCAACTCACAGTAGTCACTGCAACACTGACTAGGTGTGTGATGCAGTGGATGGGAGAAGTCTAACAAGGTTCTTTATCATTATTGAAATTTGGAAACACGTCGATCATAACATCCACTGTTTCTGAATTGGGAATTACAGTTGGTTAGCCTTACACACACTAGTGTGATAATTTGAATGTGACGTACTTAACATTGAATCTAATATATTACTCAAAGATCAAGCATGCTCCCATGGATTTTCATTTTTTCATAGAGCATTAGAGTATATCAAAGGAAAGAGATTGATTGTCAAAACACATATCCAATGTTGTTTCAGAAAGCCCTGCGACTAAAGTGTTCCAAGAATTTCAAGACAAGATTGTTGATTCCTACCGATAATCTTAAAGAGGCATATTAGTGAACTAAAGATTAATATGCTAATTGTTGATATGCTTTGCTTTACTTAACTTTACTTTTGGATTATTCTAATTAGATAGTGGGCAATTAGTCGATAACAGAATTGGATATCATGAAGCTGTATATATACTGTCTAATATTATATATACTTGTTGCTTTACCTAAAAAAACCCAAAAAATTAGATAAACCTTGAAAATTATGCATGTTCTTTGGTTTCTTTACTTTCTTAGCTTAAAAAAGTTATAACAATATATTTCTAATTTCAATTGTCACTTACAACTTACACAATATATTCAGTTATTCACAGAACCAATCACTTTAGCATTTACAAATACATTGTGAATGACTTAAAAAGACATGAGTAACTATTATCCAAGTGGGTCCTTTAAAAATTAATAATTCAGAAAGAGAGAGTAAAAAATATGTCTCACCGGATTCTATCCATGTCAAGTTAATCTCATTACATGCCTGCAAAAGTAAAACCCATATTAGGAAAATCCATATTAAAAACATTAATAATTGAGGACTTCTTTGGGTGTGAATTATAATCATATTATATTAGAATTTCAAAAATGATAGTAAACAGACGAAAAATCCCATGCCATAAGATGAGTAAATTAAGTAATAAAAATATGGAAACTCGAAAATGATTGTCATCGAAATATTGGAAAAAATCTCCAAATTATGAAAGTATCGCCCACCTGATTAACAACCATTCGAGCTTCGTAATTATCTACACAGCTCAAAACAAGATCAACTCCGATGAAATGTTTGCTTGAATGAGTATTCTGACATGTTAAACTCTTCGTGAATGTCTCGAAACCTTTCACAGTTGTAATATTCATAGAATAACTCTGGGAAAAAAGAACAATCAATGCATGTTATAAACATAACATAACAAGTATTTATAAAAAGATTAAAACAGCATAAATTGAATGAATATTTATAAGTATTAATTAATATATTATAATTAATTGCAAGAACAAGTGTAATATATATTGTTCTTAAACCAGATCGATTGAGATACCTAAAAATATTGTAATTCAAGTTATAAGGAATTATTATGGATAATTGAATGTCTTATGAAATTTGCTCCATCCAAAGCTTGAGAATGCACCTAGTCATTCTTGGTTTTTGAAAGTTGGGAATCAGGGAATGGACCTAATGTATTCTCAGGTTGTAATCTGTATTATTTAAAGTTATGCAACGGTCCAATTTTACTTGGTTTCAAAAATAAAATTGTGACTATTTCAAGAAAGTTTCTAATTGCATACCTCTAGGACAACATCTGGATTTATGTCCGACAGGGTTTGTACAGCAGCATCAGTCTTGGTCATTCCAACCTGAAAGTAATGATACTCTTCTAAATCTATCATTTAACATGTTTTACAATTTCAATGAAAAAGAATGAATGCACAAAGAACCGACATGCCTGGTCTGGACGGAAGAATAACCTATTCATATTAGCTAATTCCACTGTATCGTAATCATACAACAAAAGGCGACCAATACCACACCTTGTGAGCATCTCTGCAGCAACACTTCCCACTCCACCTATTCCCTGTGTAAATTTGTAAATGTCATGGAAGCATGGCTTGATGATTTCTTTTGTGATTGTATTATAAAAAATAATATAATGGTGAGTTTTTACTTTTAATAGATATGATATAACACTATCTCAGGAAAAGAAAAAAAATTATGTAAAAAAAACAGAAATAATAAAATAATTCAAGAGAAATACTAATGGAGAATCGGGAGAGGATATGTGTAGTGTACCACTATTGCAATGGAAAAATTACGTATCCTTTCATAATCCTTAACAATGCCCATACGCTGAAGAGCCATAAGCCTACTGTATGGATTGCTATCCACCACCTCAGCGCTCATATCCTTGTACATGACCGAAATAAACACCAATCAATAAAGAAGTTAATTAATTACACAGAAAATTTTGGGTAATAGACCAAGTACCTTGACTTTGCTTCTTCTAATTGGTCCAGATTTTGCTAGGCTTGTGATTTTCTCGACACGCCTTTGCAGCTAAAACGTAAAGAGAAGACGTCAGTCCATGAAAAAATAACAGTAGTTGAAACTATAACAGATACTGTAGAATGCTGAAAAATCATTGCAGAAATGGAAGGATTGAATGTATGATCCATTCGTGCTTGTTTTAAATTTTAAATAGAGAAAGAAAAACTGGAAAGGTCGATCCAAAAAAACAAATCACAAACATCCGAATTAAAAATCACAATTAAAAAAAAATTAAGCGAAGGAATCGAAAATACTCACGAATCGCGATCAAATCACTAGAATCGCCTCTACTTTATCCGATCTAACGCTAAAAAACTGAGAATCAGATGACTACCTGAGCAAATAAGTCAGCATGAACGCTTTCCCTCGAGATACGCTTGAATTCTTCGAGATCCTCCGCCATTGCTCTCAACTCTTCCTCCATCTGTCACACTTACTCTCGATGGCTCTCGTTCTCGAGTCTAAAACCTTTGTTCGTTCTTTTTGAACTCGTTGATTACTGGAGTCGTCTTCACGATTGTTACTGTTTCGGACCTTTCCGTACTTTCGGAATTCGGATCTCGGGATTTTTTTATTTATTTCCGAAGATAAAATAAAATAAAATAAAATATTTTTATTGATCATTAAACAATTCATTAATAACGCATACTAAATACTAATTATACTATACTCGTGACTCGCATAGGAATAAACGTCCAGACCACTGGGCACGGGGCGAGTTCAAGATGGGTCAAGCAAGATCAACCAAGATCTGCCCTGGTCATTGTAAAACATTAATTACAATTATTTTAAATTCGGTAGGAAACTGTATTAAAAATCTACACATCTAGCATAGAAGGTCCCGTGTCAATGGAGTGATCTAAAAATCATATCCATAAAGAGTCTCAACTCTTAAGAGATGGTTTTTCTTTACAGTAGAAACGATACGAAGAATCACTTACGATAGTAGACCAAAAGGCGATGACAGGGTTTTCCCTAAGAAGAGAAAAAGATGTCTGAAGCACACCAGAGTTTTTACACTCCCCACTGCCCAAGGCCAACTACGTAAAAACGATTAGACATAGATCGTTCTAGAAAACATTGAGTCAGTCTTCAAAGGTTGTTGAAGACTCAAACGATCGTATGATCACGTGGCTGGATCAATGCGAAGGACGTGAGGCGGATCACATGTGATCACTCCTTTTTTTGCTTTAAAATTTATAAATTACCAGATAATTTTAATTCAAAAAAAAAGAACTAACCCTAACCAACACTAAAACACCGAATTTCATCAAAACTCCGCAGTTAAGCTTGTTTAGACTAGAGAAATTTTCATATTGTACCCCTTTTAACCAGAAGAACAACTGAGATTTAAAGTTCGCAAACTATCTCATTTAAATTATCTCATCTAAATCTCCACATAAATAATTAAACTTTTTAGTGTGAATAAATAAAGATTATTTGAAAATAAATAAAACAACAAATGAAAAGTTGAAAACTGATTTTGAAATAAAAAACGAAAGCATATCATTTATTCTTTTAAATAGTTTAGAATATATCGTCATATGACTCATATACCATTACCATATAGGCAAAGGAAGTAAGGAACATTCAAGTCACAGAATTAAATCATATTTTATGTATTACAATGTCTGTTTCTGATAAAAATAAAGCAAATCAACAATTCAGGGATATATTTCAACTGAAAAAACTTAAAGATGAGAAATTTGCAGCAGATATTCTTCCTCTAAGGTTGAATTGTTTTGCTATTAAAGGTCGGACATCGTCAATACCAACCAAATTCTGCAAGAAAGGAATTAATGAAAGCAATTCACAATCTGACTTGTCATCGAACCAGCTCTCTATGGGTATTCCGTTGTCGATTTGGAAACCAAATGCCTATGAGGAAAAAAATAACTGAAGTTAGCTGCTAATCTGCCATTTTATTTCTACTTTTAAAAGAATAAACCAATGAAAATGTCTGAATGTCTATCAAGTTAACCACAGAAATAATGTGCACGTATAGCAAAAGAAGGCAAAAGAATAAGACCATACCTGAGGAGAGTTATCAATGATAATAACACGAGCCAAATCACGGCCTAATACTGACAGGTCTTTGAGATAATTCCCATCAACAAAAACACATGAGTCACGGTATATTCGATGACGAAATAATTTTCTTTTTGGATCTAACATGTTAAGAAGCCGTTCACCATAGATTCTCTGACTGGCAGTAAAAATAACCACCTCAAAAAGATTAGACACCCTCTCGAGAAAATCTTTCAGAAAAGGACGCCGACGTACATACACAACATGCTCTTTCTGGTTAAAACTTACTGGAAAGGTAAAATCAACACCCTCACAGTATTCAAGGGATGAGTGGACTAATGTTTCTGTAAAAAATAATATACAGAATAGAGAAAATAAAACAACAAATTATGAACATTTAACATTGAATAATAATAAATTATAATCTGTTAGCAGAAAAGAAAAAAATCAAAACAAATAATCATTTTCCAATTAGATGACAAAAAATTGATATAATATGGAAATTTGAGGTGCATACCATCAAGATCCAAAACAAGGGTTGTTGAAGGGCAACTTCGGGTTTGCTTTGGAAGTAGCATATGCCGGAAAGTTGGAACAACTGTTGATAAATCAGGCAAGTTGCTTATAAACAAGTATGGATCAAAATCATCAAATTCATCGTCTTCATCAACATCCATGCAATCTTCTGTAGGTAAATAATCTTGACATGGTTCAACACATTCTAACCTAGAGTTATGAGTTGAATTATCAAAGCCTTTTTCTTCACCATGACAAGATGAATTCACATTGACTTCAGCAACACACACACGATCATGACCATTGCATACAGAAGGTTCCATTGTTATTTCGGTATTATTTGAACCTCCAAATTTAAGATCCTCATGAACCCTGCCTTCCAGAACATTGATGAACCCTGAGAATGAAATCAATCATAAAAATGGTTAAAAACTCTAATGAAACGTGTATGGTAAGAACATTTCAATGTGGACAACACTATCATTTATAAAGGTAAAGAGAGAACCAGACATTTACTAATTAAGGCTTTACTGTCTAGTATTTCTTTCCATTGAGCTGAGTCAATAAAAGGTTTGGGACCAATATTCTCTATTGCTTTTCCTTTAATATATCTGGTCTTGACCCACATAGACAGGACAGATTCATTCTCCTCCCAATATTCAGCAACCTTTTAATTTTGGACGGCTGCAGCTATCACGTGGAGGTTCCTAACTCCCAGCCCCCTCTTGTTTAGGGAGAACCATCAAGAACAATGGGATGCCCTTCCTTCCCTTTAAATTTTGTTTAGAGAAGTTATAAAATGCTAATTTTGAAAAATTAATCTAGCCTATCATTTTATTTTTACTAGTTTTAGTTGCAACATTCAAAAAAACAAAGGTAATTCAAAATATACTTTTGACGGAATAATACATCAAAAATTATATATATATTAGTGCAATACGAGGAAAATAAAAAATTACCACTTTCACAAAAACCACCACCAACATCTTTTGTGACATGAAAGTTGGGCGAAAAAATGGTGCCCACCATGTAATGTGCATCTTTTTTATTGCCTTGCTACAAAATCCACAATATTTTTATAAGAATTTCAAAATATAAAACACAGAAAATTATGAGCGTAATTAACTTTGTAACCAAGCTCTTCTGAACCATGATGGTCTAGGTAAACCTGAATCACCCACCAACCTTATGATCGAGAGAAGAATCATCTGCAGCATTTACAAATCTTGTGCTAGCAATTTTGGCAGCCTCCGCATCTTTACTTCTCTTTGGGATTATTCTAGCTGTAGATAATATTTGTAATTTTGTAAAAACTATACATTCAAAGAAGATAGAGAGTTATGAATGTTCAATGATTAAGGAAGATTTTCTATAAAAAAATGTCAACAGAGAAAGCTAATATGTAGTTATGTACTGCGATTAGGACAGAGAAAACCAAGTAAACCACGCATCAAACGAAGGTGTAATGGAAAATGAAATACCAGATTTCTGTTTTCTTGCAGACGACGTAATCAATTCTGTAACTTGTTTTCCAGCAACATTTTCTCTCTGATTTCTACAAAATTTAGGACTGGAAACATCTAAAGCAGTCTTTCCTGCTGAGATTTTCTTCCTTGTTTGCATGACTAAATTTATGCAGGGGTCTCTTTTTTAGAAGAAAACATGTAGAACTGTAGAAGCAGCATTTACATCAAATTCTGAATACAAAACTTTAAAACATTATATTTAAACATACAACAAGTTTTAAAAAAAAACAAATTTGAAAAACAATGTAGCAATTGAGGAGCACTACATTGCTAAGAACGCTGTATTGGTATTTGATTCTATAATATTCAAGAATTATCTGATGGATTTCTGAATTATCTACCATAGCATTCCAGAAACTGGACAGAGTCCAACGAACCTCACCTGATTCTAATCTGAAATAGTGAAATTTCGTGGCGAAAGAGGGAAACATAAAGAATGAGTAACCCTAAACGAGAGAAGCAGTTACCTAAAATTGCTGGAGAAGAGATGTCCAGAAAATAAAGAGCAGAGCTCACAAAAAAATCTCAACCCCTTGCTACTGCCGTCATTGAAAAGTCCAAAACCTCTAAATCTCTAAAAAAAATCCTATCAATAGACAGGTTTTTACCTTATTCTGCAGATCCAAAACTATATCCACCTAAGATCCAACTAGCAAACCACTTGAAGTGGGTGGTGCCACTATAGAAACTTTTTTTAAAATTAGGATGTGTGCATAACATAGTTCATAGATCTAAAAATATGCAATGTTCATAAGCAATTAAATTAAATTGTGCAAATTTGAATGAACATGAAAAATACTGCAGCGTAGTAATAAACTAGTATTTTGATCAATGATTCTGAATAACTTTTATAGTTTTATTCAAGGAACTCAAAATGTCAAGAACACTGAATATCTTAAAATAAAAGAATTCAGATGTGCCATGGCCCATGTGAAAGCATATTTACCTCATTTGACCATGCTGTATATTTAAAGAAATTCAATAAAGTAATAAGAAAATTGCCAATTAATACCGCAACAAGCCAACAACGGTAAAAAAATCAAAGACACACCGACACACAATGATCTCTTCCTCAAAATAATAAATACTCTGACTTCTGCAAATGAATACCATTTTCAGAAAATAAAGAGAAAGGAGGAAACTGGTAGTCTGCAGTCAAATTGCATGTTTGGAGTCTACTAAGTAAAATCCAAACCTAAAATATCTGTTTTTTTAAGTCGCTAAGCAAATTAACATAAAAGCTCTTTAGTTTATATCGCCATACAATTTATTCACAAATAAAAAGAGGCATGTAAGACAAGACGTTTCCATGGTGCATGTGTAATTTTGCGTCTCTCTACTATCTCACTTATTCCACAATGTATCTACATGTTGGAATCCAATAAGAGATCAGAAATTAGGATCGCCCAACTCAACCAATACTAAAAACAATTTTAAAAAATCTCACTTTTTATTACTTCAGTCCTTTTTTCCCCAAAAAACCCTAAAATCATGTAGATCCTAAACAATAAACATCAAATAATGCAGTGGAATCTCGTCTTCATCAAATAAATCAACAAAATGTGTAAACAAAATAAGAGTAAAAATCCCTGGACACCGAGTATAGTCTACAGATCAAAAGACACAACTCAACCATATATGAAAATCAAATGAACCCACCAAACACCGAACAAAAATCAAGAAACATAAAAGGAAAAAGCATGCCGTTACCTCTCCGACGATAATCAATACCAAGGTAGCAAGAGGCTTAAAATAGCTATCACTTCCACGACAGAAGAAGAGGAGGAGAAGACGGAGAGGAAATAAGGAATTTTATTTGAGAAAATAGTGAAGTGGAGTATCTGGATTCTGGAAGACTGGAAGGGTGGGTGGGTGTAGAATCCACGGCTGGCGGCGAATCTTTGAAGTTAAGAGGTCGAACGATGGTTTTCCACCCTCCCTCTTTGGATAATTTTTAAAACAACCCTTACATGATCTTTTATTTATAAACAATATCCCGTGTTAAATTTTGAATCTGATTTAGAAATTGGCGCCTCGAGGTGAACTCTAAAAAAGAAGCGGGCTTTGATAATGTGAAATTTAAATTTGAAGAACGTGCGTCGATTGGGACCTAAAAAGAAGTTAAAAACTAGCCCCAAATCATTTACCTAGACGAGATTAAAAGAAAAGACTCGTGTAAAAGGTAAAAATCCGTAAATGTAACCATTTGGACATTGATTGTAGCATGAAACCATGTAGGGATGCAAGTTTGAATTCGAACTCGTGAACCGATCAAACTCGAGTTCGAGTTTAATATGATCAGAAAACTCAATTTGTTTAAACTCTTGCTTCGAAAGAAGTGTTTAAACCAAATTTGAATTTCGCTCTCTCCGGGACGGCACAAAGCGTACCAATTCTCAGATATTTAACATTCAGCCGACTGGATATCCAATTTGTTAATAACAAATTGGCTCAGTTAATGTGTGCTCTGAAGCCAATTCAAATCACAACCCTCAAGAAGATACTTTGTTACTTGTCGGGGGCCCAATCGGGCGGGATCTACTTATCGAAGGTGACGAATTTTTCGGTGGGTGGTTTTTGCGACTTCGATGGAGGTGATACATTAGATAGGAAGAGCTAGACCGGACTGTTAATATACGTCAGTGTACACCTTACTATTTTAGGTTTTCGATCAGAAGCATGACACGTATTCTTGCTCGATAAAACACCGATGTACAGTATCGAGCCATAGCTACCATAGTAGAGGAACTTGAAACGGTGAGAGCTTTACTCTTACTGAATTGGGCATAAATGTTCCGATACCCTTGAATTTATTCAGGGATAATCATGGTACGATGTTTGTGGACAATAACCCAGTGTATCATATGCAGTGGCGTATCTAGGGGGGGGCAAGGGGGGGCAATTGCCCCCCCTAAAATTTGGAAATTTTTTGAGGACCTATATGTAATTAAATTTTTTATAGGGGGTTTAGTATAATTTTCACAATATATTAATATTTTTAAGGGTTAATATATAAATTTCACAATATTTATATATTATATAAATTTCTTTTAGTATACTTTTGATAAGGGTTTAGCACAATTTCACAAGGGTTTAGTATACTTTTCATAAAATCACCATTTAAAAATTTACAAACTCAATTTGAATATTTCCCCCAAATAAAATCCAAACATTAACCCTAGCATCCTTAAATTCCCAAATTGGATTTTCAGGCGACAAGACTCCACTCTCCAGAAGAAGCAGACGCTTCATCTAATTATCTTCATTCTGCAGGTTCTTATTTCTATTTTAGATCTTATAAGTGTCCGATTCAAACCATCACCTTCAGTTTTTGTTTTAAGAGGTAATGACGGTTCTTCATTTCTTCTCCAGTTCATCTTTTCTTCTTCTTCCGATTCCCTTTCAATTTTTAATAGGCGTAATTGCTTTATTCTTTTACATCTTCTCTCAGATTTGGAAGTTAATAGTAGAATGCAATTCTTTCTACATTCCTCATTGTTGGGTTGTAAGTATATTTCAGTGATGAATTTTTCTTACCATTTTCAGAAAAAGATTAGTTCAGGACGTGCCTGATTTTCTTGCGGAGATATTGTGACTGCCCAAACTATTAACTACCATCTTCAGCCTTCAGGCGGGATCAAATTGGTAACAGATCTTCTATAACAAGGTAAGAAGGTTCTATTACTTTTTCATTTTTATAATTGTTACATTTATAATTTTATGTATTATTTCTTATATAATTTTATAGTTCGATTTAAGAATGTAGGATTGTATTCTTAATGATATGTGTCCTCGTCGTAGGACATTGAAATAATGTAAAATGTATTTGAAATTTTTATTGTTAATTAAATGAATGTATTTATTTTTAATTTGAATATTAATTAATGTATTGAATATTAATTATGGAATATGAATGTATTGATTTTTTATAGGTTTTTATAATCAATTATATGAATAGGTCATGCCAAAATTTGTATAGGTTTTTTAATTAGTACAAAAAAAATTTTTCGCCTTCGGCGAATCTTGCCCCCCCTGTCGGGGAATCCTGGATACGCCACTGATCATATGAAGTTACAACATGTCATGATGGACTTGCATTCCTTGAAATCAAAAAACATTCCTAGCAAAATATCCGTCAGGAATATATTTCTTTCTAATGGAAAAACCATGCACGGGCAGAAAAACCAATCATTACTGACGGCCTAGCTCCACTAGTAATGTTTTCCCCAACAATCAGAAAAAAATTAGTTAAAAAACATAAGCTTGAATCAAGTTCACATCAATATCCATTTTATCAAAAACCTAAGATTACCTGATTAATTAAAGAAGTGCTACCTGAAGACATTATCCAACCATGCCAATCATAATGTTTTTGCATAGATTTTTGTGTGCTCGATGTCATCATCCATAAGGATGCGTTCTTATTTTTGACGAGCTTCACCATGCATAGTATTTTTTGAAAATAGATTTGAGAGTACGATTCCATCATATCAAACGTTTGTTATACTCAATTGAGAAGACAACACAAGTACTTAATGTCGTTTGCCTTGTGTAACAACACTTCCTCAACGTACATTTCAATGATCAGTTACTACGAAGATCTTTGTTCTTTTATCCATCACTCTTTGGTTGCAAATGTTGCTTGAATTTATGTTGCTACATGCAAATCTCCTATCTCGAGCTTTGCATTTCAGCTTCCGACGTGCCATCTTTCGTTGGTTGTCACCTTTTATCTTTCCTTGGTTGTCAACTTGTCATGTTTATTTCTTGTCGTTTGTACGGTTGGCAATTGACAGTTTTTATTTAGTTGATGCACGATTGGTGTTGGCGAATGGTGATTTCCCATTGTTGGTATGTCGGTTGTTTTCCATTGGTCGAGACATCGGTGACATCTCATTGGTGGAGATGTTAACACATCCCCTTTGAAATCTCAAATCTGATATGTATTTTAAAATTCGTAAAAAAAAATCCGGCCCATCTTCTATCTTAACCGAACTCACCCCGGGCCTAGATGTCGGGGTTTAGAGTTTCGGACCTGAAATTCTGGGTCCCGATCGAAACCCGATCACATCCCATTAGTGACCTTTCCCATTAAATTTTTTTAAATGATTTGAATTTTTTTTTGAAACAAATAAATTTCTTTAAAAAGTAAAACAATTTCTCAGTTTATAAAAATAAAGTATAAAAATAAAAAAGAAGTAAAAGAAATGAACAAGAAATGCACTGACTCTCTAGCTATGTAATTTAGTTATATAGTAACTAGATACGCTGTCTCTGAAGATTGATCTTCTATAATTTTATCATAAATATCTCTAAAAGGTGACAATAACTCTTCTTGTAATACACTAAATTAAAAGAGGGACTGATGTCTTTAATGACCTCATTATTTTAGGAGAAATGATTTGAGATTAATGACCTAAATGATTTTAATAATCAAAATAAAATCAAGTATTCTACCTTATGTCATTATTCATATTATTTGATATTTAATGTATTCAGTAGTTAGTACTTAACTTATTAGTTATTAATATTTAAAAATCTCTTCGTCGTTTTTTAATATTACTTGAACCCTAGCTCAAGCTTCCATCCGCCCCCAATGTGGATTCGTCAATGCATTCTCCTGGTCTTCGTCGTCTTCGTATTTTTCCATATTTTCGCCATATCTGTCGCTGCGAAATCGGGACGAGCGATCACTGTTATAAATTTCCTCCTTTTTTCATGTTCTATCTTTACCATGTTCTCTTATTTTATTTTAATTTCATGCTTTTGTTTTCAGGATTTGGAGATCGCAGAGAAGAAATCCAGCTGCAACGCTGATATCGTGAGGTGCCTCTCTTTTATTTAACTTCTTATTAGATTTTTTTGTTTTGATTTTCTGAAGTTAGTTCCTTATTTTTTGCTTTAATGGATTGGATTCGCCGGTCTTCGAAAATTCCTGTTAGGTTATTGTTATCATTTCACTTCAACTGTCTTCTAGTGTTGATTTTTTATCTTCTTATTATGGAATTTGCTGCCGAAGCTTTTGTTTTTATTTGCGATCTATTCAACATTCTAATGTCATTTTGTTTCATAGTTAGTTATTTTCTTGTTATACAGTGGACTGTGGGGACGGAGATGCAAATCTTCGATGATTGAAAAAGAGAATTGTGCACTAAGGTGTCTCTCATCTCAGTGTTATGACTATATTTACGGAGGTGATCCGGTGAGAGTGTTTTCTTTTAGTTCTGTGATGTTGACGTTTTCATAAAAATATATATAACCCTTATGCAAAAGTAAAATAGATTTTGAACATCGTTTCCTTAATTTATTTTGCAGTTGGAAGAAGGGGAGAGGAATCACATTCGTTGGCAAGAATTCAAGTACTGTATGCATAGGTATTGTTTTCTTATTGATTTCGTCACATTTTTGTAGAATTATGCAGTTCTTGTGTCTTGTTAATTGTTATAGAATAAAATTTGGCAAATTGCTGGATTGTCACCAACTGTACCATAAAAATTTAACTACATTTGAACATTTCCCCATGTCTATGGGATGGAACTCAACTTGTAGAATTAGTTTGCTCATTTAATTTTTTTTTGAAGCAGTTAAAGCCAAAGGTTTTCATTTTTATAATGAACGACAATGTCCTGATTACAGATGAAGCAATAAGTATAAAAGATAAAAATATGGAAATGAGTCAAAACTTCATTAAGACACTTTCCACACAGCCACGCTGCCTAGTTATTTATTTCTTAATATATATGAAATAAAAATGACTCAGTTCATGTCTAATTTTGCAAGGAAATTTTCTGATTTGCATTTTTTTATTTCAACAATTCTGTTGGTTTGTCTGTAATTTTTCCCCAAAAGGCAAGACACTAATCTAAAAAAGCAAAACTAACTAACCAACCAACCGATGTCTTCCAAGGTTCTTTGTAGATGTTATCCATTGTCAACACTAACACTCAGTTGCTTAATATTAACCATGCTGTGTTTCTTTCCTAAAATCTAAGGTGAGAGTGTGAGGTTACACAATCAAATGAAATATTACCCTGTATTTTCTGCTTTTTATTTCCCATTATAATGTTATTTAATTTCATCAAAAAAATGTAGGAAATTAGTCAAATTACATTTAAAAAAACAAAGTACTGTTTAAAAAAAACTGATTTGGGACCCAAAAAAACAAAACACAAAACCACTGCATTTAGTTCCAAATTAAAAAATAAACACTGTCTAATCACATGGGAGTCGAAAAATCCTGAAATTATCCAAAAACACAAAGGCGAAAGAGAGAGAGAAGAATCAAGCCAGCAATTATGGTTCAAAGTGAGTTCATTATGCTAGTTGTTTGACATTTATCAACATGGTTAACATGTAATGGTTTGGGAGATCAAGTTATTCATTTCACATTTTAGGATTGCAAACCTATGTTATTTGGTTAAAGTTAACTTATCTGAATTGCACAAAGAACAAAACAACAACTTCTGAGACTATTCACTATAGAAGTATTCCTTATATAAAAAGATAACTATGCATCATTAAGTTCATTAATGTTATTGTAGTGAGTTTGTACATTGCAGCGTCCACAATCTGAAATCTAACCTAGGTTTTTTTCATGCAGATCGTCACTGGGGGAAAGTCTTGACGGAGTAAAGGGAGCTTTTAATGATTATTAGGTGTACAGTTTTTTTTCAAATTTCAGGTTATTTTTTTCTTTCAAAATTTCTGAATTTTGCTCCGAGTAAAGGGAGCTTTCATGTTGTTTTGAATTTTGCTACAAATTTTAGTTGTATAGATTTTATTTTCTTCATCAGGTGTATCCTATTGAGTATTGAAGGCACAAATCAATTGTTTGATATGGCGTCCACATGAACCCTATTATTTCTGATTTTGTATTACCTTTGAAGAATGTGTTCTTCTCACTTCTTTATGGACAGAAGTTGGTGCTGCACTGCAGTTCGCAGCTGGAATAACAAGGTAACTTCTAGTCTACTACTTCACAGTCTTTACTGCATATGAAATTACGAACGTAGTGATTCTCAATCCCAATTATAATGATAATTAAGAATGTGCTTCAGATACTATTAGAAATATAGTATTAATGTATAGATAAGTTTTGAACTTTTCATGAGCGAGTAATTATCACTTATCAGTATTACACTCTCAAAAGATACCTTTTGGTTTTTAAAGAACCTAAGTTCTTAAATTTGTTGGTTTGATTTTATAACTTTAAGTGGATATTGAACCATTGACATTCCCTACCTAGCTACTTTTGAGTTTTGAGTATATTCAAATTATGTTAATTTAGAGAATCATAGGTCTTGATTATAAATAATGTATACGGTTAGGTTATATTGATAAGATTTTTCTAACCGTCTACAACTGTACTGTACTGTCTGTACATATGTATATATAACATGTTTATTCCTTAAACTGAGGGAAGAATGTTCAAAGCAACTTCCTTCAAGGTTGGCATCTCTTCCTGTCTGTGCACACAGATGTATTTGCCTTTAGTTTTTCTTAGAACCTTCCAGGGACCTGGATAGGACCTGTGGAAAAAGTATGGTTAACCCTCTCTTTAAAAATTGATTCTACACAACAAACTCAAACCTGAAAAGCGCTCCACCATTACGTCCTTTAAAATTATGAATGTAATATGCAGTCTCCATCTTTGGAAAGAAAGTTTTCAAAAGTGTTGCAAGTTTGGGATAAAAGAATGATGGATAGTCTGAGTTCATCTCGTCAAGAATAGAACCAAATCTATATGATATCTTAAATCCCAATAATGCATAAAATGATAAAGATTAGCTTATCCCGAATAAAGGATGAAGCTAAATATGTTCAAAGAAGAATGGATCTAGCTAGTAATGTAGATAGTAGAATGCAAAGGATACAGCCACTTCTAATTCGATCCAACTCGCCGTTGAATATAATCAATTTCCGGTCAGTGTCTGCCACTGCTTCTTTGTAGAGCTCTTCTACTACGAGCATTTCTGAGGATTAGGAAAGGATTCCAAATTTTTCAAAAAACAACACATGACTGTAACTCTGTAAGATGATGAGAGATCTCGAGGCTTACCATTGACATTAAAATATGGATAGGCGGCTATGAAAATTTCATCATTTGGTTGCACTCGATCTGCCATTTTGACTTTATTTACAAAACCAAAGTCTTGAAAAAGTGATGGTTTTGTTAGATAATCTAACTTGAAAGATACACCTTCAAATAGCATTTTTTTTGCATAATCAACTTCTTTTGCTTCTGGGAAGAACTGTTACCAATGCGATGAATTTCATACATCGCCAGTATATCCAATGGATAGTTAAAAAAAATCATAAACTGTACATGGCTTACAATTCTCGTTTTAACAATTTTCTCTGGAATAATTAGATAGTCGCAGAATTCACGGATAAGTTGCATGCTTCCAGTCATTTCTATCCCTCCTTCACCATCACCTAATACCATTCAAAATTTAGTTATAAGCTCTTTCTATCATCTAATGTGCATGACACATCAGATAAAACGAACCTGGCACCGATTCAAGCCCAGCAGTTGGGAATTCAATTTCCTGCAAAAGAGAGACTGATAATAAATTAATAACTTTAGTAATTTCCCATTTTCGGGAGCCAACAATCCACAACTGCAGGAAAGATGTGGATTGATTATTGATGATAATACACAGTAAACTCATGGTTTTACCAACAACTTCTTTCCATCATTCAGAGCGAAATCTGTAGCAGATTTTGCCTGCGTAATTTGTAGATATATTATGTGAGAAGTGAGAAGCAGACAGAAGGTGTGATAGATTAATGTTAAATTGTTATTGTTGGGTTAGACATTGAAGTTGATTGATTGTTAATTTGTCCAAACTCCAAACCTGTTGGAGGAGGTCGGAATAGTCCACAGGGAAGTCTACAGAAGCGCTACGATCTCTTGAATTTGAATTGGACGCAACAAATCTCCCTCGGTAACTCTTCACCCTCCCACCAAAAAAAATCACTTTCTTCTGAACCACATCAGCCTTTGGATTGCAGCACACCACCTGCACGAATCGAGATCCGAAATTCTCAATCTACCACAATCAAGAATATCCGAAGAAAAGTCTCCGGGTGAGAGTGGAAAAACTCACTGTAATTTGGATCCTGGAAATGGAAGAGGAGAGTTGAAAAACATGCATTGTAGAAACAAACGATAGAGTTTAAGAAGAAGAGGGGATTCCCGATTTCCCGCACAGCCTACAAATTAGTTTATTATTTAAACTTATTATCCATAAAGAAAATAATCCAGCCACATATTAATATAGCTATAGGGACAGTTTCATGTTTCAATTTCATTTTCGAGATCTTTTTCATATTAAATTAACGTATTTAGCCGCGGGAAACTAGTTTAGGAACAAGAAATTCGGCAACAGAATTTCCCTAATACGAAAGAGATTAAAAGGAAATCAGCTCGGAAGACCGAAGTCATCTTCGCCGGAATGAAGCCTGGGAAGGCAAATAGATCGAGGAGTTACGAGCGGAATCCACTGATAGAATCGGAATTCAACTGAACTTGTCAAAATGGGTAATTCAACAAAGATAAAATGAAAACTGATTATTCGCTTGCTATTAATGTTCCCCTTTTTTAAAGTTCTTTCCTCCACGAATCCAAGATGCTGGTAAGTGGTAACAAACCGGAGCATCGGCAGATACAGTAGTGGACGACGTGGTAATCCACGTCATAAATTTAATTAAAATACTCAAAATTAAATAATAAACTATTAATTAAAATTCCTATAGGACTTGAGCCTCTAAAGGAGCCTTAATATTTGGGCCGGAAATAAAGTCCGGTAAGCACATGTATAATGAAAATGAATGTACTGGGTGGTGGATGTGGTGAAGGAAAGAGGGTCCTACGTATATCTGCTGTTAATACTCCATGCGTGACCTTGGATCCCAAATCTTTATTTTTTTTTCCACCTTTAATTATTTTCCCGCTCAGCTTTTGGCTTTTGACTTTTGGTTTTTTTTTGGCTGGATAGTCAAATTTGATTACTTTAGTATAAATTCGACCCCTTTTTCCTTCCCCAATCCCAAAATTATCAACCTTATCACTTTGAATCGAAATTTATTAACCTTATTAGCAGACAAACAGATGAATAAAATGAAAAGAAGTTGGTGTCGGCATGACTTTGGAATCTATTCTTTGATGGTAATACTTAAAATTCTTTATCTTGTAGATAGATGATGAATCGGTGTGGCCATTCCTGCTCCATGGGGTCATTCTTTGATGGAACTTAGAAGAAATTCCCTACTTCTTAATTCTCTCCACCCCACTTGCAGATTTGCAGTGCAGGTTTGCCGTTGAATCGATCTTTATTTATTTTGCTTAATGATGATGAGAAAGGTAGTGGTAATTATCTGATCAAAGCATTCAATTCGATATTATCCTAGTAAATTAGTAATTAGGTGTTCAAGTGTTTGGTTGGTGAGGTACATTAAAAGTGAAGAAGCAGAAGGCAGAGAGAAGGAGTGATGAGGGGGTAAGTAGTAAGTACAAACAACTACAGTATGATGAATAAATGAATGTAACATGCATGTGTTCTGCTACTTCTGCTAATGCATACGTACATATATAAGTTACGAAATTAATTTATTTTCAAAGTTTGAAATTCGAGGATGACGTTGGTTGAGTGCATTAACTAGTACCAACACTGCACCAGGATCCTTTGACTCGATCAATATATCACTCCCAAATCATTCCTACTAATGGGCGATATGAGTAATCGATCTGGAATATATTTGCATATGCATCGATGCATGCAGCCATGCATGCAGGTGTTGTTGAATTGAATCAAGCAAGAAACTTTAAAGAGTATCTGCATGCGGATCGATGAATGATGCAAGCATGATGATCTTTGATCAAGACAACCCAAATCGTGCATGCATACTCTGTTCAATTCTCAATGACATTAATGTCGTGTCCGATTTTGAACTCGATCTTTATTTTTCATCACGACATTAACATCAAACACTTCAAATTAAACACATCACATGTATTTTAGTCAACAAGATAAGAAGAAGATCGATCTATGATCTTCTTCTGATTGCGTTTTTGTTCTTGCTATATATCGATCGATCTTCTGCCCATAATCCGATCAGACAGAATAAATACAATCACATGCATGCCTTGTGGGCTAATCACCCACCTTCGATCAATTTGAATCTTAATCATTCTATTTAGAATCATACATACATACATACATCTCGAAATATGCATGTTGCATGGCCCTAGGTAGAGATAAGATAAGGGTTTTGCATAATTCTATATTTTTCTACCCATACCGCCATAGATAAGACGATTAGATTATATTAGAGATCAGATCAGATTAGGTTCTTTGAATAGCGTGATGAAATTTAATTGGGGCAACAAAAATCAAAATCCAAGGTGGCCCAATGTTGTTGGGTGCTATACATGGTGTTGGTATTGCTAGCTAGCTAGCTGCTGCTGCTTCTGGTTTAATTGATTTCTGCTACCATTTGCCATTAATTCCCCACCATCTCTCTTTCAATTCTATCGCTCTCTGACAATTCCTCATACCCAAAAATGGCCAAATCTTGATTTTTTTTTTTAATCGATTGTGGGAAGGAGAAGGGAGAAGAGGATTATATATTGATTAGACAAGTACCACTACTTTTATTTAACTAAGTGTTTAATTAGCAATGAATGAATGAATTGATAAACGATCTTATTTTCTTTGAAATGGCGCTTTCGAATGAGTTGTAAGATTTCCGAATAAAGAGAGCAGAATAAAGTGATTTAGATAGATGAGGAGGATTTTTTTTCGTTGTGTTCCATTTCTTAAAAGCTGGTACATGTGTTGTGTTTGTGTGTAGATTAGAGGCTAAAACTGAAAAGATCTTTTTTTTTATAAGATAAGTGATAGTAAATAGAAATTAAAATACATATACTAAAACTCGAATAAAAAACCTCCAGCTGTTCATCTACTTTAATAGTGATAGTTATCAACTGAACTAATCGAATTGTATGACGAATAAATCGAACATTTTTTTATAAGATACATGATACATAAGTAAATATAAATTAAAATGAATATATTAAGATTCGAATTCTGAACTTTCAGTAATTCATCCACTTTAATAATGATAGTTAATTGTCAACTGAAATAATGAATATATTTTCCTAAATATATTCGTATACAGATATACCTTTATTCCTTCGAATCGTTTAAATTCCAAAATAAAGATGAATTAAGAATTTAAGATGTAGTTTAATTAGTTAATTAGTTAGTTTAGATTTTCCTTCCATATAACAAGTATATTCCAGGAATTTGAAAATCTCAAGAAAATAAAAACACATCCCTAGAAAAAATAGTAATAACCAAAAAACCCTTGTGATGACTTTCAATCTGTCACAAGTAACATTACTGTGTTAAGTCTTTCTTCCACTCTTCTATCAGTTCAGTTCTATGGCGTAAGCTTGATGAATGAATGAATGAATGATGGCTGACATTACAAGCAAACCAAATAACTCTACTCTCCCTTCTTTATTATCTCTGTCTCTCTTTCTTTCTCTATATGTAATTTGCATCTCCGTAAAAAATCTACCCCACACTTCCCTTCTGTGCTTGCTGCTGCACAGTTGCACTTCTGCTGCTACTACTGTTCTTACAGCTCTCACCATTACCTATCACTGATCGATCCTCGCGCTACACCTTCTTCTTTTTCTTCTTGTTTTTCTCCATCTTCTTCTTCTTCCTCCTACCTAAGCGTACGTCTGGGCAGTAGGCAGTGGGTGAACTTAGCTAGGTAATTGGGTTTTAGGTCTTTCTTTGTTTCTTTGTTTTGCAGTCTTAAATATCTGCACAGTGTTGTTTTGATTAGAGGTGTTTTTTAGCTGTCGTTTGTATGAGAAGAATGGAATTAGTAGTGTTCAACACTTTTTGATTTGCTGGTTGTTCGATCTTCTTCTTCTTCTTCTTCTTCTTCCCCGAGCTTAGCTTACCAGAAACAGAAGAGTGGGTTTTGTTGTCTGCAAGTTGCTTGCTTAGAAGAAGAAGAAGAGGAGGTGGTAGCTAGTGGGTTGTGAGTGGGTAGAGGAGGAGGTTTTCATTTGCAGTAAAATTCCGGCGATAGATAGTTTTGGGTCCTTCGATCTTGTTGGGGTTGTCGGAATTGAAGTTAAATATTAAAAAGAGAAAGAAAGAAGACAATTGGGGTGTTCTCGGGGTTCGATCGATCTCTACTTCCCTTTTTGTAATTAAGATTTCAAACCAAAGAACACAGTTCGTTTCTTTTGTTTTATTCTCTTGGGGTCAAAAAAGGAAGAGAGAGATAGAGAGAGATAGAGAGAAAGAGAAAGAGAGAGGGAGGGAGGGAGTTGTCGTGTTGAAGTAATCGATGGATCTTTCCAGCCATGAAGGAGATATCCCAATTCCGACTCCAATCCCGACTCCGATACCGATCAAATACGTCGTCGACCCAACTCCAAACAGCCCAAACACCACCGGCACCGGCATAGTTGAGAATCACGACAGTATCACTTGCTACAGAAACGCACCCCCCAGTAGCGGCGGAGGCGGAGGAGATGGTGGTGGAAATGAAATCAACAAGAAAGGAGTTTGTTTGGTGAAGTACAGGGAGTGCCTGAAGAACCATGCAGCGAGCATCGGTGGTAATGCAACGGATGGGTGTGGTGAGTTCATGCCAAGTGGGGAAGAAGGGACAATGGAGGCTTTGAAATGCTCAGCTTGCAACTGCCACCGGAACTTTCACAGGAGGGAGGTGGAAGGTGAGTCGTCGTCTTTTGAGTTATTATACCAAAACCGGCACCAGCACCAGCACGGCGGCGGGTTCAAGGGGAGGAAAATACTGGGTAAGAAAGGAGTTCTGATTTCTGGGTCGAATACTGATCCATTCATGTACAGAAACTCAGGACACAACAGTCTCATACCAATGCCGTCTCCGCACCACATGATCATGCCGTTGGGTGCAATGCAGACGT
This sequence comes from Zostera marina, assembly GCA_001185155.1. NCBI lineage: Eukaryota > Viridiplantae > Streptophyta > Magnoliopsida > Alismatales > Zosteraceae > Zostera > Zostera marina. The sequence goes on from LFYR01000069.1 coordinate 385,486, forward strand.
CGGACCAGTCCGACGAGATGGAAGGCGTCGGTGGGGGATTTTCAAGACCGATGAAGAAAAGATTCAGGACAAAATTCACCCAAGATCAGAAAGATAAGATGCTCAGTTTTGCCGAGAGTAGTGGGTGGAGGTTGCAGAAGCAAGAAGAGAGCGTGGTGCAACAGTTCTGTCAAGAGATTGGAGTCAGACGAAGAGTTCTCAAGGTCTGGATGCACAATAACAAACACAACTTGCAGACCAAGAAGGACGTTTCCACCATTAATAACCAGCTCTCTTAACTACGTAGCTAATTAAGCCACATGATTTTTACAAATTGTTATTTTCCTTTCATTCCCTGCAGATATCGATCGAACAATCTCTGCTCATCTGCTACTTAATTACTACTTGATGCTTCATTAAATCATCATGCATTCATGCCTGTCTTCAATCTTAATCAATCTTGTTTCAAATCTTTACGCTAATTGAGCATTTTTTTACGTATATGATTCATGAAAGATTGAATGTTGCTGTTTTCAAATAGGAAGCTGATATTTCAAAAACAGTACATGTTACTTTTGAATCTCTGATGAATCATCATCATGATTGATGAAGAAATTTAATTCAAACACACAATAAATTCACCAAACATCATTTATACTATACACATGCTATAGAAAATCATACCAAAGAGGGTTTGGTTTGGTTTGGGGGAGAAGAATCAAGAGAGAAAAGAGGGAGATAAAACTTTCTATTACATTTAAATATTTTTTGAAAATCATGAACAGATATACTGTAAAATTTCAACAGCTAATATCGAAAAACATCATCACTCTCTCTCGCAAACCTAAACGTAATAGACGGTTTATATATATTTCATCTCACAAACCGATTAAATCCAACGATTGTGACTCAATCACCCTTCCTAACCATACCAACAACCAACCCGAAGTGTTCTCTAAAAAAAATAACTGTCCTAAAACTGTGGAATCTAGTCGTCACAACTCATGAGATTTGTTCTATGTTAATAACTAAAAGACTTATCTAAAGAGTAAAGACTAAAGTGATCTTAAGTAGCCCCAAACCCTAATTCATCTATTTTCAATTGATACATCATTATTCATCTTCTTAATTATAAATCAATCCATTCAACGTTAGATAGAGTCTAGAGCATCGAAGCAGCTTATACTTTGAATCAGTATCAAACATACCGAATGGTGCTTCTACCGCGTGAGGATTTCTGGTTCTCCATCTTCGAAAATTAACAGTTCATCCATTTAGATGTACGGGGTTTATGAATGTCGAATCACATCATGTCATTTCCTATCCGTGGAGTTCTGTTGCTTCAGTGCTTTCTCAGTTTCTCCTTGCCTGCCTCTAAGGCTGCTAATGTTCCTGCCGTCCATGATTATTATCTTCAATCTCAAGACCAAATGGCCAATCCAAATAAATCATAATCCATGTTAAATAAATACTTAATAAGAGGGATATCACTGTAATCAATAAAAAATGGAAGCTTTATCAGTAAAAAACAACACTGGATAAGCATGGTACCAGATTGGAATAGTACGAAACATTCAATACTGCAACAATGTAGCTAGCTACAGACTACAGTGATCCTAGATTGGTTTTTTTTGGGGTTATACACATACCACTATGTGCATTGTTTTCTGCGCCGCTAACCCAGATCATCATAAAATTAACTCAATACACGACAAATGATATGCGAAATAATACAGACGCACAGTAATACAAGGCAACATTTCATTAAAAGAGAAGAAAAACAAAAAATGCATTGATTGTCACTTTGTCAGGACTGACCAACTGAGGACCTCAACGACTCAACCGTCTACATTAACAATTTATAAAACAACATCTTAGTTTCTAAGAAAAAAACTCAAAAGATGGCAATAGCCAATATGCATGCGAATGTTTAAAAAACAATGAATTAATGGTTGGTTTAATAAATTATATTTTATTTAGTACCTTGCACTGTTGGTCCACTACTCAAAATTGAATAAATTCTGCTTCTTCCTCATAATATGCTGCTTTCAATCATAAAGGTTAAAATGCCATAAGACAAAATGGCTTCTATTAGAGCAGTATCGGCCAAACGAATCATCTACCTAAGTTACCAATAAACTTATACATGAAATCAAAAGCTCATGTCATTGCAGGCAAGGCAATTGACCATATATATCCTAATCCTGCATATAGACGGTAAACAGAAGTAAATGTAGTTTCAGGCTTTCAACACTGGCTGATGCGTGTCTACCTCGGTCAGTTTCAGCACATCTTATTCAAAACACAATCGAGCTCGGCCAGGGTTTAATAACGACTCTGACATTATCCATCCCTGTAACAATCAATAAAAAATGTAAGAATACAAAATCACTCCAAGGCCAAAGTGATCATATTAATATGCTCATATGCAAAAGAATTTAATCATAATTAAAAAAATTCAAAGCAATATGGATACATCATACATGATTACAGTTTCTTTATTTTGAATGAATTTACTGTTTTATTTACTTCATATACTTTCACACTTTTCCTATATGATGAGAACCATTAAAATTAGTCATGTCGTTCATGTGTTCAATCTTCAAATCTAAGTTGTAATCTCATTATGGTCCCCGCTGATTACTAAATAAAGTCTAAAAGTATGAACGATATATATAAAATATTATAGAAGAACGTGGGTGTATGTTTAACCTGCTCTGCTGCTTTCCTCTTGAACTCGTCATAAGAAGTAGAAACAGTTTTACATGATTCTGCAATATGTTCAGAAAAATCCAGATTTGTTGGCAAGAGATGAGATGACAACGATTGTGCCAAATTTGAATTGTCAAGAATGTTTGGCTTCTTTGATGACCATTTTGAAGTTGATGAATCAATGGAATGAAGCAGTACATATGCCTGTAATTCCAGATAACATTTCAAACATTCAATTTAATAAGCTTCTACATATGAACGATAAGTACATCAAAACTAACGTGGAAAGCTGCTTTGAGAATGTCGTCAGATTTGGCCTGATCTTTTAACAATGCATATACATTTCGCTTTACAGGATTATAGGTGACAATATATTTTTCTTTCTGTCATAATAAGTGGAAGAGATAATAGAAACTCAGGAAGAAGTAGAAAGAAATAATGACCAAACAAAAAAAAAGCAATTATCAATAAAAATGAATAAAATATAAAATCCAATATATATATATAGATGACGAACCAATCTAATAGAGAAAATTGGTACACAAACATTACTATATTAGTATATATACCTCAAATAAAGAATGTATTGAGAGAAAAGAAGCTGGATCTTGAAATGCCTCCCCAAATCTTGAACCTGAAAGAGGAAGGAAGTTATGTTGTAGCAAGTTAGATCAGCAAACTAGAATTGGCTTAACCCTAGATATGTGCAATTGTGCATACCCAAGACAACGGATTTATTTTTCCACCATGGAAGAGTATAGATTTTCTCTTTTGAATTCCCTTCTTGCAATGAAGGCACACACCCTACGAATGAGTAAAGTCAATATAAATACAAAAAAGAATAGGATAAAGAGACGAAATAGTTAATATAATGAAAACAGCATAAAATAAATTTTAGAAAAATTTAGAACGACATCATTGTTTATGAAAAAAATCATGTTGTCTCATTTTTTTTGAAAGCAACCATGTTGTATCATTGTTCTTAAGATTTAAGAATGTATCCCTTGTTACTCAAAAGGTCAATTTACCTTTAGTAATCATCACATAACTTACCTTTAGTTTATTTGTTGTATTTTCTTGTTCTCCTGTCTTTATAAATAGTGGTATCAACTCACATTTAATTCTCAAATAAACTTTTAAGGACTTATTACTCAATGTTTATTTATTATTTTATGCATGCCTGTATATGTGTTTTACATAGAAATGTAGAAAAATCTTAATTCTTAAACAACAAAGTCATCAGAGATTCAGATATATTGTGGTAATCACACAATTTTGATGTCACCATTTATCTTAGTTACCTGTCTTGAGAAAAGACTCAACTGCTACAGTAAATCTTGTCTTGTTTAAAGTATGTAAAACAACAGATTTCACCTGTTCATTTAATGAAATAAAAAGATGAAGGAACCTCGACCATTAGACGAATCAAAATTACTATAAAACTGAGAAAATGAGTACCTCTTGATATGAACTTAAAAGATAACCACATGATAGCAATGCAAATGTAGCAGTTAAATTTGGATAATTTTTTGAGATCATAATACTAAAACCTGTTCCCATCTACACAAAAAAGTTAAAATTTAAATTAGTAGAATGATAATGCATAGGTTATAAGTATAAATTTCAACTAAAGATAAAAATAAGTTGCGATGATTCAGACAATCTTATTGAAGAAAAAAATAATAGAAAATTTGCATAATGATATTTAATAATAAACAAACAATTGCAAATAAAAGAACAAGGACGATTAGTAATATGCATTTTCTCTATTCCATGCCATTTTAATTAAATATCTGTCGTGGTAAAATATGCAAACAAAAAGCCAAAAACTCTCTTGGAAATAAGTCCGATAACCATACCAAATCAGCAATGTTGCTAACACATTCTCCTTTGGCTGTTACATCCCCAATGTTCTCTCCTTTAGCAAAAGCTTTATAAATTGGTGTACGCGTTGATGTTGATGTTACAGCAGCAACATTCTATAACAACAAGTGTGTCATGTGATTGTGTCTTATATGTCTTCGTTATTAAATTAAATGACAACAAATTTGGAAAACCTTAACCACATTAGCTGTACAAGCTAAAGGTAGGAACAAATGTGGCATAACTGAAGTTGCTAGCTCTATACCAGCACCCAATTCTAATAAAAGATCCCCGGCAAAACGTAGCTAGAAAAAATACATTAATATACGTTAAATCGAAAAAAAAATCAGCTTTAATAGTATGGTTGGTAGTTAGTACCCACCTGTTTTAAGTCATAGTCAAATTTCTTCCCTTGTCGAGCAAAGATCAATTTTCCAACACGACCAGCTCCATCCTGTATTAATGATATATTTGTAGGCAGTAGATTTCTTTTAAAGTATACATCACAAACAATCTAAAATGGAATAATTTGTATGCTACGATCTTATTAATTAAATTAGACCCTAAAAAAATCTGATGCCCATCGGGTTTGAACCCATCCAAAGAATTCAAAGTTCAAACAATGTTCTAAAGCATCTAATGTCTAATTTTCCACCTCTGCCATTTAACGAGTCTTAAGTCTTAACTTTTGACATCTATTGGTTGAAATAGAAAGAGAAAAAGATACATTTTTCATGCATGACTATTAGATACCTTGAGGATCCAGTTAATGGCTACGGCCCCTGAAGCTGCTCTATCTCGAGAAACACCAACAGAATTCAGAAGAGTTCTTGTTGTATGAACAGCCATTGCACCACCAAAGAAATGCTAGAAAAATATTTTAAATTACAATTAACTATAAGTGGGTCAAAACTAAAATGCTACTACACATATTAGGAAATCCAAGAAACCAAACAGCATATTAGATTAGATGCTCTGCATATCATACAAGTTAACTAGGATGTCAGAAATTAAATATGTTTCATACACTTTTATTAGATTAAAGAAGTTTATGAACTGTTGGTCAAATAATTTTAATGCTGAATTGTTGTTGAAAATACAAAAGTGATAGATATGAATACCTTCAATGCTCTCCATGTCATGTATGGAGCATACGAAGGGATAACACTATCTGGAAAGCCTTCTGGCAAGGCGTAAGACTTCACAAATCCCAACAATTCCTGCAGCATAAAAATAAAAAATTTAATACATAAGAAGAAGAAAAACATGAGAAAATTATTTGAGTACTTGACTGAAATCACTGAACAACCAATCGATGTAGAATTTAAAGTCTGAAACCACCAAAACTTAATTATAATCAAACAAAAACTGTCATTTAATGAAGTTATGTTACAAATCCACCATTGCGAATTTAGAAATTGCAAGCATCAACAAAACTAGAATCAAGTAGATTAGAATGATTCACAAACAAGCCAAAATTCTACTCACCTGAACGGGATCTGCAGTATTTTGCAACGATACAGCCTTGATCATTCCTTTCCCAAACCTCCTTCCTTTCAAATCCCCACGGGCTACGATTTCATACTCCCACTTCCTCCCATCGATCTCCTCCCTACAAACCAAACTACTAGCAGAAGAAGGAGCCAATCTCTCAGTCTCTTCTATCCCCACTCCCCCATTCCGTTTCACCAACGGAGAAGATGCAGACACCTCCATCATCGTTGTCGCCGTCGCCCGCATACTCTCCCTCACAATAACCCTCGCATCTCTCGCCACGTGAGGGCCCGGAGGCGTGGTTCTCACCCTCATCGGCCCCATTCTATAGGGAAAGAAAAAAAAGAGTTGCGAAGATGTGGTGTGGTTCTGAAGAAAATACAGTTATGACTTATGATTATTATTTACTATTTAGGCCTTTAGAGGTTGTTCATCAACCATCGTCTCGTCGAGGCAGAATTTAATCTCAAATACGAGTCATGAAAAACATCGTTATCGTGTTCTTGCGGATCTATTTAGAAAGTTGAGTGTTATTTGGAATTTCGATGGTTCCAACGCAGTTATGGAATACATGAGGGATCTAAGATTTATTTTATATGCTGACGTGGATGGAAGAGAAAGGTCCGATATCTAATAGAGATCTACAACATTTATCCTATTAAAGCCTTTCATGACCTGTCATGAGTCATAAACTTAGTTGGACATACTTATTTAGAAATAAAAAAAGACAAGTGTCAAGTAGGACCATATTAAGATTAGGCAAGTGTCGCGATTCGGCTAGCGCAATTGCTGAATTCCATCTTCGCAGAAGTTGACGACGGACGTCCATCCGCAGTGAAAGCAAGGTCTATTTATATAAATTATATTATATAAAATATTATATTAGGTTTAAATACAATTTACCATGATTTTAATCTTTATCTCCGTACTCAAAAATGGCCGGGGGTTTCAGCCGGGGCAGAGATTTCAATAGGAAAATCTTCTGATACTAGTTAGTTAAATCCAAACCAAGAGTTTATCCAAACATGGATTTCGATTTTTGAAAAATAATGAATATTTCAGTTCCTACCAAATCCAGTCCAGATATTAGATTGGAAGATCTGACGGAGACAGCACAAAAGATTACGCGTCACTCTTCTCCTTGGGGGCTAATATGGAATGTTATTAGGTGCTTGTCGTGACATATATAGACAAAAAAAATAAAAGGTATAAACAACACATTAGTAGACCTCCTGAGATAGTCCTTAAGAAGATCATTAAAGACGTCAGTCTCTCATTTGATTCAGTGTATTATAAAAAAAACTGTTGTCACCCTTTGAAGACATCTATGATGGAAGTATGAGAAACCAACCTCCTGATACAACGTATCTAATTATTATATAAATAGACTATATAGCTAATGGAAGAGAGTCAATGAGCTTTTTGTTCATTTCTTTTTTACTTCTGTTTCTATTTTTCTATACTCTATTTTTTGTAAACTCGACATTAGTTATATTTTAATGAAATTTAATTACTTAAATAAATAAAAAAACTTATCCGAACACCCAAGAGCTTACAAGATTCATCCAACAAGATATATTAAAATCAGGCTGTTTTCTAGCGCAAATGCCTATTAAAGAAATTTGAAGTTTATACCAGATTACCAGGCCTGTCAGTCTGTCGGATTATGGATGATAATTAACAAGTTCAAAAAATCACGAAGAGAATCATAGAAAGAAAAATGGTGTCTGTACTACTCAAACTTGTAGTGTTTGTCAACTGCGACCGTTACATCCCATGTGCACTTCATACCTTTGGGGAACTCTACCAAATCGCCAGGTCCAATTTCTACAAATTCATCTCCATGGCCGTCTGGGAAGACCTTCACCTTTCCTTCCAGCAAGTAACAAGTCTCTTTGGAAGTGTACTCCCATGGAAATTTGCTCGGTGGACATCCCCATCTGCACACATACACACAACCAATCAACAACACCGATCGAGGAGTCAACGATCATATCCAAAACCCTACGAAAAGCGATCAATCTTGCACTGAAAATGTAAACAAATTAGGGGGGAAAAGATTAATTAGATTTAAAACAGTTTCTCACTTTGGCCAACTCCTGACGCCGACTTCGGCAAGCCTGGTCTCCGTCGGATTCTTCTCGATCTTAATCTCCAATCTCTCCGTCGCCATCGCCTTCACACGGATCCGACACCGTAGTCTACTGCTATCGTTGTTCTTCCGTCGAAGCGCTGCAGATGGGAACAATAGAGGAGGGATAGAAGTAGTAGCCATTTGAGATCCGAGTAGAAGAATCTAGAAAGAGAGTAACAATATAACCACTAACCATTTAACGATAACGATATTGTACACGTCATCACTGAACCACTGGTTCAGAAAGGATTTACGAAGGGTTTCCCAAATCTCTCCTCCCTGATTGGTGGAACTCTAACCTCTACTATTCTTCGGAGATGTCGCGGGTCTCCGGCGTCGGGGGACGGAACGGAAGACGAAGGGATGAAGGAAAAGGACTCCTTTGGAATCTCCCCGTTGCGAATATCAAGGAAATCGGCAAGATCGGACCGGGATTCGGAATCGGGGGCGGATGTGGCGTTGGATTCGGCGTCGGACTCTTTGGAGGTAGGAAAAAGGTTTTTAGACGAAATTGATTTTTAAAAGAACCACCTGTGATAAATGCGCGATCCCTCCAATTGACAGGGACGGGATTCGGAGCGGGGCTCCCCGGATTGCAGATAGGCTTCGGTGTCGGTGCCGGATGTGGGGTTGGCATTGGATTCGGTTATGGCGTGGGGAGAGGAATTGCCTATGACGAGAATCAGAAGTATTCGAATATTGGAACGTTTTTTCGCGATATGGGAAGCCTGCCTCAGCCTTCCGTCGGCACCGGGTGAAGACGCTGCTTCTTACTTTCTTTTTTATGATTTTTGTCATAACAAACCTTTTTTCCTCCCACTTCCAGAATTCAGCTCTCTGATCTGATCGAAGAAGCTGCTTATTTCGCCGAGACACAGGCTGTTCATGCAAGAAAGCAACTGGTGGAAAACGCTAGAATGCTAGAAAAGAAGCTTGAAAAATGGAGGAGATATTGATTAATTAGAATCATTTGAATCATTTGATCATTTCCAATGTTTGTGTATTTGTGCTATCATTGTTTATTTCAATGATTTCGAATAGAATCCGTCACTTTCTTAAACTAAAACCCACATCCAAAACCCTAATCTTCGGTGCTCACCAAATCCAGTCCCAAATCATCACCAACACTAATCTCCACTCCGACTACCCTCTTCTCTCTGATTTCATCTCCACAGTTCTACTCCACCACGGTCCAAGCGATGCATCCCTCTGTCTACTCCACCTCCCCACTCCCACCCTCACACTCTATATCTTCAATCTTGTCCTCAAATCCTCTTTTTTGCCGCATTCCCACTTTCTATGTTTCTACACAGGTATGTTGGGCGGAGGTATCCGTCCTGATAGCGAAACGTTTTCCTTGCTTCTGCGGTCATGTGGTCGGTTTTCGGAGGAAAGGTTTGGCGAGACCGTTCATTGTCAGATTCTGAAGACAGGATTTGGGAGTTGTGTGTTTCTGGCAACTGGGTTGCTGAGTTATTATGCGAAAGTTGGAGAGTTGGGGTCGGCGCAGAAGATGTTCGATGGTTTGTCTGTGAGAGATGTTGTTGCCCATAATGCCATGATCGCAGCTTTGGCTAACGCAGGGAGGATAGGAGGTGCAAGAGAGTTGTTTGATGGTATGGTACAAAAGACCTCAGCTTCGTGGAATTCAATGATAACTTGCTATTGTAGGTCTGGAGATATGAGTTTGGCTGTCGAGATGTTCGAGCGGAATCCGATCAAGGATGTGATTTCTTGGAATGCGATGATAGATGGGTACTGTAAGTTAGGCCAGATGGACATGGCTCTGGGTTTATTTGAGCGAATGGGATCTGCAAAGAATTCAGTGACTTGGAACACAATGATTTCTGGTTATGTTCATCTTAGGGAATTTCAGGTAGCTACTTTGCTGTTTCAGAAGATGCAGGTGGAGAATGTGAGATTTACCGAGGTAACCATGGTTTGCTTGTTGTCTGCTTGTGCACATTTGGGTGCTATTGAAATGGGGAGATGGATTCATGGTTACATTAAGAATCACAGGATCAAGGTTGATGTTGTTCTAGGAAATGCATTGATTGATATGTACTATAAGTGTGGGAGAATCGATTCTTCTCTAGAAATCTTCCATTCAATGCCCATGAAGAATATTTTCTGTTGGAACTCAATCATTGTGGGACTAGGAATGCATGGATGTGGAAGAGAAGCCCTAGAAGCATTTCATGCAATGAAGAAAGACACAAGGATTAAACCTGATGGCATAACGTTTGTCGGTCTTTTATCTGCTTGCAGTCATTCTGGTTTGGTTTCTGAAGGTAAAAAATGCTTCCTTCAGATGGTTGATACCTATGGTGTTGAACCAAGGATTGAGCATTTTGGTTGCATGGTAGATCTTCTTGGTCGTGCTGGTTTCCTCGAAGAAGCGTTAGGTTTCATAAATAAAATGCCAATGAAACCCAATGCTGCTGTGTATGGAAGTTTATTACATGCCTGCAAAATTCATAGGGATACCGAGCTGAGTGAGCATGTAACACAGTGCTTATTGGAGTTAAACCCTAGTGATGGGGGTAATTATGTTTTCCTATCAAATATGTACGCATCTTCAAATCGTTGGGAAGATGTGGAGAGATGTAGGAGGATTATGGTGGAGAAAAGAGTTCAAAAGATACCTGGCTGTAGTTCCATAGAAGTTGATAATGTTGTTCATGAGTTTATTGCTGGTGATACTTCTCATCCATTGTTCTACCAGATTAATTCTTTTCTAGACGAGATATGTATGGAACTTAGGGAACTTGGGTATGAACCAGACATAAAATCAGTACTTCATGACATTGAACACGAGGAGAAAGAAAATTCAGTCAAGTATCATAGCGAAAAAATAGCTGTTGCTTTTGGGCTTATGAGTATTGGTGGAGGAAAACCAATCATAGTAGTGAAGAACCTTAGAGTATGCTATGATTGTCATGAGGTTTTGAAGCTTTTGGCTAAGTTATTTGGGAGAGAAATAATTGTAAGGGATCGTAATAGATTTCACCATTTTAGACAAGGGGTTTGTTCATGTAATGATTACTGGTGAGGATTCTTGCACTAAATCTTCTGGGTATACTTGGATAACTTGCTGTTTATTAATTGTAGCTTTGCAAATAATTACGATTCATGTATGCTACTATGCTCTACATTGTTATCTAAATAACCTCTGACATTGATGATTTATTTGTTTCACATTTTTATTGCTAAATAGTAAAAACAGAAGTAGGAATCAAATCGATAAGTCAAACCAATGTATATATATATGTTTTTAGACATTAGAAGTCGAATTACAAACCATATAATCCAATAGATCACAGCAAATGAAGGGTAGATAATTTCAGACAAGGATGGAGAATTAAATACAAAGAAAAGAAAAAATTCTACAAGAAGCAGAAAGGCATCACCATTGAAATTTTTGGAAAATATAAATTTTGGTCTGTACTAGTTGGTTTTAAGAGATTGCTTGGCATCGCCATTGACAACGGTCCGCTTTTCCTTTTCTACTTGTTCCACATCTTTTATAGCAACTTTGCTATGTGAAACTTTATTTGCCTCAACTGCTATTTCCTTCACAACTTCCTCCATTGCATCCAGTCTCGCCTTCATCTGCAAAAGTGCAGTTGAAGATGTATTTTCCACATCCTTTAATTTTTCTTCTTTTTCCTCTTCTTCTTTGGCTCTCTTCTTTCTTAACTGTAATTCCTGTAAGAAAAAACAACTTTGATTAGTAGTATACTGCTGTACTGCTAACATAGTACAAATCAATCAAGTGGAATTTAAAGTAATCATTTTTCTGTTACCAACCATATCCATCTTTTTCATATCAGTTCTTGCATATCGAGCCACCAAATATACAGCTGTCGAGACATGTGTTTAGATTTAACTCAAAAATCTGAATATGTTAAATTGATCATCTAGGATTATTTTAAAGAAGTAAAAAATTCATAATCTTGCTTAATTCAAACTTTAAATTTTCGGCATTAGCCTCTCCTTTAGATCAGAGAGGATCTACAAGAAAATTTTCTATACAAAATTAGAAGAAACCACTACGCAATTGTGGGAGACTAACCTCCTGAGGCAACACACATAGTTACCATACTACTAAATAGGGTAATAACTATTCTCCCTATCATTTTGTAATATAGGGTAATAGGCATTGCCCTCATCTTAATTAATGAAAAAAAATACTTCTTTAAAAAAACATAGAATTTAAACTGGTATTTGTATTTTGTACCATTAAACTTTTTAGAGAGATGAAATTAATGGTAATTGTACTATTGAACTTTTTAGAAAGAAATGTATTTATTTATCCAAAACATCTCAATAATTCCAGATTCATCAGAAATATAGATATGAATCTTGATTTTTTTTTAAACCCTACACAAAAGAATAGTTTGATCAGGGTTTTTTAATCTACATTTTAAAAAAAGGGATTCCAAAAATCTTGTCAAACACCAAAATAAATCCAATCCATCAAAAAATAATATGCAATCCACATGCAACATAAAATTAAGAAAAGATGAAAATTGTACCCAAAGAAGGCAGGCACACAAAGAACAATTGTACCAGATGAAAATCAAGCCTGCCAAAAAAATGAGCTATAAATTTATGAACTGTGTGGATTGAAAGACAGATTCTGGAGAGTAAATTTACCTACCCAAACTTCTTCCTCTTGGGAGGAGCTGTGAGGAGAATCTTAGTAGCTGTCATGAAATCTAGATCATGAACCTGTTGGTACGCTTCTTTTCTAGTCATACCACTTCCTCTTTTTACTTCTTCCAGTGCATTTTTATTCTTATCTGTACAAAAATGCCGAACTCCAAACAAATTATTGTTCACATTACGTTGAAACCAGAGCCATCCGTTTCCTATAGGAGTCTGGTTTCTCATGATCATTTTGGCCATGTTTGCCATTCTATTTTCTAAATGGCAGGAGGATAATAAAAATTATAATAAGTGTGAAAAAATTTGATGAAGAAAATTTTCCACTGATTACAGTGGAAAATAGAGAGAGAGAAAATAATTATTATCCAAGCAAGACCTTCTTAACCATAAACCCACTCATTGGCGGCTCCCTCCTCATCAGTCAACCATTCACTATTGTAGTTGATTTCTTCCGTTGCTATAGGGTTCAAGTCCCTACATTCTAACTTGCGATTTGATTGACGTTCATTTAACCTCTTGTTAAAGTTAATGTACACAAGCTTTCCTATTCGAATCACCTCAAGATGATTGCGTTTCTTTGTATGGATCTAAATAAGAATTTGAGAATTGTCAATTAATGATTTCTAACACATCCCTCAATCTAATGTCCCCAACCTGTAGTACTTGCAAATTCTTATTTCTCCATATAATATGGTTGGTATTCTCAGAGCAAGCTATAAGAATGTGTCTATTAAAAGGGCAGTTGAAAAAAATATGACCAATGGTTTCAGGCTTTTGGTTACAGAGGATACATATAGGCTAGGAGCTGGAACTCCCCATAATCTGAGGGTGGTGAAGGATGGAAGGTGTCCCCACCTCATCCTCATAGGAAAACTAAGTATTTGGGGGGCTTTTTGGACCAGATACCTTTTGCTAGGGGGTCAGGTTGCCTAGGGGTTGCTAGTGCTCCACATAACCTTTGTAAGGAGCTACCCCCTTTCAACCCAATAAAACTTAAGTTGAAATTACTACCACAACTCATTAACCTATCAATGTTAGTTTTGCACTTAAGGATGTTTTTCCACATAATGGAATCCCTAGAAGGGGAGACTTGGATATCCCTCATACTCCTACCCTTGATATTTCTATCCCTAATCTAAAGGGATAGGATAGATTCACTTTTGGATCAGAAGTAGTGAGCTCTTTTTATGTTGGAGGCATAAGCAGAGCCTTCAAAGTTTCTGACCCCTAATCCCCCTACTATTTTGGGTAGGACCATTCTATCCCAAGGGGAGGATTTGTTACCATCCCAAATGAACTTATATGCAATTTGCCTAACCTTATTGATAACTGAATTGGAAAGGGAGGTTCCGTTTATCCAATACGTGAACATGCCTGCAAAGAGCCAGTTCACTAACTGAATTCTTCCCCCATAGGATAGACACCTACCTTTCCATCTACCCAGAGTCTTTTTCATTGGCTGAATTAGACCAACACATTGCCCTAAGCTCTTCCTTTTGCCTGAGATTGGGACACCCAGGTAGGTGAGGGGGAGAGGCTTAGGAGGGAAACCTATGATTTCATGCAAGTGTGGGAAGGAGTCTACCACCTTAGATTAATCGACACTACTTTTATCATTATTGATCTCTAGGCCAGATAACTTAGAAAACACTTCTAGAGTTCTAGTATTTCCTTAATGGATCTTAGGGGCTTCAGGTTTGCCTTAGAAAATATGAGTATGTCATCTGCATAAATAAAATGGGAGACAGATCTTGCACCATTGACTTGGTAAGTATCTATTTTCCTCTCATCTACTCCCTTTTGGATGAGTCCGCTCAGACAATCCATAACCAGATTAAAGAGTATAGGGGAGATTGGGTTTCCTTGTCTCAGTCCTCTGTGGTTTTTAAAAGGCCTAGTGGAAGTACCCTCCCAATGACAGAGAATGATGCAGATTTTATGCAGTTGGATATGAGGGTTATACAATGTTGAGAGAAGCCCATTACTCTGAGAGTTTCAAGATTGCATCCCAGCTAATAGTGTCAAACGCCTTCCTCAAGTCCACACTTAGCATACACCTTTTGGGGGTTCTTGCCCTATCAAACCCATGCAGCATTTCCTCAGCCAGGAGGGTGTTATCAGAAATGACCCTACCTATCATAAATGTTGTTTGGTTGGGTGAGACCAGCATATTGGCAACCTCATTGATCATATTGGCTAGAATCTTAGAAAGGATCTTTTAATGAGGATCTTATAGTAAACTATTAGGGCTTGGAAGCCCTTGTGGGTCGCTCTAGGCCGTGAACCCCATGCGGTGGCCTGGTCCCTGGAACTGATCGGTCCATAACCCAATTCTGGGGTTGGGGTACAAATTCTAAGTAATTTCAATTATCTAGTTGTGTTTAAAAGTTAGAGGTACAACTAAAATGATGAACTGTAAGCAACAAGTACAATTTTACAGTATTTTTAGACATTCCCTCCATATGCCACATGAATAAATCATTCATTCATTTGCATGTTTGCAATTCAAATTGCTATTTTGGGCATAAAATTTATACTATTCATTCTATTACAACATTTGCAGGAATTCATGTTTTGCTACGTTAGCTTTAACTTCTCTCCATATTCTAACACTAGCTGGAAATCTCATCTTGACATCCTCTAGAAGATTCCTTGCCTCTTCAAACTTTCCACAACGTGCAAGTCCATCAATCAAAGTCTTCATGATCGAAAACTTAGGAACCCAATTCATATCCATACTCTCCCTGCAAAATCTCAACCCTTTCTCAAACTCCCCAGCTTTGCATAGATAGTAAATCATAGTAAAGTAGCACTCATCATCAGCAACGCAACCTTTGGTGACCATCTCATCAAATATCCTATTCGCCTCTTCTAAATCTCCTTCTCCACATAATCCATGTATTAGGTGGTGATATGTCACAGAATTTGGGTTCATACCCTTAGAAATTGTTTTCTCCAACAACTCCCTCGCCTCCTTTGTTCTCCTAAGCTTACACAGACTCTGGATTCTAGTGTTGACGGTGCTGATTCCGATGGAACAATGGTTGTTTTTCATCATTTGGAGAACTCTATTCACATCTTCCAACTTCCCCTCTCTGTAAAGTCCGGCGATCAACGTATTGTATGATATCGCATTGGGCTTCACCTGTTGTTTGAAGATCGGAAAGAGATGAGGTAAGTAAAAAAAATCCATTGATGGCATAAAGATGAGATTTTTATTTACCCCTTTCCGCCACATCTCGTCGAGAAGGGAGAAGACCGACCGTGACGAATTGTCGTGGCATAGGCCCGTGATGACGGTGTTGTAGGTTCTGATATCAAGAGTGATATGGAATTTTAGAGAGAATTTACGGAAGAGATTGTAAACTTGTTTGTAGTTTTTCGTCACAATATGAGCAAAGAGAAAGGCACTTAAGGTTTTGAGTGTTGGAGTCGTCGACAGAAAAACTTCGTGAGCAGCGTCAAGCATACCAGCTTTGGCGAAAAGGACGATGGCATCGTCAGGGGGGAGATGGGAGAGAATAGATCGGATGGACGAGGGAGAGTTTGCGGCGGCGAGATTTGTGACAGCAGCCGTGAGGGCGATTCGGAGGTGGTGAGGAGAGGGTGCCGTGCGATTAAAGGATTGGAGGATTTGGAGAATCTGTTTGGGATCTTTGGTGGATCTGATGATAGAGAGAGCCGATCTTGGCGGAGGAGTGCGTTGGATAGCGTACGGTGCCAATGAGAGACGGCGAAATGGAAGAAGTACGACACGGGAAATGGATCGCACCATCATGTTATTAAGTGTAGTTCAAGAACTACCTTTTGATGATAAAATATTAGCGATCGATCTCAAATGAAGAGTAGGCTGAAAATGAGAAATACAAATTAGTTGAGAGTCATCAGAGTTCATTGGAGGTCACATTATTAAGATGCACATACAAAATACACTGTTAAGCTACACATCAATATTAGAAATGAAATGGATCATCTACTACATCTATGCTAGAGTTTTAAGTTACGACTTTGCATAGTTACACCTATACAACATCATGCACTATTTACATATATATTGTCATCGATAGGAAAAGGTAGCATCATGGTATGATATTAACAATACTAAAAGTCTTGGATCAACAATGTTATAGGCATATTGTCAAATAAATGAGAGTCTAATGACTTTAATCTAATGGTATGTTTCTTATTACTTATTAGAG
This sequence comes from Zostera marina, assembly GCA_001185155.1. NCBI lineage: Eukaryota > Viridiplantae > Streptophyta > Magnoliopsida > Alismatales > Zosteraceae > Zostera > Zostera marina. The sequence goes on from LFYR01000069.1 coordinate 402,538, forward strand.
TGCATATCATATTGATACTGCTAACAAGACTTTTAAACTTGTATTACCTCATCGTAATACTTCCCTAAATCCCTAGTCTATATTCAGATCCCTACCACATACGATATACCATTCTTAATCCCCACAAACATCCATAAAAATTAAAACAAGATGTATCATAAAAAAGAGAGTCGTATTCTTGTTATCAATCGCTAAAACACAAATGAAACGAAGAAAACCCAAAATAAATATTGTAAAAATCAAAATATTTTTTACCCAAACCGGAAGGAGAGTGAATTTCACTTTTTTTTTTACCCAGCTGGTGATTTCACAACAATGTGAAATCGCTGGGCGAGCCATTGTGTAAGAGGAAGAGGAGAAAGCTTACCGGCAGGTGACTTCGACTGGCTTCGATGAAAAAAAGATAGTGAAGAATGGGAGAGGGAGGAGGTGCGCCGGTGGATTTAGGTATTCATGTTGTGACTACGTGAGAATGGATTAGTCGATGAGGGTCATTTAAAAATATACGACTAACATTTTGGACCTTTTAGTTATTTTCGATCATTTTGGTTGCTAGAATAATAAAATTAGTCAAAAATATTCATAATAACAAATAGACATAAGACATCAGTAAAAAAAATGATTTATTTGTTTTTATTTAACAAATATGAAAACCATGTATTTATTGGACAACTAGGATCAAGTAGACGCATCCAACCTGACCGCACCTGATTTTAAAAGTTTAATAGTAGTAGTTAATAAAATAAACACACAAAAGTACAAAGGTTCACCGTCAATAGAATGATCTCTCTCTTTGGGAGTTTAGGTCTTTTGATATTCTTATTTAGGGCACGCATCACATGCGACGTGCCAAAATGCGCTAAATGCGACGTGCAGATTCTGATCATCGGATCTCTTAATTTAATGTCGGTCGTCCAATTGTTAATGGTAGTTGTAGTAAGATGTTTAACTAGAAGTCGTTGGGTAATAGCATGTCGAATGATTTTTTTGTAACTGTTCACTAGCTACTTCACTAGAAATATAGTAGCGTCGTATCGTCAAATCACTAGCTGCTTCACGTCAGGGAGGTTTTATTTTTCCGTCGATCGACGCGTCTATTGACGTATAGAAGTCTAGGGTTTCTATTATTTTCCCATTTTCCTTCGATTTCTTCAAGTTGTGTTCTTGGCACTGTCGTTGGAGGAGAAAAGGAAGAACTGCGATTCCCAGCATACGCCGCTTGTTGAGACTGCCGCCTCCGATTCAACGCGAAGTTGACACTGCCGCCTCCGATCTCCGGTAAAAGTTTCCCTTTTTTTGGCATTCGTTTTTTGATACTGTCGGGATGTTCTGGGCTCAATCATTCTTCCTCCATTTTCTTCTTCTCAAACTCTGTTGATGATCTAAAAACTCTTTCTATTATTTTCTCTGTTGGGATTAATGATGATTAAGTTATATTAATGTGGGATTAATCATTTAGTGAAGGATTTCTGTGGGATTAATCGTTTAGTGAAGGTTACTGTGGGATTAATGATTTATGATGTTTCTGTGGGATTAATCATTAAGTGAATGTCCTTGTTCTGTTGATGATGGGGTTAATGAGATTGATGATGGGGGTTTACATGTAAACAGAATGATGGGGGTTTTGTTGATGATCAACATTTCTAATAAAAAACCAGAATGTGGTAAAATCATTTATGTGGGATTAATCATTTTTCTGTTTTTTTTTATGGTGTTTTATTACTTTTAAATGATTTTAATCAAAGTTTCACTGCTTAATGTGGTAAATCAAAATGTGGTAAATCAAAATGTGGTAAAATCAAAATGTGTTAAGTTCACGTCAATAGGATACTATGTTGAGATGGGGGTTAATTGAATATTGATCGACTTCTATTTTGTGATGGGATTAATCATTTTCCTGTTTTTTTTATGGTGTTTTATTACTTTTGAATGATTTTAATCAAAGTTTCACTGCTTAATGTGGTAAATCAGAATGTGGTAAGATCAAAATGTGTTAAGTTCACGTCAATAGGACACTCTGTTGAGATAGAGGTTAATTTAATATTGATCGACTTCTATTTTATAATAGGGATTATTGATACTCTTATATATATGATTTTTCCTATTTTTCTTAATGGGATTATTTTTTTTTCTGTTTTGAGATAAATAAAATTAGGTTAGGTGATCATGTAAAGTTTTTCAATTGAATTTATAATTTATATACATGTATAGCAATGAATTGTTGTCTTTTATCAAATGTTCGATTGACAAGTAGTTGTTGATTACTTTTAAACATGGGAGGTTCATTTGGTAAAGAGAGAGTAGAACAAAATGATTCAGTCCCTAAGGAAGGGAGTGAGGTGGGAGAATCTTTTAAGCCATTATTTTCACATGAACGAATTAAGAATATATGCGAGGGTATCACTGAGAAATTAAATTCCATACATGATCCTGAGGATATGAATTAAGTTAGTACCGTATGTGAGGCCTTCTACTGTTACTGAAAAAGTGGCCAACATAGATTATGGTGGTGATCTGAAATCTTTGAGTCCCCCAAGTCGTCCTGTTGATCTGAACTCTTTGAGTCCCCCAAGTCGTCCTGTTGATCTGAACTCTTTGAGTCCCCCGAGTCATCCTGTTGATCTGAAATCTTTGAGTCCCCCGAGTCATCCTATTGATCTGAAATCTTTGAATCCCCCGAGTCATCCTAAAAAAGTGGCCGACACAGATTATGTTGCTGAAAAAGTTAGTAATATTGTTGATCTGACTTCGATTCCCCCAAGTCGTTCGGACTTTAACATACCCAATGAGTGTAGTAACATTAGACTTGATGGTGATGATTTGTCACCCAATGACGAAGTACATGTTGATCCCCCCTTCGTACATGTTGATAAGTCTAACCCTTTTAGTGCCTTAGGATCTATATCTCTGATATCGTCGTCGTCCGACAAAGAAGTGGATTGTAGTATTGTAAGGTGTGTGAAGAACAAAGAAAAAAACATCCTCGTCCGACAAATCTGTTTTTATCAGAACACTACGTTCTGGGAAAATATTTTTTTCAGATGGAGATAAATCGACTAGGAAGTCTAAGATAATGCCTGGAAGTCCTTCAAAGCAACGTAAGGTGGTTGCTCGTAAAGTAATTCTTGAAAAAAAATCTTAAGTCCAAGGGTAAAGCTTCTATGATTGAATCTGAATGTTCGGAAGCAGAAATAGAGTATCATCATTCATCTAGTCAGTATTATATGAATTGTATTAAATCTATTAACTATTTCGTCTAGTAGTCGAACTTATGCATATTCATGTAGGTGGAAGTGATTCGGACGAAGATTACAATCAGGATATGGAGATGGTTGAAATGATAAATAAAATGATGAATGAATTACCAGATGACATGCCACTATGTCAATTGTTCCCAAAGAAGGATCTGAAAAGAAAGGCAAACGATAGCAACATTGGTAATTTTAATTTAAAATTCTCATTAATAAAATTATTATATTACTTAATCGATTACTTGATGCAGCTAAGAAGAAGAAGACTAAGAAGGCGAGGCAATATGTGGAAATTGATGAACTGCCTAATGCTGAGTTCCCCAAATCGTACGTCAGGGGTGCAAAAAACAATATGTCTAGAAATGGTTTTTAATCAATTATACAATAATTGTTAAAATTCAGACTGTTATGAATAAAAAATATTTGGTTACAGGTCATTGCCTCATACAAAACAGATGCTGCTACTCGGGTATGATAAACGCATATTTATTAGTGAAGGATCAACTTCCCGAAGAATTCTTCGCATACATAAGGAGTTTGGGATTCGGTCATTTCCTGAACGATGTCGAGGTCGTCGTGAATCCTTTTCATCTAGACGACCTTGTTGGTGTTGGATCGTGATCCGAGGCTATAAGGGGGGATAATAGCCTCTTTTCGATTTATACAGGTTGATTGTGGAATTACCTGTAAACACTTAATAAACAATTGGTTGAACAATAATGATATAGAGATATTACAACTTTGATTGATATAATAATGTAATTATTACTCTTCGAAGCTTACTACAGTATATGAATACTGAGTCAACTTGTTTGATAATGTTTTACAAGTAACTATAGTATATGAGCACTAAGTTATATTGTAAACACAAATTGTATTGTAGAGTAAATGACCAGATAACTGGATATATTGATAAGCAAGTAAATGACCAGATAACTGGATATATTGATAAGCAAGTAAATGACCAGATAATTGAATATATATGATAAGTAAATGCTTGAACAAATATATGAATTAGGATTTAAAGCAATGAATATAACTTCAGATAGTTGACCAGATAACTGGATGAGGGATCTGCGTAAAGTAGTCAACCTCTGTATTTGACCAGATAACTGGAAGAGGGATCCTTTCAATTAAGTGTTGTTTAGTTGTTTTTAGATGAGAGATAAAAACTAAAGTTAACAAAGAACAACACAAGAAATTTATACTGGTTCACCCAAACAAGGGCTAGTCCAGTCCCGACCAACTGTCGGAATTTACTCGCCTAAAGGTTATAGGAAAACCTTAGAGTATCAAGGAAACTCTTAAGAACCTTTCTAAGCTTTAAGACTATTTCGCTTAGGAACCAGTCTTTTACGGGTAGACTCACACCTTAGAGTATCAAGGGCACTCTTAAGAACCTCTAACTTTTGCGGGTAAGTTAGTACCTTAGAGTATCAAGGAACTCTTAAAAACCTCTCTAAGCTTTAAGACTACTTCACTTAGGAACCAGTCTTTTACGGGTAGACTCACACCTTAGAGTATCGAGGGCACTCTTAAGAACCTTTAACATTTACGGGTAAGTTAGTACCTTAAAGTATCAAGGAACTCTTAAAAACCTAGAAATCTTTCAAGGTAGATTCGACTTAAGAGTTTTCCCGGAAACTCTATAAAACCAAACTAGAGTTTTATGGTTGAACTCAAAAACCTTCTCTCACACTTTGTTACTATTGAGACAACTCTCTCAACCAAAGTGGACACACACAAGAGGTGATTAGAGGAGTGGAATATTTAAGCAAACACTACAAAAAACCAGCGCAGTTCTGGCGGCCAGGCCGCCGGTATAATGGTTCCTGGCGGCCAAGCCGACGAAATTCCATCGCCGAAATTTTGGATTCCGATTTTAACAGAAATTGTCCCTGCGGCTTAGTCGCTGAATTTTTTTTTTGAAAATTATATCCCGGCGGCCAGGCCGCCGGCTGTTAATTTCGGAAAATAATTTTCCGGCGGCCTGGCCGCTGGTCAATATTTCCCGGCAGGAAAAAAAATTCCCCGGGAAGAAATTTCTGGCGGCCTAGCCGCTGGTCACTTTTGAAAAATAAAAAAAAAATTGAAATTAATATGAAATTGAAAATAAAATTAAAAATGAAATTGATATTGAAATTGATATTGAAATTGAAATTGAATTTGAAGTTTAATAATTAATGTAGAACAAAAATTAACTTCGACAATCACTAATTTAACTCAGGTAAGCGCAAGTTCGGATTTTGAGCGAGCATTGCGGAGTTGTATTGTTGGAAAAACGCCATTTGACGAGCCATAAACTCTTCATTCTGACGAGCCATAAACTTTTCAAATCACAAATTTGTAAATCCGCAAAACAAACCTTCAACCTAAAATAAACAAACACTAAATTAAAATGAATTAAACCTAAATAACATAAATCATGTACACTTAATTATTCAATAACACTTCAATAACATAAATCATGTACACTAAATAACATAAATCATTCATTATTCAATAACACTCAATAGTAACAAATAACAATAACACATACATAAATAACAATACACTTAAAATAAAATTCAGTAAGATTGACTGGAAATCTATTTTATTTTAAATCATACACACATGACACATGATAATTAAATAAAAATCATTAAGCTGGACTGACTAAATGTTATTTTAAACAAGTTGGTTGGGGATTTAGATAACACAATGAATGTTTTATTATTTATCATTATTGATTTATTTTATTTATTATGTTTGTGTGTCAGCAGGACATGTTTTATTCCAGCAAACATGTTTTATTATGTCTGTGTATATATTCCAGCAAACATGTATATATTCCAGCAAATGTTTTAATATCAACATTGATCAACACAGCCTATCAATGACATAAATAAGGATGCAAACAAAAATAACAAAACTTTAGGCTTGCTAAAAACAGATAAGATAAATATAGAAAGCAACAGGATCATCATGGTATTTTATTTGAGAGAAATCTGATTTAAACTTTAGGATCACTAAAACACAGATAAGATAAACATAGAAAGCAACAAGATCATCATGGTATTTTATTTAAGAGAAATCTGATTTAAACCTTAGGATTGCTACAACACATATAAGATACACATAGAAAGCAAAAGAGCATCATGATATTTTATTTGAGAGAAATCTGATTTAAACTAACTACTCTTAAGTCTTAACAGTAGCTAAATATACCATTGGTTATCTCCTTGCCTCTCTACACCGACAGATCTACCATCTACAATCATAGATCCAAAACCACCCCAATAAAACCATAACAATTATCAAATTAACTATTTATTTTTCTGACCAGAACACTAAGAGATCCACCGCTTATGGTATTCTCCTTCTATGTGAAAATGATTTCACAACTAAAATCTAAAAGAAGAAAAAGAAACACATCGATCAGAAATCAATTAATATATCCTACCGATATACCATTTACAATCATCGATCCGATATCACTTCAATAAAGCAACAACAATTATCATAACAATTGATTCTATTTATAACTTTCACAAATCATAACTTTCACAAATAACAACAATAACAAAATTACAAAGAACAAACAAAGAAACCCCAAACCCCAAATCCCAAAATTACAAAGAACGAAGAAAAAGAAAGATTACAAACAAAGAACAATAATAACTTTCACAAATAATAAATCCCAAAATCAAAAAACCCCAAATCATAAACCCCAAATCATAAACAACAACAAAAAATGAGAGAAAAAGATGAAGAAGATAACACAATAACAAAAGAAGATAACTAATGGAGGATGAAGAACATACCTTTAGGAAGAACTTCGAAGATCACCGGAGATAAATGGCTGGAAGATCACCGGAGACAAGTTGGGGGAGGGTTTGGTAGGAGTGGGAGTAGTGGAGACGTTTTTGGGGGAAAAGAAAATGAAAGAAATCTGGAATTTTTTTTCTTATATAAAAATTTTCCGGCGGCCTGGCCGTCGGGAAATACTTAAGTTTCGTTTGACTTAGTTTGACTGTACGGGGGACCACGGCGGCGCAAGTTGTAAATTTAGAGTTTTCCAAAAATCCTGGCGGCCAGGCCGCTGGCTACTGAAAAAAACAAGCGGGAAAAAGTATCCAGCGGCCAAGCCGCCAGCAATTTTTCTCCCGACCGTTGAGGGTTTTAGTATGCCGGCGGCCAGGCCGCCGGAAAATTTCTTCCCGACCGTTGGTGAATTGGAGCTGGCGGCCAGGCCGCTGACATTTTTTACAAAAAAATATTCCGTCGGCCTGGCCGTCAGCAAATTTCTCTCATTTACGAGGGAAAATTATGCAGGCGGACAAGTGTAACCTTCCGTCGGCCTGGCCGCCGGGAGATGGGCGCCAGAACTGCGCTGATTTTTTGTAGTGAAACAACACTTCTAACTTGTAGAGATGAACAAGAAGATTAGAAGAAGAAGTTGGTGAGCTTTTGAAGCTTTGGAAAGCTAGGACACTTGAACACTTGAAAGCTTGGAAGCTTGGAGGCAAAAACGTGTGGGCAAGTGTGGAGTGAAAGCTCTTGAGTTTGCTTGTAGTGTGGTGAGTGAAAATGAGGGGTTTACCCTTCTATTTATAGCCTTGGCCACTCAATGTCCACCCTTGGATCTTCAATGGATGGCTCCTTGATTTTTCACATAAATCCAAGTTTTGTCTTTGATCTTATCTTGAATAATGTTTTTCTTGGATAGAGTTTGTTGGAGAATCTTATCTTTGTATAAATTCAAACTTGAATAGTGTTTTGTCCCCTTGGAATATTATACCTTGAATAAAGTGTCAAAAGATAATAATAATAATAATATTCAAGGTAAAAATGCAATTATTCCAAATAATAATATTCAAGGTAAAAATACAATTCTCCGAATTTGACTTTTAACTTTGACTTAAACCTTTAACTCAAATGATTAATTAATTAATTGGAGTTAGGTTTAATATCGATTGACTTATTTAACCCCTATTGATTAATAGTGTAATTAGGGTTTAAATTGACATGATTAAAATATAATTCTATGTCGACAATTTTGATTCTACATTTGGAAGATAAGGTGTTAGAAATGACCATTGGTGATGTAGGGCATATCTTGGGTCTTCCATTTTCAGGAGCTATGATATGTATTGATAAGGAATCCGAAATTACTTACTGGACACCATTTTGGGAAAAATATTTCAACGACTCGCAAGTAACAAAGTAAGAAAGATATTTCAGTAGTTGATCTTTTGATATTTATTTTAACCTCATCCATTTTGCAGTTCAATGATAAAGGAAGTCTTCAAGAAAACAGTACGCGAGGGAACTGACGATCCAGACTATATAGAAGACTGTTTCCGCTTGTGGTTCTGTATGTTGTTCTCGAGTTTTCTGTTACCAACCACAAGAACAGTGTTCCCGTTGAAATTATTCCATTACCTAGAGAGAATGGAATATATTTCAAAATTTAACTGGTCAAGTCTCATATTCAATCAGATATTCACAAAGATGGATAAGGCTTCGCAATCAGTTCAACGTCGAGAGAGAATTAGTGGTCGAGTAACAGAATACGTCCACGGATGCGCCTTAGTTCTTAATGTAAGTATAAACGATTTTTTAGTATGAATATAATATTTATTGGTTTTATTAAACTATTGCATGATAGGTATTCATTCCTATGGGAGCATACGACTCTATTCAGACCTTCGCCAAGGAATTCAATCATATTTCAAAGATATGAGGGATGTTCGAAGAGGAGGGCCCGCACAATAGAATCTCTATGTAACGAAGAGGTATTGTTCATTGTCTAAGTCATATGAAATATAAATAGAATTTCATATTATGCATTCTTAATGTAGGTAACAATGAAAGCTATGTTCTACAACGTGGAAAATGCTTCAACAAAGGTTAAAGGTCGATAGAAATTTGTAATCTTGTTATGTAATGATTCAAGTAGAATTTGTAATTTATTTCGTACAAAATTCTGTTCTAGTACTAACTATGTAATGTTGTCAATGTAAATGTTGTTATGTGATAATAATTTGTACTTTTATTTTACGTACTTATATCCTCGAGAGCTAATATTGGTCGTCGAGGGGTATTTTAAGAACTCGAATGCTAATATTGGTCCTCGAGAAGTAATATTGGTCCTCGAGAAGTAATATTGGTCCTCGAGAGCTAATATTTGTCCTCGAGGGCTATTCTCAGTCCTCGAGGGCTACTTTCAATCATTCAATTACTTCTCGATAGCTCGAATTAGTCCTTCAATTACATTTTGTTAATGATTTCATTCGTGTATGTGTACGCGAGGTAAATACTTGTAATATTTTCATATTTTTGAATAACAGGAGGATAAGCAACTATATCAACCTACCTTATCTGATTTCAAAAGAAAAAGACCCTACTGGAATTGCGTCGTGAAGGTAGAATTTTTTGAACAGACCAGATGTAAAATAATATTATGATTTTATGAATATCAATTTTTCCTAAACAGCCAGATGATCCAGAAGATGATGGATTCGAATGATATAACGAAGGTTAGTATTCTAGTATTAATTTAGTATAATAATTTTAAGAAGATACTTATTACAATATTAAAGTAGATGATTGGAACGAGGCCGAGATGTACGGGAACATCAAAATGAAGGGAAAACAAAGATAGATCCATCGTGCGAAATTATAAACATATCATCATCTACTGAATGTATAGATTATGGCTCTCTATCATTAGTAGAATATGGTAGCGCCGGCGCGTCCTGCTCTAGATCTAGAAGAATCGGGACCCCTCGGACTATAGAAAAAACTTAGAGGATTTAATGAATTTAGCTTGTGATAAGTTAAGTGAACTCGATATGGACGAGGTTAAGAGTATTACATCTGATTTGGAAGTGATGTCCATTGGTAATAGCGACATCCCTTTATCAATATTACCATCAAATTTCAATTTAATATGTAGTCCTTGCAGCCAGGACATTAGTACTCCGATACCCATGACACGAAAAGAAATTTGTGGCCCATCAAAATACGTGTATTCGGAAACAAATTTGATCATTAACATTAGGGACGACGACGAACTATATGATCAATACTTGAATGATAGTCGTTACACAAAGATGAGTGTCTCAATGCTCGACGGCATATGCTACAACGAAATGCAATTGAAGAAAGAGTATCACAAAAAAACAATGAGTGAGGCATTTCCTGAATTGGCCGAGATTGTAAGAAGAATGAGGGTTAAACAACCAAGTGCCCAGATAATATCCTCAGAGCACTAGGCATCAGCTGCGGCCACTGTAGATCGAATTGAAGAGAGCATGGTCATAAGGAAAAAATATGCATCTGAAGATCTATAAAATGTTGCACGTCGTATTTGTTGGATCGTGATCCGAGGCTATAAGGGGGGGTGATAGCCTCTTTTCGATTTAGACAGGTTGATAGCGGAATTACCTGTAAATACTTAGCAAACAAATGGTTGAACAGTAATGATATAAGAATATTATTATTTTATAGTATTGCAAGTATTACTCTTTGAAGCTTACTACAGTATATGAATAATGAGTCAACTTGCTTGATTATGTTTCAAGTACAACTATAGTATATGAATACTAAGTTATATTGAAAACACAAATTGTATTGTAGAGTAAATGACCAGATAACTGGATATATAGATAAGCAAGTAAATGACCAGATAACTGGATATATTGATAAACAAGTAAATGACCAGATAACTGGATAATCTGATAAACAAGTAAATGACCAGATAACTGGATAAATATGATAAGAAATATAAGACCAGATAACTGGATAATTTGATAAACAAGTAAGTGACCAGATAACTGGATAAATATGATAAGAAATATAAGAATTTAAAGCAATAAATATAACCTCAGATAGTTGACCAGATAACTGGATGAGGGATCTGCGTAAAGTAGTCAACCTCTGTACTTGACCAGATAACTGGAAGAGGGATCTTTTTAATTATGTGTTGTTTTTAAGTGAAAGATAAAACTAAAATTAACAGAGAACAACACAAGAGATTTATACTGGTTCACCCAAACACGGGCTAGTCCAGTCCCGACCCACTGCCGGATTTCACTCGCCTAAAGGTAATGGCAAAACCTTTTCTAAGCTTTAAGGCTACTACGCTTAGGAACCAGTCTTTTACGGGTAGACTCACACCTTAGAGTATTACAGGGCACTCTTAAGAACCTCTAACTTTTACGGGTAAGTTAGTACCTTAGAGTATTCAAGGAACTCTTAAAAACCTTTCTAAGCTTTAAGGCTACTACGCTTAGGAACCAGTCTTTTACAGGTAGACTCACACCTTAGAGTATTACAGGGCACTCTTAAGAACCTTTCTAAGCTTTAAGGCTACTTCGCTTAGGAACCAGTCTTTTACAGGTAGACTCACACCTAAGAGTTTTCCCGGAAACTCTATAAAACCAAACAGAGCTTTATGGTTGAGCTCACAAACCTTTCCTCACACTTTGGTACTATTGAGACAACCCTCTCAACCAAAGTGGACACACACAAGAGGTGATTAGAGGAGTGGAATATCAAAGCAAACAACACTTCTTACTTGTACAGATAAACAAGAAGATTAGAAGAAGAAGTTGGAGAGCTTTTGAAGCTTTGGAAAGCTAGGACACTTGAGCACTTGGAAGCTTGGAAGCTTGAATGCAAAAAACGTGTGGACAAGTGTGGAGTGGAAGCTCTTGAGTTTGCTTATGGTGTGGTGAGTGAAAATGAGGGGATTACCCTTCTATTTATAGCCTTGGTCACTCAATGTCCATCCTTGGATCTTCAATGGATGGCTCCTTGATTTCTCACATAAATCCAAGCTTTGTCTTTGAATAGTGTTTGCCTTGGATAGTGTTGTGTCTCCTTGTCTTTGTTGGAGAAATTCAAATCTTTGTAAATTCAAACGTTGTAGGAGAATTCTTTTCTTTGTAAATTCAAACTTGAATAGTGTTTTGTCTCCTTGTCTTTGTTGGAGAATCTTATCTTTGTAAATTCAAACTTGAATAGAAAATTTTACCGTTGTAGGAGAATTCTTTTCTTTGTAAATTCAAACTTGAATAGTGTCTTGTCTCCTTGTCTTTGTTGGAGAATCTTATCTTTGTAAATTCAAACTTGAATAGTGTTTTGTCTCATTGGAATATTATACCTTGAATAAAGTGTCACAAGATAATAATAATAATATGCAAGGTAAAATGCAATTATTCCAAATAATAATATTCAAGGTGAAAATGCAATTCTCCCAATTAATAATATTCAAGATAAAAATGCAATTCTCCCAATTAATAATATTCAAGATGAAAATGCAATTCTCCCACTTTGACTTTTAACTTTCAAGATAAAAATGCAATTCTCCCAATTAATAATATTCAAGATGAAAATGCAATTCTCCCACTTTGACTTTTAACTTTGACTTAAACCCTTAACTCAAATGATTAATGAATTAACTAGAGTTAGGTTTAATATCGATTGGCTTATTTAACCCCTATTGATTAATAGTGTAATTAGGGTTTTAAATTGACATGATTAAAATATAATCCTATGTCGACAATTTTGATTCTACATTCTCCCCCTTTGTCGATGGCATATATGTTTTAACTCATGTCTAGTCAATATTCTATTTTACCCATAATATTCAATTTAAAAGCAGTGGATCATGCATGATTTCTCCTCCTTAAAACAATAAGGTATCGACAAAGTTAAAAATAGATACCTGTGAAGTATCTCCCCCTTAATGATAGGACATATCTAATTTGTGGAGAAAATAAAATTTCATACCTCATTGAGCTTTAATCACAAATTTGATTTGTGTGGTTGACCAAATGTGACGTCTTGCTTATAAGAGTGTTAGTCAATCATAAAAGAGAAATAACATGTAATTTATGCTCATTGATACAATATTGGATTGAAGCCAATTTTGATATACATTATAAGGCAAGTATGATATGATAATTTAGATTGCCTTGTGTTAAGATCATGCAATGAATAATAATCCATGTGTGTGTTATGGATGAAGATGATCTTAACATGTATGGATTAAAGATTTTATAATGTTATAATCCATAAGATATTAGTGAATGATATGTATAAATCCATAATATTCACTAATTGCTTTATGGAGAAATTGAGCATTTAAAATTTTAAAATCTATGTCTTAGTGACAAATATAATCATGTAAATATTCACTAAGTTTTAAAAGATTTAAAATTTTCATTTTAGTCCTTAAAGCCTTAGTAGTAAAACTTCACTTAAAATAAAATTTCATTTAAGCCCTTTGAAGTTATAATACTTAGATTAATACTTGAAATATTTCATGTAAACCTTGGAAGTATTAACCAATTCTAAGCATTGAAAACTTCATGTAAATATTAATTTTAAGTCCTTAAAGTTTTAACTAAATATTTATTCACTGTAAAGATATCCTTTGAACCCTTAAGTTTCAATAAAAAACTTCATAGATAATTTAATCCCTTTGAAATTATAATGAATACTTAGATTAATACTTAAAAAATTTCATTTTAAACCTTGGAAGTATTAAATATTTCTAAGTAATTTTTGATTAAAACTTCATGTAAATATTGATTCTAAGTCCCTGAAGTTTTAACTAAATTTATATTCACTGAAAAATATATTTTTGATCCTTAAGTATTCAGTGAATCCATTAAAACTTAAAAACTTCATAAACGATTTTCGTTTAAGTCCCTGAAGTTTTAACTAAGTTTATATTCACTGAAAAATATATTTTTGATCCTTAAGTATTCAGTGAATCCATAAAACTTAAGAACTTCATAAACGATTTTCGTTTAAGTCCCTGAAGTTTTAACTAAATTTATATTCACTGAAAAATATATTTTTGATCCTTAAACTTTCAATGAATTATTCTAAACTTAGAAACTTCAAACATAATTTATGTTCAAGCCCTTGAAGTTTCATAGAATTTTATATTTACTGAAATATACCTTTTAACCCTTAAATTTTCAGTAAATCTTTTTAAACTTCAAAAATATTTTATGTTTAATCCCTTGAAGTTTAAAGTTGATTAATACTTCAAAATAATTTTAATTATGCCCTAAAGTATTAACCAAAGATCCATGCAGCCCTTAAGTTTTTGATATTTCTAACATTATGTTTTTCTTTATGCATGCATACCCTTATGTTGATAAACTTAAAATCATAGAACTTCTTCCATTTCAACAAAAGAGGTGATACATTACTAGATTAATCTCATATTCAATGAGACTACGATCCATGAATGGATCTCCAAAATAGCAGAAAAAAATACACAAGATTAAGTACTCAAAATGTCAAAACAAACTTCTTAGGGTCATGGTGGTGCATGGTTGGAATGACCTTGGAGCTAAACTCGTGGAATAGAGTTGCAAGCTCCAGGTTGTACTCCCTTTCATCATCTAGCTGTTGCCTTGTCAAAGAAACCATCTCTTCCAGATCTCCCATTCCTTTCTCCAGCATCCTTACTTGATGTCTAACTCTTATGACTTCTTCATTCAGAAACACATTAGTGTTTGGTGAGTTTGGATCATAGGTGTTCCTCCAAGTCTTTTGGAAAGAGCTTGCAGTGAATGGCTGGATGTGAGAAATGATAGGATGAGGATAGAGTGGAATTCCAAAGTACCCTAGACTGAGTAATTTTGAAAGCATTCTTGGGTAGTAACGAGCTCCAGTGTTCTTGGTTGATGTAGCCATATTGTGCATGATTAGTGATACCCAGTTCACTCTAATTTTTGACAGCAGACAGTAGATTGCTACTAAGATAGATGTTGATGGTTCTTCTCTATCTTCAACTTGAGGATAAATGTTGTATGAGATGATCTTCAGAAAAATTGAAGCTTCTGGTATGAGCATTGTCTTTAGGATTCTATCAGTGCTCTTAGGGTTGTACCTGTGAGTGAGAGTATTCCAGAGAATCTCCCAGCTGCACTTGAAAGGTAGCTCATCCAACCTTCTGTAATTTTGAAGCTTCACTCCATTGTTGGGCAGGTTTATCCAGACTCCAAGTTTATCAGCTCCTAGAATGAGAGATATTCCATTTACTGTGGTGGTGATCACTTGAGAGCCTGCTGCTTCATACTTGAGATTCGCATAGAACTGAGCCAACTCAGATTTGTAGATTCTGAGTTGCCCTATGTTCTCAAGATAGTCAGTAAGCCTATTGAAGTTCAGTAGCCCTTCAATCACCCTGCAGTTGAGAGATCTGAGTAGAACAGGTTCCTCAAAGATCATTCTTTGCTCGAGAATGAGATCATAGGAGAACTTAGCTATTGAAGAGACCCAAGTTGGTGTTCCCCGAAACATCTCTGACACTGGAATCCTCCTAGAGCGTTTCTTCCGGATGACATTGCTGCTTGAGGGATTAGGGTTGTATACTGGACTGGAAGGACAGTCTGGTATGATTGTGAGCTCCCTCTTCTCTGGATTGATTTCTTCAATCAACATCCTTGGGAGTATCTTAAGATGGAAGAAGATGATATAGTTGTTTATCTTCCTGTGCTTATATAGTGAATTGATTCACCTCAAGCTTATCTAAATGGTCTGTCCAGAATCTTTATAGACTGATATTACTTGTGGAGTTACAAGTAATGAAGACATCTTTAAGTCATGTCTAACTTTTGAAGGTCAGCAGCTTTAGGGTTTGATTTCCTAAACGTTGCTTGGTGAATCTTGAAAAGATTCAAAGATTTCAATATTTCCTAGACAGAAATCTTTTCCTTTTAGATGTCAATCAGTTCTGCATTTGGATAAATTCAGATTAGCTAATACAGCTTGTAGATCTCTTCATGTGATCAAGCCAATTTTGTGTTTAACTTTTGAATGGTTGGCTTTTAGGGTTTGCTTTCCAATAAACCCTATTTGGTGTTTGGAGAAAGAAGAAGAAGAAGATGTGATTGTTCTTCCTTTTGGCAGATCTTGTCTGTCCAGAATTTTAACCTGTAAAGCTTGACAAGCTTTAAGTCATATCTACCCGTGTAGAATTAGTAATTTAGGGTTTGTTTTTCAATACTCCATGACACATGTCTTGGAGAGTCAAATCATTTAGATTTATCTAGGGATTTTGTTTAATAGATTTAAGTTAAGATTTGTTTTTGAAAAACTATTTATTTAACTATTTAGATCATACCTTTTTAGTAGTCCAACACATCTTTCACACTCTTCCATGCTTAGGCTTTTGCAGCTGATATTTTGATTTTGCAGATGAGGATTGATGTGTGCAAGAGCAAGAATTTGTCTTTTGTCAGCACTTGTTGCGAGGAGCTTCTTTGCAGATCATTCTCTGGATAGAGTCACAAGTGATGGATGTGTTGAAGATGGTGGCTGAATTTTCAATTCCAATGTTGCTAGTGTGCAGGTGTTAGCTTGGAAGTTCTTTCACCAACGTCGAGAATGTTTGGTTTTTCAAGGAGATTTGTCATACTTTTGACAATTGGCATGTTTGCCTGTCCCACCTGTTCTTTAGGATAGATATATAGATTTGCATATTCATGTAAATTCGTGGTGACATGACATGAGTCAACACTTTTTGAGTGTTCATCTTGTATGCATGTATTTTGCTTTGCATGTGTTAATCAAAAGATCATAAGCATACAGGTGTAAGACAGATATGCATAGGATGACATTAACATGAGGGCATTATCCACAGATAATCAATTGTTTGATGCATGATGAGTGCATATGATATGTAGAATGGAAGCATAGTATATAACTAATTGTTTCAGTTAAATATTTCATAGAGGATTTTATAAACCAAGCATTTATCGGATCACATATTTTTCAGAAGCATATAAATCAATGGGTAGAAATGCATTAATATGATTGATATGGCAGACATGCATTTAGATCTTACTATTGAGTTATGTGCGTGTAGAGCTTTAGTATGTGAATGATAAAAGCATGTATTAGATCATGTTAATTTTATATGCATATATTTATCAATACATGAAACAGATATGTATGAGCTTAGTTTTCATGCATTGAGTAAGAAAAGGCTTATGATTGAGTATAGTTTATGAGCTTGAGAAAATTCATAACATTATTCAACGATAATCAATTGATGTAGAATTAATTTTATAATTTTCTTAATTATATATGTGTAAGCTAAATAATTATACAAGTAAGTCAAAACCAACTGTTTGACTATCATGTATGCATATGATTCATTTTCTTATAGTATTATGCCAAGCTTAAAACATATCTTTAAGGACCACATGCGTGTATATGCATAATATTGTAACATTTGCTAGGCATGCATACATAGATCTATTTAGGCTTTATTTGAGATACAAAACACTCTAGGATATGTGTTGATCTCCAATGATTTGTTTTGCGGGATCTGAGTTTCTGAGTTTCCTATTTGATGCCTGTTCAGAGATGATTATTTTCTGATCATCTCTTTCTATGGGAGTGTCAGATGGTATGACTTTAACTCCTCCTTCTTTTGAGCAGAGATGGACTCATTAAAGTCAACGTGTAGGGATTCTATCAAATTTTTATAGAATAAGCATTGCTTTTTCTATGTCCTATGGCAATGATAACTCCCTCAGAGTTAGTGATAAAACAATTGTATTTTTAAATTTTACTACACAACCAATATCACATAATTGAATTATGCTAATCAGGTTGTGTTTTTAGACCATTTACTAAATATACATTTCTTAAGAATAATTTTTCTATATTTCCTACATTACCCCTACCTACTATTGTACCTTAACCCTTTTAGTAGGAGGTAAGTCTATCAAGTCGTTTAGTAGACTTGATTCCCCGGTCATGTGCCTTGTGCATCCATTGTCGACCATTCATTTTGACACATGCTTTACCTGAAAGAAAAAAAATTCTTTGGTACCCATACTAAGTTGGGTCCGAATGGATTAGTATACCTGATTTGTGTATAATCTCTTAGCTCATCCTTAGTCATCCATTTTTGTTTTGGATGATTCATCTTAGAGTGATTTTTCTTTTTCTTAAGATGAATGGACTTTGTATTGCTATAATGATTATTGTATCTTGAAGCATGCAAAGGTGTTGTATAACTAGATTCCCTTACAAAATGATCATTATAAATTGTGGCACTTAGGGTTTTGTTACTAGGTGTATTTGACTCAAACCCTAAGCCAAATTTCTTTTGACCCAAGTTTGAGCCTTGCAATAAATTATTTAACTTTGATGAACTATTTGAGAATTTCTGAAGAACACTATTGATAGTACAGGGTCCGACACACAGACCATAGTACTAAAAGACGTATCCCAAAGTATCTAATACGCAGAGGAGGGGGGAGTACTGGTGATACAGTATCCCGAACACGGTCACAACCTACCAGCAACTA
>LFYR01000069.1:422058-543982 GCA_001185155.1 Zostera marina
TAGCGGGGCGGGGGGTGGGGTCCACGTTGACCATGGCAATGTCCCACTTCAAACTTGAATAGAAAATTTTACCGTTGTAGGAGAATTCTTTTTTTTGTAAATTCAAACTTGAATAGTGTCTTGTCTCCTTGTCTTTGTTGGAGAATCTTATCTTTGTAAATTCAAACTTGAATAGTGTTTTGTCTCATTGGAATATTATACCTTGAATAAAGTGTCACAAGATAATAATAATAATATGCAAGGTAAAATGCAATTATTCCAAATAATAATATTCAAGGTGAAAATGCAATTCTCCCAATTAATAATATTCAAGATAAAAATGCAATTCTCTCAATTAATAATATTCAAGATGAAAATGCAATTCTCCCACTTTGACTTTTAACTTTGACTTAAACCCTTAACTCAAATGATTAATGAATTAACTAGAGTTAGGTTTAATATCGATTGACTTATTTAACCCCTATTGATTAATAGTGTAATTAGGGTTTTAAATTGACATGATTAAAATATAATCCTATGTCGACAATTTTGATTCTACAGTATTGATTTCAGTCCAACTGCAAAACTCATCTCACCTCAAATGCCGTCAATGATTCGTAGAGTGAAAGATAGGAGAGCAGAGGAGGTAAAATAATTGTTTTTCCTAATATTAGTTTGATTATGATATAATATATTCTTGCTTATTCAATGTCTATTGAAATGATTTAGGCTCTGGATAGAAAATTGAAAGAAATGGAAAGACAAACCGAAAGAGAAAAACCTAGATCATTCACAAAGAAATCAGAATCAACAAAAGAAATTATAGACAAACCTACGTGAGGACATTATGTTTTTTCAACAATATGTAAATTTAAAATATGTGTTCATAACTGTCGGGACCAGGACGTCTTCGACATTAAGCAACAGAAAGTTTATAGTTATGCGGTAAGTAAAAATATTTACGTCATATGATTATTGCTTATTAGTTTGTCATGATGCTAACAATTTGTCATAATATAATGAAGATTGTAGATATATACACGTCAATTATTCATGCAGAGCTGGTCCAAAATGATCCGATACTATATTCGAAAATACAATTCTTCCGTAATAGTATCTTTGATGACAAGGATCGACGATTAGTGATGGGATCACCTTACGAGATCGACGAAATAAGGTTAAAAAATTTCGACGACGCTGTAATCGATCTGTGCCATGAAGGGTAATTTTTATAAAGATGGTGTTCATATAATCATACCATTAAAGAGCAATGGACATTGACATTTCTTGACATGGAATAAGTCAATGAATACCTATTTTCATTATGATTTGAACTAAAAATGCAAAGGAAATAAAAATTCAAAAGATGCGGGACATGCGGTACGTATTTTAGTACTTCTATTGCATTGCTTGAAATTTGATTTTCGATATATTATGTGACAGGTCGCATGGTTGACTTATTTCTTTAAAAAAATTATGAACGTCGAGGACGATGCAAAATGTATTGAGTGCAGACCGCACCTGCAAGAAACAAACGAGGCATTGGATGGAGGTCTATATATGATACACGCTATTGACTTATATGTCGACGAAATATTTGATAAGGTTGAACCGTTAGATCATGGAATTATTTTGGATTGGAAGAAAACTATCAGTCAGAAGATTAAAGTTTCAGTATACAAGACATGTATCGATAACATAACATATTTGTCTTGGTTTAATCAGGAGAAATAGTTTTATAATTCGAACATTAGATTGATTCTCTTGTAATAATTTTCACAATAAATTAATGTAGTCATGGTAAAATGAGGACATGATTGAAGGCAAAATGTCATTTAAATAGTAGTGTGCACTGAAGTTGAAGTAGATATAATACGTCATTTAAGTAGTCGTGTGTACTGTGGTTGAAGTATGTGTAATACGTCGTTTGTCATGAAAAAAATACGGCATTATGAAACAAAGAAACACATAGTGGGCAAATACAATCAGAGAAAGATAAAAATATTGACATAAAATTCATACATTTCATGAAAAAAAAGGAAAAACTAGGGTTGAACAATAGTTGTACACTTCGTAGAATAATGTCCGGGCATCTTACACTTTTTGCAAACTCTCTTTTTTGATACCATAATCTCCCTACACTACAAAAAACCAACGTATTTCTGGCGGCTAGGCCGCCGGTATGTCATCGCCAGAACTAATGTCGCCAGCTTGGTAATTTTCTGGCGGCCAGGCCGCCGGAAGTATGTTTTATAATCCGATTATTATTCGAAATAGCCAGCGGCTTGGCCGCCAGTGAAATACTGGTGTAAATTTAAATTTCTGACATTAATAGGGACGTCACGTCAGATAGTTTAGGAAAAGTTACATGCGTATTGTTTAACATGTAAAAGGAAAATTTGTTAATTGTGTCGTACTGTGGTCTGAATGTTTTGAAATCTACATCCGATATTGTACATGAATTAATGTTATGTGTATAACATTTTATCCACGGATGGATTATAAACGAAAAGTGAAGATTGTTTCGACGCATTATGACACATTTGACGAACGGCAGCTACCTGAATACCTGCTGTAAATTAATATCTTACTTTTGATATTTTAAGTGGCCAGGCCGCCGGAACCTATTGATTTTTATTTGAATTTTTTTATTTGTAATTAATTAATTTTTTATTTATTTATTTAATTAATTCATTTATTATTTATTAGAAATTATATTAAATCAAAATAAAAATTGAAATTGATTATGAAATTTTAATTGAGGTTGAAATAGTCGATAATATTTAAAATAAGTTACGACAAAACAAAATAAAAAGTTTTTTTTGATGAATTAAGTCGTTAACTATCCTAATCTTTTTTTTGCTGATTGTCCTTCTTTTTCTTTTTTGAACAAACGTTTTTAAATATTAACTTTGAGTTTGATAACTCAATATTTCTTGAGAAAATATTGAATGATTGTCCACGAGTCTGCTCCTCTGGTTCAATCATTTGTTGAGGAGGAGTTTGCTGCACTGGTGGTCGTAACGTCGACGCTCCATATGATGGAAAATCCGGTATGTGCATGTTCGGATTTTGAGCTTGAAGAGCGCTAGTATATTGTTTGAAAAATTTCATTTGACGAGTCATCGCATTCTCCACTATATCATCAACCTATAAATTAAAATTAAAATATAATGAAAATATCGTTATTTTATTTCTAAATAAAATAAAACGAAAATATATAAATTGATTAAATACTTACATTATCGGTTACAGACGCTTTTCTTAACCAGTGATCATTTCTTAACTCCAGCCTTGCTATGTTTTCAAAGTCTGAATATAAATATCAACTTGTTCTTAGTGACGAATCCAGTGAAGATATCCAACCATTTGAATGTTGAACTCAAAAACTAGAATATGAAATAAAAGTGGTTGAAGTTTTTGAACCTACTGCTGATGTTGAATCCACTTATGCTTCTGAACATAATTGTAATGCTGAAGTAACTGCTGAACATAATGGTAATGCTAATGGTAATGCTGAACCCACTGCTGCTTCTGAATATAATGGTAATGCTGAACCCACTTCTGCTTCTGAACCCAACGTTGCTGCTGATGTACCCACTGCTGCATTTGAACTAGATCCACCATAGTGGGGAAGGAGGGGTCGAGAGTAAAAGAGTGATTTGGGTTTGGGTATTTTTATTTTAGAAATTTGGGTTTGGGGATTTAGGGATAAATTTATTGAAAACGAGATCTGCATACAATCATCACTACTAATATCTGCATACAATCAACACTCAATATCTGCAATCGACACTTAATATCTCATATTATCGTATGAATCTATAACTAGAAAACGAGATTTGTCTCCCTTCAGTAACCGGAGCAATGTCCAAACAGAACTCACTGCTCGATTTTTCATCAAGAACCAAATACCCTAGAAATAGAAGAGCAAGAATCGATTTTTCATCAAGAACAAAAAAGAACTCACCTGGTCTGTCGGATCTCTTCAGGTCTCCTCTAGAACTCGTCGGAAGTCACCGCTGTCGTTGGAGGGTTGGAGAAAGAAGAATACACGATAGAGAGGTTTGGGGGTTTTGTGTTGGGTTGAATTTAGGGGTTTGGGGTTTGGTTGGGTTTATTTTGGGAATAATTTGGGTATTTTACATTCTTTTATTTTATGGGTTATATATTAATATTTTTAATGGGTATTTTTTATTTATAGAGTTTAAGATCAACTTTATAATATGTAATATAGTGATTTAATTATTTCATTTTAATAATAAATTCTAATTATATAAACATTAATTCAAACATTTTCCATTTAAATTATTTTTTAAAATGGTAAAATAAGTTAATTTATATAATTTTTATTAATTTTGTTAATTTTAACAATTTAAAATAATGTTATTTTATAAGTTTTATTAAATTGAATTTTCAAATTTAAAATTTATTAAATTAGACTAACCTACAAAAGTTAATATTAGGAATTGATATTTTTTATAATTTAAAAAAAATCACTAGTTGTTAATTTTTAACTTTTTAGTATTTATAATTTATATAAAATAACTTTTATAATTTAATTTATAACTTAAAAAATTAAAATAACTTCTTCAAATTTAATATATAACTTTAAAATTTAAAATATCTAAAATAATTTTAATTTATAATTTTTATAAACTAAATTTTAAGATCCCGGCAGCCTGGTCGCCAACTCACCGCCGATGACTTAACAAAAAAGAGGTCCCGGCGGTCGGGCCGCCAGCTCACCGCTGATGATTTAACAAAAAAATGGTCCCGGCGGCCAGGACGCCAGCTCACCGTCGGTGACTTAACAAAAAAAGGTCCCGGTGGCCTGGCCGCCAGGATTTTTTTCCTCATTTACGTGGGGAAATTATACCGACGGACAAGTGTTATTTTCCGGCGGCCTAACCGCTGGTCCTATCTACCGGCGGCCAAGCCGCCAGAAGGTGGCCGCCAGAAATACGCTGATTTTTTGTAGTGCTATGACTTTTAAATCTCGGATCAGCTTTACTAGGTCGACTGACATTCTTCCCGTTACCCTTCGTCTTCGCTGTTTTAGGATTAGATACAATTGGGTGAGAATTATCTAAATCATCGAATCTGGTAATTGATCCCGTATTCGATTTTACAATCTTCAGAATGTCATTTTCCTTTTGAAATTGGGATATGCATTCGGTCAATGCTAAAATGAGTTTTGTTTTCACATAATCACTTCGAGCAGATATTTCAGAGCATCTTGAAAAAATCTGATTCAACTATAATGACGGACTTGAAATTGACAATGTAGATTTTTTTTTCGCCGTTCGAAACCACCGATCACAAATGAGACTGGTAGGCAAATGCGTAATTGCCATAAATCTAAACAAACATATTATATGGCGATATGGTATATTTCTCGACGAAAATAATTGACAAGAACATTTGGGTTCATCAATTCCTTTGGAGATGTCAATCATTGAGGACAATAGTTGGGTGTAAATGCCGACTGATTGATAATTAGAATGATCCTAAAAAAAGAAAATGAGGTAAAAAAAATATTAAAGTGAAGGCTAAAAACATGAGTTTAAGATGTAGGGTTATGTAGTCTTACAATTGGCTTGATGTAGTATATAAAACTTTGTTGGACCTGATGTTGATATAGTTGGAAGGAATGTAATGTATATACATTTAGTAAAGATGCCTCTATTTTTAAATTGGTGATCAGCATTAGAGGTGCACCTAAATCTCTGTGATCTAGTTTTTCTTGTTTATTCCTTTGTCTTCTGCAAACAATTTCAATGCACCCAACAAATTCATATAAAGTGAAATATTTATGTACCTTTGACTTTACTAAAAAATTCATCCCCTCACTACGTTGCGTGTTCTGCATTCTTGCGAAAAAGTAGTCAATCATATATATAGAACACCACTTTCGACGTAGGGCAAACATTGTCTGAAACTATGGATTATCTACAATTGCATTATCCTGTAGCCATGCTTCCCAATTATCCTCAAATTCCTATGAATTGCATCTACTGTATTAATTTGAAGAATATAGGAAATTATTAAATTTGTCCATCTGATCTTTCTTCTTATAAACGGAACCTACCTTATCACACAATTTATGAGTAATGTGCCATAAGCAGAGTCTATGGAATGTATCTGGAAATTCGGTTGCCAAAGCAACATTCATTGTCGGGTCTTGATAAGTAATTATTGTTTTGGGTGTTTGACCCATGCATTTTTTGAATTCAACAAAGAGCCATACAAATGAATCGGCAACCTTATTAGAAAGAATTTCAGAGGCAAATAGTATATATGGAAGAATTATGGTTATTGACACCGCAGAACATCCCGAAAATCAATTTGTACCTGTTCGTATTGTATTTAGTGTCAAAAGTAACAGCGGTGACGTATTTCTTGTAATCGGCAATAGAGGTTGAATCGGTTCAAAATAAATGTTTGAGTGCACCTGCAAAAAGGAAGTTGTAAATAAATATTTAGGACTACAGAAGAGAAATAAAATGAATAGCATTTTTTACTTTCATCATCCACGACAAACGAGTAAAGAGCCTTTTCGAAGGTGTAGCAAGTAGGTGATTGTGTGAGGTGTTGCATATAGAAACAAACCAAATGTCGTCTCTAACAACAAATGTAATTTTAGCCTTGCACCCTGTTCTAGGATTTCGAATATTTCATTTTTTTTTTGATGAGGAAGTCGCCGATGGTATGATAGCGTTGCTTTTTCCTTCTTGAGAGCATACTAACGTACGTCGTGTTATTCCATCAGTATTAGAAAAGGTTGTACTCTTACGGACAGAAAAGACTATATGACCAGCGTATCGGTAATAAAAATTCTCAGCATCTACTAGAGTGTTAAAAGACATATCGGTCTACTAGAATAATGTTGTAATACAAAAATGCGATCAGTGATAGATAAAAGTATTATAATGTATTGTGGAGAAACATTAAATGACCTCTGTTGTAAGTCAAGATCAGTGTTGCCTTGCGTTGAGGACTCTATGACGATTTGAAAAATTTGATAATCACTGATTTTCTATTTGATAATCACTAATTTTCTAAGAGTCAAATAAGAAATTATTATTGAAGAAAAATTAATTATTACAAGATTTCCTTTGATAAGAACGAAAAATATTGTCGTGGGTATATTTATAAACATGGTTACCATGTGAAATTTATAGATGACAACAAATAATTATTTTATGAATGAAAAAATACATTAGAAAATTTAACATTTCATAAAACAGAAAAGATAAATGGAAAATATTACACATCCAATGCAAGTACAAATGGACAACACCATACGACTTAATAACTAAAACTAAAACAGCAAGAGTAATATAAGTTCTAAGACATTTCAGTAGGTATTACAACATCATAATAAGGTCAGTAAGCACGACAATAAAATATAAACTATTACTGTGGATAAATTAAGGTAAAATGACTTGGTCGACGAGAGTACTGGACATCTAGATAGAATGACTTGGTGGACGAGAGTACTGGACATCAAATGCATTGATAAAGTCTTGATGCATCATAACATCAATAATGTGGGAGATATTAGTAAGAGTTTGAGGAGCATAGCTTGGAAAAATATTGACAAAAACATGAGTGCCAACCATGTACTGTGGACTAGGGATTGGGATGAATATTGGTGTCACAAAGTTGGTAAGGAATATGTTATCATGAAAAGTATCTGGGAAAGTTTGGTATGGATAATGAGTTGCATTGTCATAAAAGTATTCATTGGGAGGGTTGGGACTTGAGTAGTGTACTGATGGAATTGTGTGGGAGGAAATGGACAGTGGAAGTGGGGTCGAAATATGTTGATGGAGGTGGTTTGTTTGGGGAGGGGGGGGGTAAGTTGCACGTCATTGTAGTAGGTGAGTTGACTGATGAAACCAGGAATAACTTCTTCTGAGAGATCAAACAGAGCTAGTGGAACGGAAAATGATTCTTGCGAAGATTTAACAGTTGGATGAGAACCTTCAGGAAGATCAACCGGAGTTGGTGGGACGGTAAAAGAATCGTGTGAAAAAACAACATCTCGATGAAAACCTGCATGAAGATCAACCAGAGTTGGTGGAAAGGTTAGTGAAGAATGTGAAGAATGGCCCACTTCATGAAAACAAGAGTGAGGATCCTTGGGTAGATCAGGCGACAACTTCAGATGAGATTCGGGGGGCATTCGAGATTCAATAGTCATAGACGAATCAGAGTCGTATGTATCATGTATTGATTGAGTGAACCATTCGATGTAGCTAAGGGACAACTTTGGTGGTGGAGGTAGGTCTTGAGGAGGTAGATCTTGAGGAACATCTTCTTCATCATCAGAAAGAATGATGATAAGAGGAGCAGCCATATTCAACCAAGAAGAAGAAAGAGGATGATATGAAACTTGAGGATATCGGAGACTGGATTACCATATTTATATAGACGATGACGTGCAAGGTTAAATGCAAAACGCAGTGAGTCTGCAAGTAGGAAGTGACATGCATACCTATTGACATTTTGGGGAAGACATCCCGGACATATGCCAGGCATGGTGATTGACAACCGGCAGACTTTAAAAAAAATTGAAATGAAGATAGAAGAACAAACCTTAGAGATGACGATGGAAGAAGAAAGAAAGCAAAAAACATGGATAAGAATGATGAAATGAAAGATAAATAGAGGTATAAGAAAGACATTTAGAAGAATATCTGACATGCATAGTGAATTGGAGTGATGTGGGACGTGAAGAAAAGTTGACGTTTAATGGGCCGTACGGAAGGTTTAATTGCAAGGTCACTTCGTACATTAATGAGACGAAAAAAACACATTTCAATCAATGAAATTACTGTTTTACACTATTTAATTTAAAGTTTAAACATCGTATTACACATAAAATAAAACAGTGCAACTAGTAATTAGGAAAACAACCTCGAGATCTAGATTTTCCGTCGTGCGAGAATAATAGGCACCGCCGTGAACAGTACAAGCCGTCAGATGTCAAACGAAGGCAATTTGGGTGACCCTATAGTTGCTCAAGTAATTTATACATTTCTCTATGATTTCCTTATTAGCTTGTATTTTTTCCACGTGTGGGAGTCCAGAGTAGCTAGGTATGCACTCTATTTCCCCAATGTTTCTTCCCTTGATATACCTAACTCTTATCTAGTATGCTAGTATGGAGTTATTCAGACTCCACATCCTCTCTGCTCTTTTGACCAATGCTGACCTAACCATTAGTTGTAAAGAAATCCCTGACCCTTATTTCTCCTTCGCTCTTTGGGAGTGTCATTTTTTTTCAACTACTACATCTTCTCCCGTCCCAGATGAAGTTGTAGACTAGGCTCTGTATCTTTTTAATGATTGTACATGATAGTGTGGTTCCGTTCCTCCAGTATTGAAACTTGTCCTGTAAGACCTAATTCACTAATTAGGTTTTACCTACGTAAGATAAACATCTCCCTTTTCATTTGGTTAGCATTTTTTCTATTGGATCTATCAACTTCCAACATGTTGCGTGAGATTTCTTTCTGTAATAGGAAGTCCAAAATAGCTGATAGAAAGGGGTTTAGTTGAAAATGTTATAAAGAGAATGGTCATTTATGCATATTTTTAAGTAGGTTGTTGAGCTTTTCTTCTGATTAATCTCAAGGTCTGAAAATTTGGAAAAGGTCTCTAGGATTTTTTGAATGTTTCTACGGACTTGGGATTTACCTTTGAAAAAATAAGTACATCATCTGCGTAGATGATCAGGTGTGAGATGGAAACCGCTCCATTTACGATATAAGTATCCATCCTTTTATCCTTAATCGATCTCTTTCTCAATTAGTCTGCTAAGATAGTCTGTTATCAGGTCGGATAAAATAGGAGACGATGGACCCCCTGCCTAACTCCCCTAAAGTGAAGGGAGAGTGGGGGATCCCTCAACCAGTACCGAGAAGAAAATTGTGGATATACGGTTGTGTACCCATTTACACAACAGAGGGCTTTATCCTATTGCATTCAAGGTGTGTGATTGCTTGCCATTTGAAACGAATCTAAAAGATTCAATAGCGTAAGAAATAAATCGACCTGTCGATTTGGGTACCCCGATCCAAGATCTATTGACCTTGGGTGTCTGAGGCAGCAAGCGGGCGGGATCAATCCCTTAAATCAAGTCTGAGCTTTAATCTTCCTATTTGTTGTTAAGCAAGGAGACCAAGTGCTTGATGCGGTAGAGAATACAGAGTAGATCGCGATGAGAAGGAAGTAATCGTGGAGGCGGGCAGGTACTCGACAAAAGTCGGATGGTTTAGGGTTGCGAGAATTTTCTTTTGTTTCAATTGATAAAGATTTCATTCCAATGATTAACTGTTTTATACTTTTATACCTAGGAATTGTAAAACAAAAATTAAATAACACAGGGTGTTTTTAATAAAGGAAATATATTAAATCCGTTTGGATTTTTCATTTATTCTTCATTTCCTCGGCCCATCAAGAAGTCTTTGAACCGGGTTGGTCGAGTGATCTGCCTCTTGGGTCTGGAGCTGTTTGGCTGGTTCAGATCCTCCAACTGCAGCGAACCGTCGTCGTTCCCCAACTAGATTTCTAGGGTTCCACGATCGAAGATTTCAAGTGCGTCGACGTCCTCAGCAATTTCATCATAGTCAATCAGGTATGCGTCACCATTTCACTGTATCGAAAGCCTTTTTGAGGTCGATACTTAGACAACATCTTTTAAGGAATCTAATTCTCCCAAAGTCATGTGCCATCTCATCTGCCAAGATGGTATTATCTGAGATGTTTCTTCTGGCTATAAAAGTTGTTTGGTGAGAGGATATTAACTCAAAGGAGACCTTGGAGATTCTATCAGTCAAGATTTTGGTGATAAGTTTGTAGATTAAGTTGACACATGATAAGCTAAGGGTTTTTAACTCCAAATGCTGTACGTATCTAAGAGATTACAGGGAAGATAAGCTATCTCGCAAGTCCAAGACTTGCATATTCCTTGGTTATGTAAGTAATCAAGATGCTACCTTTGCTTAGATCTAATTGAATCACGAGTCTACACTTCAAGAGATGTTACATTCGTCGAAGGTGATTTTTCACTAAGTAAATATCTCAGGACCGGAGAGCTCATCGGAGAATGAACAACATCCCATGGTGACAATGGAGATGAGATCGAGTGGTAGAACAAGCTATTGGAGGGAATAGTTACGGTTTAGAGCTTTCAGATCATGTATGTTTGCTGCAGAGGTTAATGGGTCGTTTCTGATGATGCTGATCTCCCAAGATCACAGATTCACAGCAGCCAATCTGATATGATTGTCGTGAATCCCTCCAAATGTCTCAAACGTCCTCCTTCAGCAATGGCGGATTAGTCACCGGATAAGTCTCAATCAAGAGGCTGGATTAATTTAATTTTAATTTCTGGTCAAAATTACAATTAATCAATTAATAATCTAGTGATAGGATTCTAAACACTCTAATTTCATTTTAAAATTTATAAATATCTTGGCAGTTACTCGAGCAGACGAGCATGACTAAAAATCATGGCGCTAGTTGTAATTTTGAGGGCGGTCGGAGGTGGACCACATCACCATGTTATTACATAAATTCCAAAACTCCCAACAAAATACTTATCACTGGACTTTGACTATCTAAACCTTAAACCCCAAACCTCAATCATCACCAAATACGCTAGTTTTCTTGAACTGTAAAAAAATGAGCATAGTCTACTTTCTTTTGAAGATGAATTTAGTATTCAAGCAAAATTGAAAACATTAGGCAAAACGCTAAATCAAAGGTACTGATAATACATTAAGAAGGGTGAGGGAAATCAGAAATTGGAAATTTAGACGGATGTTATTTAGGATTGTTTGAGAATTGAGATGATGAAAAATTCCAATTTTGGCACATCATCGTTTCTTAAAACCATACTTTTTACGTTCATAGAAGAGATCAGTTTTGGCACTTCCAAGATTAACAATCTTAGGACACCCATCTCGATCCTTCTCCTGCTGTGTACACTCTTTACAGTAGTATGCATCAGATATGCCAACACCTCCGCAGATAACACAACGACCTTGAAATGAACCGTAGTTACACTCATCACAAACACGGACTAGTGTGCAAGGTCTTACATAAGAGTCACAGATCACGCATTTACCATCACATTTTTCACACAGCCGCCCAATAGCAATTCCAGGTTGTTTCCGGCACATGATCAGATCTGGATGATGTTTTGCCATGCTTGATGCTTCCTTCTTCTTCGGTCAGGCAATACGGAACAAATTCAACTCTATGAACAAACAAAGGATCATCAGTATACATATAAAACACATCAATCAAACATACTCTATTTTTAAGTTTTAACATAATGAAAACTACTTAAGACACGATGAAAACTACTCAAGTGTCATGGATGTATCTCAAATCTCAAGAAAACAAGACACGGTCAAAATGTATCTTAGATTACAGGGTAAAGCAATGAAACAAGCTCATCAACATCTTTGTTATGAAGGTAGAATCAACCAATCACTTTGTATGTTGGAGTTTGTTCAACAAGTTTTTGCCACACGGGAAGATAAAAGAGAATACCTAGAAGGTGAGAATCGGAAGAAGGAGCAGAAATGGGACGATGGGACAAAAAATAATGTAAATAGATAAATGCAATCTGTGCACTGAACAAGTTATAATAAAAACACATTATTTGACAAATCATGAAATCTAAACGATACTCTTTGTCAAACCAATTCAAACTAAATTAATAATTACACCTGCATGGTGGCTGTGTATATATCAAGTTATTAATTAGGACTAAAATAACAATAATGTGTTGAGTCAAAGAGAGAAAATGCAAAATAAAATGACATGTTCGAAAAGAAGCTTGCACACTTTGTCTCTCATCAAAATAAGCAATATGTAGTATTTACTATTTAGATCATCCAAAGAATTTAAATATAGCATTAGCAAACTTTATCATGTCCGATGTTGCATAAAACAGAAGCAATGTTTTTTCTTACCAATATATTTAAATTACTCAAAGCACTTCTTTCGATATTTAAAATCTTCAGGTACAAAATTACCTAGTGCAAGTCTGATATGAAGTAAAATTAATATAGAGTGAAGCCAAAAAAGTATCTAACTATAACCAGGGGCGGAGGCAGGATTTGGCGCCTTCCTGGCCAAATTCTTATACCCTCGACGGAGGTGAAATTATTTTGGGCAAGTAAAAGGGTTGGATAAATTTTTGAGGAAGTAAACTAAATACCAATCGTCTGTTTAAAAAATCGAAGCATCATAATCTGTGTTTAATAAAGCATCATAATTCATGAAATTTAGTGATGATAAAGAATGAAATTTATATTTAATAAAACATCTATGAAAATATGAAATCTGGGAAGTGATAAATTTTTGAGGAAGTAAACTTGTCAAATTACAACTAAATACCAATCGTCTGTTTATAAAATCGAAGCATCATAATCTCTGTTTAATAAATCATCGTAATTCATGAAATTTAGTGATGATAAAGCATGAAATTTATATTTAATAAAACATCCATGAAAATATGAAATCTGGGAAGTGATAAATTTTTGAGGAACTAAACTTGTCAAATTACAACTAAATACCAATCGTCTATTCAAAAAATCGAAGCATCATAATCTCTGTTAATAAAGCATCGTAATTCCTGAAATTTAGTGATGATAAAGCATGAAATTTATATTTAATAAAAATCCATGAAAATATGAAATCTGGGAAATGGGAACATAAAAAAAGATGGAATAATAATAGGAGAAATAAAATTCTCGAAAAGAAATGAAGAAATAAAACCCAATAACAGGAGAAATGGAACGAAGTTAACCAGATGAAGAAATCTGATGCGTAGCTTCTCGAAATGATCTTGATCGATGGTGTCCGGTCGACAACGAACACGTTGAGGAGAAGATGAAGAAGTCGAGTAAGAGAAATGGGAGGAAACTGGAATGTTGGTGAGAGTAAGGTTGGAATCAATGTGTGAAGTTAGGGTTTGAGAATTTGTGAATTGGAAATAAATTTAGGGATTTAAGATTTTATGGGATTTAAAAATAAAGTTCAAATAATTTAGGGGTACATTATTAAATTCCCTCATATAAAACTTTTAACATTTTAATTTCACCTCGACCATTCTTATATTACACATAGGTCCAAATTTTTAAATTTTTAAACCTTGAGGAAGTCGTGGATCGGTTAAGGACTTATCAATCAAAGATGAATTACAGGAGGAAGCTATCACAATTTCACCAACAGAATGAACAACCTCCATCATCAAAGCCTAAAGTAATGCACGATCCTAACTTTATTTATTATTAAAACGTTTTTCATTATAGATGGAATCTTCCAGATATGGCCGTTACTTTATTTCCTTTAAATAATAATGAATAATAGATGAGAAAGCATCAGAAATTAAATTCAAAATAATTCTATCTTCCATCGGCTCCTTAGGGAGAAAAATCCTTCTTCACCTCCGGTCATCACCAGTCCAATAAAAATCGCACAGATTAAATTTTGAAGATACAACTATCAGAAGATAAGAGGGAGTCTCGTTATTGATTATTGATTTACAAGCCGAGGATTAGCGAGTTTTATTTATTTCACACATTCTATCGTACTTTTAGTTGTTTATTTAATTGTTTTCTTATTGTAGTTATTGCTAATTGTAATCTCTTTATCTTATTTTAATCTAAATCGTCTTTAAAAAAAATGTTCACCCTTTATAAGTATTTTAATAATTTCACATGAACTCAGTTTTTAAGGTTAAATTATTTAAGAAGTCCTTTAAGTTAAAAAAAATTACATAGATTTTCAGAATTGGTCCTCAATCCATGGCCTGAAGTGAGGTCTTAGTGTCTTACTGAGGTCAACTGGTCTCACAATCACATTTTTTTTTATAAGGAATTTAATCATAAATTAAAAACAATTAAAATGTTTTTACAAAGATAAAATAAAAATAAAAAGAATAAGTTTAAAACCAAATAACAGTAAGACATTGTAGTAGATTTAAAACACGCTATGATTAGTCGAGGTTTCCTCCGCTCTTTTCAGGTTTCTCCATGTTTAGCATAGCAAAAACATTTCAATGTTGATAAGTCATTGCCTCATTCTTGCATTTGTGTGATTTTTTATAACTGTGTTCTTTGAATCTTCATTCTGTAGTACGGATGATCTGTTTCATAATCATATCTTCATTTAGATGAATGTCAGTAGCTTTTTTTGTATTGCGCTCCTTCCATATACTCCAACTAGCTACTGATCATAGAAGTATCCAATGAAATACCCAGATGGGAGAGTTGATTTTTAATTTATCAATTTCATCACTCATAAAACTGAAGTCGATGCAACTAGCTGTTTTGCTGAATTAATCCTTCCAAAACCAGTAGATATATAGTTCCCGATTCAGCTTCTCTTCTACAGAGGTAACATATTCGGTCCGACTATAGTCCCTGTGGTGTGGTAATTCTACAGACATTTTTACAGTTTAGTATCATCTATAATCAAACAAAAATTAATTTCCACACATGGTGAATTAATTCAGTTTTCAAGTTAAGGTTACCTTGGAATACATGGTCTACAAAACTTTGCTCAGAAGTCTTGACACCTACTAACTGTTAGGAGTTGAAAACTGTTTGATTAAATCATTATTGCTAAAGTTCTCCACGTGATTAAAGCAAATCGAAATTATATCTCTGATTACAAATATACCCTCAATGTTCATTCCCATCTTTGCGTCCATCCAAAACCAATAGGCTAGAAACAGAAAAAAAAACATGTTATGATTAGACCTAACTATTGGTAAGTTGATTCGTTGGTCTGTTAGTTAGGTTGATTAGACCTAACTTAAGAGCATGATTATTATTGTTTTTTTTTGAATAAGTTGTTTTATACATTAATAGAGAAAAAAATTAAGGTTTACAGACACACAAAAACAGTTGATTTAAATATAGTAATACTTACTTTCTAATTACTCTCTATCTAAATAGACGTGTTTGTCCGACAGTTAATCAATCTTAATTTCATTTTTCCGCCATGTTGTGGATCAGCAACTGAAAAACATCTTATTGGTGCAATGTCTTCTCTTTCACGTTTTTCTTGTGTTGAATTTGTTTTCTTTGAAACCGATTTCCGTTGATCTGGTGCATTCTCTTTTGATAATTTCCTACGAGGTCAAGATTCCTCCATGGTGACGTTGGTTTCGCTCCTTCCATATGTGAAACAGTATAAAACCAATCATTGTCCAATGTAATCTCCAACACTTTGATTCAAGAGTGATTTTCTCAATTTCATCGGTCATTACTTCAAAATCCCCAATGTCTTGTGATAGGAGCACGATTAGAGTATTACTAAAAAAAGGTACGTTTCAGATAAGAATCTTTTATTTTAACGTGGGTTAAAATAATTTATCAAGATTTGGTCTGATTGTGATGTTTTCACTACGGATTTATCTTATTATTAAAAAAATAAAAAGTAGTTGATGTTTATCCATTTTTAACACATGTGGTCATATATTACCGGTAATTACGATTTAGGACTTAGTTGAGTTGGGTTTGACCTTATTGGCTAGCTATCGCTATCGTCGGGTGATGTTTGCATGTAGGCCATCCCTCAGGGTGGCAGTGAGGCCGGGGCTGAAACTCAGGGGTTGGTCTTTAGTAATGACGTCGACGGTGAACTTTCTTACGACTGATACGATGACTGTTTTAGTTTCCATGACGGCGAGCTCCTTGCCTATGCAGATCCGATGGCTGGCATTGAAAACGGTGTACTTGAATGGATCCTCCGGTGTGAAAACTCCATTGGTGAGCCACCTCTGTGGTCGAAACTCCATGCAATCATTTCCCCATGCCTCCGTCAGTCTACCCATCGCATAGGGGTGAAAGGTTACTCTCGTGCCTTTCCGAACAAAGGTTCCGTCAGGGAGGACGTCGTCCTCCGCCGCGAATTTCGAGTCGTGTTGTACGGCTGGGTATAACCTCATGCTCTCGTGGATTGCTGCGTGTACGTATTGCATCTCTCTCAGCTTTCCCCAGCTCACTTCTCCGTTGTTGGAGCTTCCATCGTCGTCTTCCATGACTCGATCTATCTCGGCCAGCATCTCGGCCTCCACCTCCGGATGACGTGAGAGTAGGTAGAAGAAGCTTGTTAAGGTGGACGCAACGGTGTCACGTCCGGCGAGAAGGAAACTGACCACGATGTCTCGAAGGTATTTATTGTCGCCGACGGAGTCAATGAATCTAGTTAGAAGATCTTGGGATTTATCAGAAGACGTATCGAGTCTCCTGTGTTGTATCACTTCTTCAGCCAACACATTTACGAGGGTCAATGCCTTCCTGAGTTCCCTCTCCGACCCCAAATTCAGCAGTCTCTTCATTTTCCATATCATCGGCGAAACAGAGGTGGCGCGTGCGGCGGACAGAGTGGTCGCGGTGTCGAATGCAGTGGCGAAGGCAGACATCGGCAATGATAGTTTCAGACATCCAGGATCGATACCGAACGAAATCTTACATATGCTGTCGAACGAGAATCTTCTGAAAACATCCTGCAGTTCTATACTCTTCGACGACGAGAAGTCGTCGTTGTCGGAGACAGAATCGAGTAACGGAAGAAGTCTCTCCTTGGTCTCGTGATTGATAATTCCAAAAGCATAAGAACGAACGGAAACGCTACCTAACTCAAGACTAGCAAGCTTCCTCTGAAAAAGCCATCTCTCCCCGTCAACGTTGAAGATTCCCCTACCAAGAAGGTCACCGAGGATCGAGGAGAAGGGTTTTCCTTTTGGGTAATTCTCGAACCGTGTCTTGAGCATGTGCTTGACGTTTTTTTTGTTGGCCGTGATGATGTTGTCAAGCACGTGAATATGAACAGTCCTGGTTGGAGACTGGATAATAAGATGCGTGAACCAGTCACAGAGATTGGCATGCTCACCGGCCCAACCCGAAGTTAGATACGTGCAACATATCTGACAGTTGCACCATCTTCTCGACCTCGCCACCACCATTGCTAGGGACAGTAGGATGAAAGAAAACGTGAAGGCAAATAAGAATTCCTCCATGTCAATTAATTCATTGCTTGAATCATCACTGTGATTGCTGTTTATATAGACAGACGCACCCCGTGGCACTTTTTTCTGCAACCTTGTCACCCACAGTTCACAGATAACCTAATGTGGGTGTTGACAACAACCTACAGAAGCTGGGGCCGGAGGTCGGAGGAGACTATAAAGAGTTAAAGACAAATAGATTGATAATAACACGTGGTTTAAATTCTAAAGTCTCAATCCATATTTTTTTTTAATAACTTTAATAGTTACTATGATCCTTGCGGACAGGGTGATCTCTGATTCAAAAAATCGTCCGTCAAAATATTTATTTTATATATATATTTTTTTTGCAATAATTTACTAAAAATACTAATGTCATTAGTATGTTACTACTAAAATGTAATTAAAATATTGATTTAAATGTAAATAGTCTAAATAATTAAAAATTAAATAATCCAAATGTAAATAAATAAATGGAATGATTGTATGATTGTAAATTTGATGATTGTAAATTTGATGTGACCATTTGATGTGACCATCACAAATAGATACCAAACGTGTTCAATTTATATACCTTTCTCTCTCTCTCTCTCTTTAATGATCGACTGAAAATGCACGTCATTTCATTTAATGGCAAATTTAAAACCCTTTTTACAAAGGTTGACAACATGTGTGGTTTTTGTCGCATAATTGAAACAATGGAATGGTGACACTTCGTCTAACACATTCTGACACTCGTCCCTCTTACAACTCACTTTTTCATTTACTTTTCATAATGGACTAGTAAGTAAGTAGATAGAATTTACATGTACAAATCTTTTTGGATTTGTGGTTAATTGATTTTTAAGATAATAGTGGGTGGATTTGCGTTAGGGTGCGTTATTGATTCAGATGAGATACTTAAAATAAGATAGATAATGAGATTTGATCTTTTCACACAAACACTCCCTGTTATAAGTGAAAGTTTTTCAATGGTTTTTCGTCCCTAGATCTCTTCGGTGGTCAGGAGGATATTTATACTATCTCACGGATCAGGTCTGTTTTGGTTTGCGAGTGGGGTTATGTGTTGTTTTTGGCCCAACGACTGGGCCATGGTACCAACACTGATATGCTTATTAGGATCACATGCTCAATTAACTATTATTAATTAGCTAGGATAGATTTTTCTTTTTCATTTCATTACAATTTTTTATATGGTACGTAGTGCTGACACAAAATTGTATACCAACTCTTTTCGTCAACAAGGAGTACTATTATTCTGTTCGCTTTATGTCGGACCCCTGATCGAAAGGCTCTCACAGAAGCATAACTAGTATTCGTCGAGACCCGAGTTAACCTTCCAAATCGTCGATTTGAGGAGAAGATCGTCATAATCTAACAGACTGCCGATTTCTCTCTTAAACTCGTTGGTTATACCCCCAAAT
The DNA here is from genome assembly GCA_001185155.1 of Zostera marina. Lineage (NCBI taxonomy): Eukaryota > Viridiplantae > Streptophyta > Magnoliopsida > Alismatales > Zosteraceae > Zostera > Zostera marina. The sequence goes on from LFYR01000069.1 coordinate 441,511, forward strand.
TGCCAATTTCGGATCATTACTCGTGTCCATCCTGGACCTCCGACACTAAAAGACTGCGAGCGTTGATAGGATTATTTAGGGTAGTTAAAACATAAAACAAATTAAAGAATACAATTTTGAGAATTGAGATAATCACTGATTGAAATTTTGGAACAATACAATTATTTTATTAAAGTTGTTGCAAAATATATGTTGTTTCAAATTAAATTGTTAATGTTCAACATGATGTTGATTGACTGCACCATAATTTATTTATACATGCTTTAATTATTAAAAATTCCAATCTAAATATATTTTAAACACACTAGCTATTTAATATATTTTCCATTTAATCATACTTTTACTATTCTCTCTATACTTTTAAACCTGCAACTCTATGATAAATCAAAAAAACTGAATTGATCAAGGGAAAATAGGAAAGGAAATACACAAAACCAGTAAAGAAAAAGCGGAGCAGAAACGTCGATCGCTGGAAAGAAGATCTGAGAAGATGAGGGAGTCTCAAGAACTGCCTAAAAATAAAACCAGTCAATTAGTTATTTTGGCGGCTATTATTGACGGCTAAGCCGCCAATAATACTGCTCGTGACAGCTAAGTCGCCAATATTAAACTAAAATTATACTAAACAATACATACAAAAATAAAACCTGATCATAACATAAAAACAGTAAATAAACAAATTACAGTAATCTAAAACATAATATTAACAGTACACAAAACCAAAAAGATTAAAAAACAGTACACTATAATAAGAATATTAAAATAGAAGATCAAAGAGGTAAAATGAAATAAGAACCCTAAAAACAGAGTACACTAAAAACAACAACAAAATTAATGAAAAGGTTCACATTCACATTCACAATAAGAAGAAAAAACCCTATAATTAATCGATTGTAAAAAAATTAAACAACAAAACAGTTAGAAAAAACCCTAAATCCAGATCTGCCGTTGTAGATTTGAGGGCTCGACATCGATAACTGACCGGATCGGATGAGTGAGTTTGATTGGCGACGGCGGTGATCAGCTGCCTCATTCGGAGCTGAATTTGGTGTCTAACCATCACCTCTATGAGCTCATCGGAGCTTGCCGGACGGCCAAATTAAGTGGTAATCACCTCTCCATATAGTCGAAACTCAGATTGTTGTATACGGTGGCATTGAAGATGCTCGTAGTTAGTTCGTCGGCCAACATTTTGGCTCGCCGGAGGTAAGTTCCCACATCCTCGTCGGAGGCATGTTTGTTGTTTTGAAGTTGCATTTACAGTTGTAATATATGTGATTCAGAAGGCCTTCCATAGGCGGATATTTGAGTGTCGTCTATATATATGTCGGCAGATGATTCCAAGCCAATGTATGATTATTAATAATACCTAGCTCCTCGGAGAGTGAGGAGAAGATCCAACTCACCAATAGTTGATCCTTGCGCCACCGTGCCATATAGAATATTGGGCGCCGGAGACGGGAACGATTTATCGATCAATAATTTCAATAGAGGTGTGAATTGCATTTTCCATAGAATATATATAATTTGTGCTATTCCACTTGATGTGAAGGAAACTTTAGATGGATCCGAATTGAAGGAGGGGGATCCGACAAGTATACATCTCTTAATTGCGAAGGGGGGAGCGTTCGTTGAGGTAGAGTTGGCGGAATAAGTCCGGTATAGCACTTTTAACATTGAACATCACCAAAGTATTGATTTGGTGATCGCGCGCCAGAGATATCATACACACCATAGTCGGAGGCATTGAACATCGATCGAGACTTGTGGCAATCACGCGGACAGGGAATGTTGGATAATGGTGTCACATGATCGATATATATTAACGAACGCTACGGCGATACCATGTTGGATGAATTTGTGTTGAAGGATTGCTCAAAATTGGATGAAAATTGGGAGTGATCCATAAAAAGCAAAAGTAGTATGCGAATAAACTTGATTGTATATATTGCCTCTCTATAGTGTGTATTTATATACAATTAAATGATTAGTAACAAACTAATAATAAAGTGAGTGGAGTTTGTTACTCAAAAGATAAATAACTAAAGAATTTTAACTAGTAAACTAATATTCCAATACACTCCACAGTCAATTTTAAAACATAATCGATCAATGATCCCTGGAATCGCTGCATTCCAACACCTGATTGTTTCTGATTCATTACACCTTTGCTTGTAGCTTGCCTTGTATGATATGTATCTACGGTGCGGTCTCGAAAGTCGAAAATAGATTCGATGTCCTGTAACATTAATTATCCTTTGCAATGTCTCAATCTGTATTAATCCTAAATACATACTAAATCCATATTAACAGATACAAATATATAACTAATAAGGTTACCAGGTAACTAATGAAGTGTTAAAATTCAAAACAGACATATATATAGTGATTTAAAGGGAGGGTTTATGGAGGAGTAGATTACTTAATTAATTCGGTACAACCTTAATAACCATGGCCGCAGCACAATCGATCGATGAGTAGCAACATTAATACAATCATAATAACCATGCATTATATTGGTGCATCAAACATGGAAGTTTGTGATTCTATCTGCAACTTGATTGGATTTTGTATCATACCCAAGATGAAGAGCAGTCTGATCTTGATGGTGATGAATAGAAGCAGCAGCGGTAGGATAGTGTGATGCTGCTGCTTCTAACATGTTTACAGGAAAGTAGTTTCTACAGTCAAAAGCTTGAAGACTTTCAAAATCAGGTCCTGCATGCACCATACTAACTTGCTGTGCTCTTTCATTCTCTGCAATCTGAACCAGAAACACATGTAAAGTTAATATAAATCAACAATCAATTATCATGACCATATATTGAAGTACCTTGGTTCTGAGGTACATATTGTCATTCTGCAGTTCTACCTCCTGCTAGTTAATTTAAAAGATATATGATATTAGTATATTACTAATTCAATCAATCTATTATACAATATCGAAGATGATTGATAATGAATAATATTTGATATTTTACCCTCTTCTGCATGAACTCAATTTCAGCAAACAACAACTCATGCTGGAGTGCATAAAATCAACACAGTGCTGGTTAGAATTGTCTATATATAACACTAATTAACCTAGTCATCTATCTATAATTTGTTATTTATACCTTCTTTGATCTGATCCTAGAGATACCCCGGTCGAGCCTGTTCTCGAGTTGCTTAAGCTCTTTAACACTCAAAGAGCTCAGAGAATCACCCATTAAGTGCCTGAGAATATATATAGTTTCATGAATGATTTTTGTATAATATTGAATACATATGTATATGATCTATCGATGTACCTGTTTGCATTCTGTAAGATCTGAATCTGGTGTCTTAGCTTGGCTGCTTCTTGCTGATAGTATTGCTGTACATATATACATACATCAAATTCGATCCAACTGAACTCTTAGATTAAGTAATTAATCATGATTATTCATGCATATGCATTGCTTACTTGTGTGTCAGTCTCCACAATGATTCTTGAATTTGAGCTATCAGCATGTGCCTTCTTGTACCTCTCGATTGTCGATTTTATACTAAATAAATCCATATATTACCAATCAATATTCAATAACAACACCCTTATTTGATCTAGCTCATCTTGATTATATCCCAAATCAAAGCAAATTTCTGACAAGCAGTGGGTATGGGGGATTAATTAAAAAAGAGGAAAGTAGGAATCCTTATATGGAACGTCTACATCCCTGCAGGCATTTCTACTTGCAATCACAACCTACCCATCTCGATCTATCAGTCTTTCTCTGTCATAAGTCATAACCCAAATTTAATTCGCACTGGAAACTAGGAAGATGGGACAGTAATGGGAGGTTCCTTGACTGTAGTCTGGAAAATAAAGTAATGATAGAAGAAGGAAAAAAGTGAAGTCTTTGAAAAGGACGTACAAGGTGATCAGATTTAGGGTTTTGGAGTTGCGGGGTAGGAGAATTGTGCATGGAAATGGAAACTGTCCATAAACCCTAGAAAAATATATATCTAACATGAATGGATGAAAAGAGAGTACTACTACTATACTTTGGATTTGATCTATCCATGCTACGAAACATATGTCCAACAAGCAAGAAGACGAGCTAAACAAACAACAGAAGGGGGAGGGGGAATTAATTGATCGAGGGTAAATTAATTAGGCGTTATTTCTAATTTATCACTCAAATGGAAACCAAAATCTAAAATATATGGGGAAAGATTGAAAGATCGAAGAAAGAAGAAAGTTTATGGTAAGCAATTGAGGATATATATCACTTTCAGACAATTTTTTGAAAAATAAAAAAAAAAATGATCGAAAGAGGGAAGAACAGTAGAACATACACACGTATATACCATGATAATAAAAATCGATTTTTTTAAGGCAAAGAGGATGGATGGTTACCTGTTGTTGGAGTATTCATAGAGACGACCACGGCTGGAGAAAACAACAAGAGCGATCTCGGCATCACAGAGGACTGAAAGCTCGTAAGCTTTCTTGAGAAGCCCATTCCTTCTCTTACAGAATGTCACCTGCCGGTTGGTTGTGTTTTCAATCCTCTTGATCTCAATCTTTCCTCTCCCCATCCTCCTTTCACCTCTACAGATATCCCCTCTCCCTTCGACCTGCTCAAATCAGCACACATATATTAATACCATCATTTTCAAACCAAAGATAAAATGATTCGTCCAAGCAAGAATCAATATATATCCTGACTACAGACGACAACAGTAGTTCATCTCGTACAGAGTTCCCAGTAGTTAACTCATTAAAGGTGGTGAACTCAGAATGTAACCCATTACATATGTTGCCACTCTCCGGCAGCCGGCAGTCGACGGAACTCGGCAGATATATGAATTGGGAAAATGGGTGCAACATATATGAATCTGAATGTCTTCTTCAATTATACCTATATATATGTGTGTGTGTGTAAACTATACAGACACATGAATTATCGACTGTTAAATTTGGTATGGAAAACTTTCTAGATTTGAACACATTGAAAAACCAAATTACCAGAGAAGATTTCTCAATCGATGAAAACATGAGAACCGAAACTGCAAGTTTATTAATTAAAATTCTATCTGCTAATTTCTAACATGAATCCCAATCAAACTCTCTATTCAATATTCCAGGAACAAAATTAATCTCCTATTTTAGCTAAAACAAACCAAGAAAACCAGCGACTACATATATATTTTTAGAAAAAGTCCGAGTGCATGATTTGTTCTAGCAAACATCCTTGCTATGTAGAGAATAGCAAAGCAAAGAGAAACAAAAGCTAGGAGTGGAAAGGAAAGGAAAGTAAAAAAAGAAGAAGAAGAAGAAGAAGAAACTGAAACAAACAACCAGAAATTAAAAGAAACTTTCTTAATTTCTTTCTTTCTTTCTCCCTGTTGCCTGCAATAACCAGAGATGATCTATCTATCTATCTATCTATGTATCTATGATCTATCTATCTTACCAATTCAACAAACACTGGGTACCAGATGTGTTTGTTTTTCCAAATCAGTTTTCTCAGCTCTCTCTTAGCTTTTGGAGTTCCAACCTCTCTCACTTCCTAGATTCCCACGAACTTCTTCCCTTTCTACATTTATACATGCTTCCACCGCCCATGTATTCATTAATTCTTTCATAAAAATTAATTAATCATTCAGCACTCAAACAAGACATTATGAGATCTGAATTGCATACACATTTACACAAAACTAATTAATCTTCTTCCCTAATCCGGCAATTAAGATCGACTTTATGGTTACGTATTCTATAATTAATCAATTCTAGTAAGAATGAGATAGCTAGATGTGATTGATCCAACCACTTACAAGCTATTACATATATATATGCTCGATCAAATTCAAAATCTTTTTTTTTTTTACTGGCTGTAGCCGTAAAAAAAGTTGAGAGGAAAGGCACGTGAAGAAACTGTCAAACCATTACTTACTTACCATGCAACTATTTAAGGAAACCCTAACTCACATACCCCACGTCGCTTTCTTTTCCCATTTTCATGCAATTAGGGTTAGGATTCCCACACACCCCTCTCTTCCATTATCTCTCCCTCTTTTCCACAGTGTGACTGTGACATGATGTGTCTGCAACTCATTTGCGACGACTGAAACATGTGATTTCGAGGACCCAAATTAAAGATCTAATAATTTATAATTTTTACTCAAACTGCTTTAATCTAATCCTCTCCCTACTCAGCTATAGCTTCTAGCTAGCTACAGAAGGCAGCAGTTTTGGTTTCTTGCACCAAAAACCTACATGCATTGTGGATACTGGAATCCTTGATGCTGTATATATATGGTTGAGTAGTAAGTTGCAACAACAAGTCCTCTCCAGTTTTTAATTCTTTTGATTCCAACCTGATGTGGAGAGAGAGCATATATAGCAGCATACATCATGCAGTAGAAAATTTCCATTTTCCATAATGGTTATGTTTACTGAATTGGGTTACTTCTCCACAATTAGATAATTTCTGGATCTGTATGGAAGGAAGAATGCATTACCTCATACGTCTGCCTGGCCTGCATTCGATCATCTTTGGTCAACAACTAATGGGAAAATCAATCGCCAATAATTCAACTTAATTACTCTGGAAAAAAACTAAATAATCAGTTGATAGGTTTCATAATTAAAAAAAAAAACTAAAGAAGCTCAATGTGTCTCTTTTTTGTCTTTTTACTTCAACATAGCTTTCAGCTGCAATAAAGCAGGCCGGCAAGCAAGCACCTGTCTGGCATTGGACCACATGGATGATGCATGCATACAATAAATAGTGCTGGAATGTGGACCACTTGGCTGTCTAATATTAGTGTGCGGTGGTTGCAGTTGCAGAATATAATCTTTTTTCTTTCTTTCTTCAAACTGGCCGGTCATCGATCAATGGTCGATCTTCCTCCATCCATATACATGGTCTGATTCTTCTGTATACTCCAATGGGGCATGTGAAGCATAATGCCATATATGGAAGGAGAGTTAATTACGTTTATGAAAATAGAAATAGCAAGATATTTATTGCATATATGCCACCACTTACTGCCCATATCCCTACTCCATGTGAGAGGGATGGAAGGAAAGAAAGAACTAGGAAGTCATGTATTATTCATGCTTGGGACAATTAAGAGAGAAGTTTCTCCGATCCGACCATCCATATTCCATGGCAAGGGGATCCAATCGATTTAAACATCGAAATGGGAAAGGAATTACATGTACTGATCGATCCAACTGTTTTTTTTTAGTTAGAGTTGAAGAAAAATCAAACAAACCCTAAAGGAGGGAGCAAGAAAACTAGCAAGCTCTAGCTTGGTACGTAGAAACAAATTGGGGTTGTTTTTGCTAGATATTTTCCTGCATTATATATAGGGTATTGATCAATTATGGTCGCTAAATCCATAATCAGTTTTCTTTTAGACAGTGTCATTTGAAAAAATAAATAAGAATGTAAATTAAGTTTATGTTGTTGAGAATTTCATATTGCAATCACTATAAAAAAAAACGCCTCATAACTGGCAGAATTCTGCCAATCCTGATCCGTCAATTATATGGTCTTTTTTTGTAGTGAGTTTTCTTTTCTAATATAGTATGAATCATGTAGTAGAGATCCGAAGAACTTGCACATGATTTATATATAAGAGTTTTGAGAGAGTAACATGCAGTTAAAATTTAAATGGATTATCAGTCGATGACTCAATAATATAGATGCTTAATGGAGAACTTTGGGATACATATAATGCTTAATTATATTTATTACCTTGATATATATATTCAATTCTAGTTATAATTCTTGAAACCCTTTAACAATTAGGTAATGTATCATACTATGACAAGGAATACCAAAATTAGGAAAAATACCTGTTGCTGATGCTTCAATGTCAATATGGCAAAATATTTAACTTCCTGCAATCAAAAGTCATTAGGTGAGAGTATATGATAGAAACCACTGGGTTCTATATCTTTTTGAAATAACAAAAAAGTTACAATAGTGATTACATCTATTAATAGTAAATTAATTTAGGGAAAAAAAATCAGATGTGATATATATTGAAAATTAATGTAAAAAAATCAGATTGAAATTTATCTCGAGATTATTTATCTTTTCTTACCATCATCTAAGATAAATGATTGAGATGCATTATCATGAACTATAAGATAGTGTGTTATAACATAAACCAACGTCTTAAATCAAGATTGTTGATGTTAATGTTCAGATCCTCCCCAAGTAAGCCGAGGTCCTCTCCTTTTATAGCTGGAGGATGCGATAGTTTGGTGACACGCAACAATCCAGGTGTCGAGTTTTCTATTAAACCGGACACGCAATCCCGGTTCAATTGATATTCCTGACGATATGTGATTGGTCGGCGCAAGTATATAGTGCGGCCAATTACGTATCAACAAAGATCTAATGAAATATCTACTTTTTAATGACTACGTCTAGTGATCTCCTCCTCCATTAAAAGTGATGATTTTTTGATGAAGGACACGTCAACACAACCGACGTAACAACCATGGCAGTTAGTCGCTCGCTCCTAACTGACGACGCGAAAGCTACAAAAGACGAAGCCTTGCAAGGACTTTGGGAAGACGTTTTATTTTGCCTTCAAGTAATATTTCTTCGTCACTCATAGTCCTCTCTTTCTTCTTCTCTAACTTTGCTGGTGGAATCCAGTGTTAATCAACCGGTGGATTCCGGCTTGCATCACACCGCTCGTCAACTCGCACCCGTCTGCCGATCTCTCGATTTTCTGAGAAAACTTTGACACTTCGTTTTTGTAATATCTGTTGAACTGTATTTTCTTGTTTGATTAAACAACTCAATAAAATCAATTCTTCCTCCTGAGTTCTATCTTCCATCGGCTTGAATCTCCTTCGTCAACCATCGCGTTGTCTTCCCCTATCATTTTTGCCGAAAATGGAAATTAACATCGAAGCACAACTCATTTCTCTCCTCAGTCCTTACCAGATGGGCAATTTTGAATTTTGATCAATTCCACAGGTCATTCAAGCTAGCTAGCTAGTTCAAATCATTATTGTAAAACAAACTGTGTTCTAATTTGATTTTGCATTTTTTCACCATCATGTTAATTTACAGTACGTGTAACCATTTATGGAAGAGACCGATGATTGTGTTTAATAATAAACAGAGTGGTACTTCTACCTTGGTCAAGAATGAGGGCATACGACAATCTCCCTCAACCCGGCCCATCCAATCTTATACTACTCACAAAGGGCAACGATGAGGGGCATCTCATATCGGAAACCACTGGAGTCTCAGACACCTAGCTAGCTAGCTCTCATGGGTATTTGGAAATCAGTTGTAAATGGTGCCTTGGAATTCTGGCAGAGCATTTCTAATTGTGGTTAGTCATTTCTACAAACACCTTTGTTGCTTAATTGGCAGTAGAAAGAATATTAAACCGAAGCTTTATATATACATTTCTACAAACACCTTACTCGTCGACGGATAAGAGGATCGACCACTTCGCCACTCCACCACGACTGATGAGATCCCTCGAGTTATCGACGACTTTAGAAAATCTGCAAGGAATGACATTGAAAACGGTGAGTTATTAATTTCTATCTTCGGTGAAAAATTAGATGGTTCTTTCTAATCAAAATTAAGTAAACACACAGGTACCCTTTTAAACCCGCTTGGGTGGGATTTGGGAATCAGATGTTTTTTTTTAATTTTAATGAATTTATTTGTGCCGTTTGACGGTTTGAGTACAAAAAATCAAACAGGTACCAAGAATTTTTAAAAATTGTAATAAAATATTATAATGGTCCCGGCGGGGCTCGAACCCGCGACCTTCGGCTCATAAGACCAACGCTCTAACCGACTGAGCTACGGGACCATTTTTAACAATTAATTTATTTGAAATTATATAATTATTAAAAAAATTCTATTTTTTTTTTCCTTTCTTTTCTCTTAAGATTCTTATCTGCTCCTAATTTCACCGGCGAGAAATGAAGGATTTGTTAGCTACGGCGCCATGGAGAGGCGAGGTGGATTCCGACAAGTTCAAAGGAGCGAATCTTCGTGCAACAAATCAACCGGGATCCACACCTAAAATGTATGTTCCCGGGAAGAAGCCCGATTCTTCCAGGAATGGCCAAGACGAGAATTCTCTAGTGTTCGACCCTGAGCTACGATACAGTTTCCAGAGGAATTTGAGGGTGATTTCTTCTTCTTCTTCTTCGCACACTCATCATATATCGACATCCCTGTTTCACTCACTTCTCATAAATCGCTTCTTTTTCGGATTATGCTGGTGATTTTTTTTACTACTAGAATTCTTCCCCTTTGTTTCTCCGTCCTATGGCTCATATAATAGTCAATTAGTATTGTAAAGATTTTTTAGGTATTTTGCAGGCTCATGACAGATTGGTGGAATGCCAGCATCTGATTGGTGTAGTTTTTTTTTTTGGTAAAGGCCAATTTTTATTGAATAATATTAAGAGTTTACAGATTACTGAAATTAAAATAGTGGAATTAAAATAAGCTAAATTAACTCTAAGCTAGATTAATTGCTGATCTAGATCAATCCTGAGATTAACTTACCATTGTCATGTGAGCTAAGGCCATACCTCCTTCCGTGACTTCAGCCTATCTTGCTATTCCTGTGTGTTTTGCAGTAAATCTGTGTAGCTTCTCGCTCTCCAGTCTGAAAATTATGTCTAATGTAACCGTAAGAAGTTTATCCACAACCTCCACCGGCTTAGGACTCTCCCTTACCAATTGACTGTTTCTTTCCTGCCATGAGAACCAACATAGAGCTGATAACACATACCAATGTAGACCCAGGTAGGGATGCCCTTGTTAAGTCAGTTGAAACCTTCGATAAGATCACCAATGCGGATATCTTCAATGGATGGAATTGGGGCATTCATAACTTTCCAAAGACATTCATCCGATCTTTTTGTGAAAGATAATAGCAAGCTTCTATTATAGCTGTAATTAAATAGCAGATGCGATGGCGACTCGTCTGAGCAATTGCATAGGACACATAAATGTGGACATCTTATGCCCCATCTGATTTTCCACATTAGAACCGACATCTTTGCCAGTTGTCCACATTTAGGTAGCCCCATCTTTGATGTAGATAGTAACTTTCAATTTCCATGTCTCGTGACTAATCTGATTGATATTCCATTTCAAAATGTTTTGTAATTCATGATGCGTATGAATTCAGACTAATGGAAACTTATAATTTGTTTTGCAGTTTCTACAAAGTGTTTTCAGCATAGATACCATTGTAAAGCCTCTCCCTCCTACTATTGCATATTATGCCTCACGCAATTTGAGCTTCTTTACTAGTATATTCACTCAGTTCTTTGGTAAGTCTTCTATTCCTTATTTAGTATTGAAATATGATTGTAGTTCTTAGAAATTAGCTTGTACCTTATACCTGAATGTTTTCTTGTTAAGAAATGCTTTTATAGCCAGAAACGAAATCCAAACTAAATTCCTCGACTTGGTTTTGTTCTGTGACTTATTTTCAGTTTATAAATGATTCTTTACAATCAGAATCTTGATGAAAATTACTTGTTAATTATTCATTACTTTTATGTAACATGTTGACAAATTGACATGTTAATTATTATTTCATATATTAATATCATCGTGATCAGAATATGTCTACACCATTTGCTTACAGATCCTGCTGGTATTCAAAATGCTCAGAAGTCACTTGGCCTAGGACATGAAGAAAGGGAACGGCGTGTTCGCTGAACTTATGGATCTCTTCAAGATTGTAATATAATTGTAGCATGATTGTAATATGGATCTCTTCAAGTTATTTTGTATGCCCTTTCATTTTCAAATGTTGGAATTCACTTAGACTATCTTGATAATTATATGACTATCTTCATTTACTTTCCGGATGATATTCCAAAACCACATAAAATTAAATAAAATTACGCACATAGCGAAAATAAAATTACTGATAATTATGCTATTTCGCTTAAATACTTGATGAGTTCATATTTGTCGGGTATGTTTAAAGGCCAGGAACATTATTAGCTCAAAGCCACGATTCTGATCAACCAATGGATATAGAAAACCCCTTGCACCAGTTGCACTCATCACCATAAGCACCGCTGGTTGAACCATGTAATTAGCCATGTGCTCGATAACCAACAGTTTCTCTTCCTCCATTTCCACCACACTACATGAAAATAAGCCAAAAATGACGTAAATTCCATTATTTTTCTTCAAATTCCGTTAAATAAATGTTAGCCGCGATTTTCAAAAATTTGTGACGAAATATGTTAGACAAAAAGTACGAAATTTTCGTCATTTTTGGATACTATACTTATATTTTTTTTAGTGAAAATACACCAATTAATTTTTTTTTGATAATATAGGATAATTTTTTAGTTTTTCTTTGGTTAAAGGCCATTATATTAATTAAAACAAGGCACATTCAGGTGTGCCAAAATTAGGTGTGTCAAAATGCGTCATACAACGTAATATGATAACGCGTACAACTCGAGGATAATGTAAAATACAATGTCGTTGTACAAAGTTCAGTTAGTCGACAGATTATGATCTAATGGTCGGAAAAAATTCGACGTATTTTGACGCATGGAAGGTTTGTCGCACCTGAAACTAACTCAATTAAAACAAAAGGTTTATATAAAATAGAAATATTACAAGCATTTAAAACTACTACTAATTATCACTAATTAATTATCAAAGCTTTTAAACTAATTACCCTGGGCACTGAAAGACCTGAAGAGAATAGTAAAGATGATTGCTGAAGTAGACTCGTTGCCGCATGATTAAGAGTGATACCCCCTGACGCGACTTCGGACAATGTCACTGATAGTTTGGTATAGAGTGTATACCAGATAATCTACTACAAATATATTACAAATGTTCTCCCCTTCTGGTATTACAAATATTACATTCCACCCCTAGAGGTATTTATACACTTTTTTACTGGACCAGACTTTCTATCACCAGACCTAAACCCGACGGGCGGATCCGGATGACCCCGACTGACCGTCCGAGATGAGACCCGTCGAGCAGAACGGGTCCACCCGTCCTATTTACCTTACTATGCCTATCAGTCCTGGTCTTGGATGAGCCTGATCTGATGAACTAAGGGTATCATCAGTCGCCATTGCTCGTTCCTCAAACCTTTTCTTGTGCACAATCTTGAAACCTTCCGATCGGTAGAATATCCAGATCTGCTATATGTAATTTGTGAACAACGGCTTTCGGTCAATAAACATCCCTGCTAGCCTTCAATTAAATTCTGAGTTTGGCTCATGTAAGGGAAATTCTTGGTTATCAAATTGAGGCCCCCAACAATGTCTCCTGTCCTTAAGTCACCGTAAACTGAAATTAGAACATCAAGCTAGTGCTTTCCAAGCTCCTTCCCCTGCTTTAGCCGCAAAGGACAACAAAATCTCACTAACATGTCTGTCCAGTGAAGGAATGAATTTGGCGTGTTCCAAATGAAGCATTCTTTAGTGTTTTACCAGTAGAACTAGAAATGCTTATTTTGTACTTAGTGTGTCAAATGAGTCGAGCTTTTACTTATAAAACCAGGCTCATGTTCGGACTCGACTCATTAAGTAATTGTTTAAGTTCGGATTTGACTCGTTAAGAAATTGTCCAGACTCGGGTCAAAAAAAATTAATTTGAATATTTTAATTTTTTTTTAAGGGTTTTTAATAATTTATTCTATCAATTAATATATATAATAACCCTCAACGAGCTTATCAAATTTGAAAAGTTTAAGTTCGAGTTTAAAGCTCAGCGAACCGAGCCCGTCACTTTCTACTTGGAGTGAAAATATAATGAAAATTAACAGTTATTAGTTAAACCCTAGACCCTCAAAAACTTTCATAGCTACCCCTGTGAAGGATTTTACCTGTTGAACTAATTTCTGGGACGGATTAAAAAACTTAATTCTTTGCTGTTCCTATCCCCTCCCTAATCGATATCTACCTAAATCTCTAATTGAAACCATTCCCTCAACCGGCCAAATCTTCAACTACATCTTAACGGAATTGCGGCGACCATCGGTCACCTTCTTCTCCCGTTGCTGTGGGTCTGTAGGTACGATTTCGACCATCCAGAGTCCAAGCAGGAGCTTGTTTTCCACTATCATTTGTTTCTCCCCTCATCGAAGTCCAATTAGCAACGATTTCTCCCTTCGCCGGTGCATTTCCTCTCAGGTGAGAACTACATTTGGTTAATTGTGAGGTTCCTTCGATCTTCTGTTTCGATTTCGAATATTTATGTTCATCGATTGATTTTCGAGTTTGTAATAGATGACTTTTCCCACTTCCGTATTTCATTTCGATCATTTGTGATTGAATCGTGATGTCGATTTCATTTTCTTCTTATCTCCCTTATCTTTTGATTTGGTCATGAATCATGATATTCTGATTTGCTATTTCAGTATTCAATTTTGTCCGTCACTTCAGTCTTTTTATTCCATACACAGCATGACATTAATCACAAATGTCTTTTAGTCACTTTCACATTGTCCTCCTCTCAAAAACAAAATACTCCAGATTTCTTCCAATTCGCGGAGATGCAGGCTTCGATCTCAATCTCATCGTCGTCCTCTTTCGCGCCAGTTGCACCGAGATCCGTTAGACCTCCTGCATTATCCTACTCGACAGGTCAACTCCGGTTCTGCCGGCTCCGGAGGGAAGCGTTTGGATTCTGCTCCTTCAACCAGTCATGTTCGATCCCGATCCATGGGTACCGGATGCGGAACAGACTTCCAGGAATGAAGATTACTGCTTCGGTTTCGAGCAATGGGAGCCCTTCCAAGGGATTTGACTACGATCTTGTTATTATTGGTGCTGGAGTTGGTGGTCATGGTGCTGCTCTTCATGCCGTTGAGAAGGTTTTTCTTCCTCTTTCTTTTTATGGTATATTTATGTGTATATGGAACACTCAACGCTACTTCATCTTTAAATTAAGCATTTTAGGTGCAGTTGTTCAATCTGACGATTTAGAAAAATAGTATCAGAATTCATAATCTATATACGCCACTAAAATCTAGTGTTTAAATTTTTCATACCAGGGAGAAAAGAAATATTGAAATGACTGTATTCTTTCTTTTCTTTCATCTTTTAGTAACTACTAACCATATGAAGTCTACTTAGGTTTCTCATATCTTTCAACAAAAGCAGTTTGGATGTATTTTAGCTTATTTGTTTTGTACATTGCTATTTTTTTATTGTGTGATATTAATAAATGCCAAGAATTTTGTTTTGTATCAGGGCTTGAAAACCGCAATCATTGAGGGAGATGTCATAGGTGGGACCTGCGTAAATAGAGGTTGCGTTCCTTCTAAAGCTCTTCTCGCCGTTAGTGGCCGTATGCGTGAACTGCAGGATGAGAAGCACTTGAAGGCGCTTGGTTTGAGGGTAAATATTCTCTTGTGAGAGAGATAAGCTTGTCTGGCAAGATTTCTATTTTCTAGTATATAAATTCAGTTTGTTCTTAGAAATATAACAGCACTTGATAACTGCTCCTCACCTTAGAAATCAGAGATTTGGTATTCTTCCCAGATTTTGGGTATTATATTTAATTATTTATTATCACTTTAAATTTTCTTCTTAGTTTTGCAGCCTATTTAAAATTCAATTTTTGCCATTTTCCTATATATTTTTACATTGATTTCTTGACCTTTTGTATTCTGATATTTTCAGGTATCAGAATCTGGTTATGACAGACAAGCTGTTGCTGATCATGCCAACAATCTTGCTTCAAAAATTCGAGGCAACTTGACAAATTCAATGAAATCTTTAGGTGTTGATATATTGACTGGTGTTGGTGTATTTGTGGTAAGTACATCTGATTAAAGCAGATCTGAGCATGTTTGCCAACCACCCATATATGTTAAGACTCGACTCGTCTCGTTTATTAAACGTATTTGAAGCTTGAGCATGGCTCATTAATCTAAACGAACTGTTTGGACACGACTTGTTTAGTTTGTTTATTTCATGAGCCTCTGCCCCATCTGTTGATATTTGTTTAAATATTTTTTCCCAAGAAATTCAAAAGAGAGATTCTTTGAATTTTGAATCATCTGTTTAAGAATTAAAATAATGATTCAAATGAAATATATTTAACACTTTTTGGTTATTACTAAATATCAAAATATAGTTATTACTAAATAGTAAATATCAAAAATTTGGTTTATACTTTTTTCATACATTCTGAATTGAATATTGGTAAAAATATCAAAGATGTGTTCACTATTCTAACTATGTTGAGTAGTTCATTTTTGTGTACGTTACTAAATTTTACATCTTTCATATTTTCAGGGAAAGCAAAAGGTGAAATATGGGAAAGTTGGTTTTATGGATACCGAAATTACAGCAAAAAATATTATTATTGCAACTGGATCAGTTCCTTTTGTCCCCAATGGCATTGAAGTAGATGGTAATTGCTTATCTGTATATTTGTTTTATTCTTTCATATAGTTAGGTTACGGGGGATCAAAATTAAATATCATATTTTGTATTTCATACTTTCATTTTGGAGATATGGTCCCCCTTTGTATGAATAATGTTAGAGGCCATATTTCTCATAAATCAGAGGGTGTCAATTCTCAGCTATTGCTTTATTTTATTAAATGTTCGTGTTTTTTTGTGAACATGTACTTGAGTTTGTTTGTGCATTATTTTCTCAGTCTACCTTACATCAAGAGTTTACAGTGAGCAGGTTAGGATAGATGTTTGTAATTAGCAGTAACAAATTAGTATATAAGTATGCATTGATGATTGATTATTATTTTCATAAATTGAATCATAGTGTCTGACAGTGTTTAAAAGTCAAAATAATACTAAATTTCATAAATTGAACTGTATTTTTTAATGCTGGACTTTCTTTTTCCCAATATTCTTTGAGGCCCACTGGTATGAAATTATAAATTGACGTATTTAGTTTTTCTTTCAACTCATGCACAATCAAATATTAGTATTTATTTCTTCGTATGCATATTGCATGACAGTAATGACATTATAATGTCATACAGGTAGAACTGTATTCACTAGTGACCATGCACTCAAGCTGGAGTGGATTCCTGACTGGTTAGCTATAGTTGGAAGTGGTTATATTGGACTTGAGTTTAGCGATGTGTACACTGCTCTTGGAAGTGAGGTGTGTACATCTTAAACGAATAATTTTTCATCAAAAAGTACTATTAAAATTATATAACAATGTTGCAGGTTACGTTTGTCGAGGCTTTAGATCAGCTTATGCCTGGTTTTGACCCCGAAATAGGAAAATTAGCACAAAGAATATTGGTAAATCCTAGAAAGATTGATCATCATGTTGGTGTATTTGCAAAGAAGGTATTTTCTTCATTTTTATGCATCATTTTTTAATGTAATGGAAAACAAACCACCTTTTTTCACTTTTTTTCTATCAGATAACACCAGCGAAGGATGGAAAACCTGTGATAATTGAGCTAATTGATGCTAAAACTAAGGAACCAAAAGACACCTTGGAGGTATTTTTTAGATCATTAGCATATTTTCACTTTACAGATTTATATTCAGTATTTTTTAATAATAGTTTTTTTGCAATATCAAACTTTATAATTCAAGCAAAATAAAATATAATTGCAATTATCAATTAACATGAATTTAGCATGTTGATTTATAGTATATTTAAAGTTTAAACTACAGTTCACCAGAAATGCCATTTTTTCTAATGCTATCACATGAAAATTGAAAATAAGGTTAGTTAGTCGTTGAGTGTAGTAGTGTACTTTGTTAGATTTATACGTATTTTATGATTTTATCGTATAAATTACGGTCTTCCACATGAAGATAATTAAGACCATTAAAAGTAAGAATCTGGCTTATAGTTAAACAGAAACAAATAATTTATCCTTTACTTGAGACTAAAATCAAGCCTCAAAAGGCACAAGACATTAAAGATTTCTTTGGTGACTCATGGGAATCCCTAAACAACCAGAATGAGAATCTTCCTGACCCTAGCTCCATATGGGTTTTATGGAAAAAAGGATTATGGACTGTTGAAAGCCATAAAACCCACCCACAGTTCATACACACCAAGCTTGCTAACTCTGGAGAATATAAGATGATGATCTCAGCCATATATGGAAAAAATTTGAGAGAGGACAGAAGACTCCTATGGGATGAGATGCAACAGTTAAATAGCCCTCCTACTAACCTACCTTGGATGCTTTAGGAGATTTTAATGAGATTAGATCCCCTGAGGAAAGAAGAGGCAGTGGCATATACAGTCATGGAGGACCTTCTGAATTTATTCAGGCAACAAACCAGTCACAATTGATGGAAATGCCATCCATAGGTGGTGAATTCGTATGGAGGCTGGAGTAACAACTCCCTAGGAGATGACTTCAAACAAACAAGACTTGATAGGGCCTTCACCAACAAACCTTGGATTGACTACTGGCCTGATTCTAGACTAGAATTTTTCAATGGGACAAGTGACCATAAGGGTATGATGGTTACTTTCTCACAAGTAGAAAAAGGTGGCAAGCAAGCTTTAAAAACCGGTTAACTGGCCGTCCTGTAAAAAATCCAAAACCGGTAGTCGGTTAGTTGGAATGGGTCGGCGGGTCGGGTCTGACTTATACCTGACCCGAATACCCGACTCAATTTTAATAAAATAAGGGTGTTACAGTCTTTATTTTTTAAAAGGCTTTATTTTATAAGCCCATCACGTTATTATTTTCTATAAGCCTCTTTGGTTATTTTTTATAAGCCTCCTTGGTTATTTTTTATAACTCCTCTTTTATAAGTTTAAAGAAACCCTAGCCGTTTCTTTTTTTGCTCCATTTTCTTTTCTTTTTCTCCACTTTCTTTTCTTCTTCTTCTCTACATTTCCTCCATATTTCTTTCACATTTCTTTCACTCTCTCCGATCTGAATTTTTTTCATCTTCTCCTCCACATTTCTTTCATTTTCCACGATCTGAATTTTTTTCATCTTCTCCTCCACATTTCTTTGACTCTCCACAATCTGATTTTTTTCTTCTTCTTTTCCTCCACATTTTTTTCACTTTCCACGATCTGAATTTTTTTTCTGCTGCAACGATCATGTCTTCTGAAGAATCCAGCGACTACCTACTTGTTTTAAGTGATGAATCCAGTGAAAATGAAGCTGGAAATGATCTGAATGCAGAATTGGAAGAACTAGAGGATGAAGTAGAGTTGCTGGACAGCGCGGACGTTATTTCTAAACCAACCGCTTCTGAACCCGCTCGTGCTGATCCTATTCAAGCCACTAGTGCTGAACCAGATGTTAATCTTGCTGCCAAAAATCCATTTCAACCAGATCCTAATGTTGTTTACCATCATTCCATACCAGTGGATGTAATTTCGGATAAATCGAAAAGACCTAATAAATCTACAGATATAATTAAATTGAGCAAGAAATCAAAGAAATCGCATAAAGCAGTTTCGACTTCAAGATCAAGTGGGTTAGGATCAAACACAAAGTTATCAAATTCTGGATTATTAAAGAAGATGAATGCTTTGGGTTTGGAAGATAATGAAACAGTCCATGACGTTGTTCGAAAGAGGAATACTTCGAAGTTGAAACAATCGTCAATTGAAGATCATATGAAAAAGGAAGCCAAGACTATTGTGGACGACATAGTTGCTGAATTTTTTTATTCGAGTGGAATTCCTTTCAATGTGGTTCGTAATCCACTTTTTGAGGTATGAAATTAATTTTCTGAATTTTTAAGATGGTTTAATAAGTCTGATTTTTTCGTAATCAGTTCTTAAATTAATTTCATAGGTTATGCTTGAGGCTGTTGGTAGATTTGGCAGAAACTATAAGCCACCTTCAATGTACCAATTGAGAGTACCCCTTCTCAAGAGGCAAGTTGCAAACACCAAACAAATTCTCAAAAAACACGAGGAGGCTTGGAAACGTGGAGGTTGTACTCTTATGTCAGATGGTTGGACCGATGGACGCAACAGAAGTATCATCAACTTCTTAGTGAATTCAAGTGCGGGGACCTTTTATCTGCATTCAATCGATGCATCATCTGAACAGAAGACAACCGATTACGTCGTTAAAACTCTTGAAGATGCAATGCAAAAGGTTGGAGTGGACAATGTGGTCCAAGTTTGTACCGACAACGCAAGCAATTATGTATTGGCTGGAAAGATGTTAATGGATAAGTACAAACATTTATATTGGACTCCTTGCGTAGCACATGTGTTGGATTTGACAATTGAGGATATCGGTAAAATCCCAAAATATGCAAAAGTTGTCAAAAATGCAAGAAAAATCACTACCCACATCTACAACCATACAAACCTTCATAGTGATTTCCTAGTGGCTTCAAAAAACAAACAACTTATTCGTTGTGGCGTTACGAGATTTGCATCTGCATACTTCACATTGGAAAGTTTGAAAGAACAAAAAGATGTTTTGAAACACTTCAATTGGGAGAAGTACAAGAACAAAGGTAACAATTCTGCTGTCCAAAGATTGATGATCAACTTTATATTTTGGGAGGCACTTGAGGATTTTTGTCGAGCTACAAAACCCCTTGTGGAATTGCTTAGGTTGGTAGATTCAAAAAGAAAACCTGTCATGGGTTATGTGTACATGGGTTTTAAAATGGCAAAGGAAGGTGTTAAAAAAAATTTCAACAATGTGGAGAGAGACTACAAGCCAATATGGGAGATAATGGAAAAAAGATGGGACAAACATTTCCAAAGCCCTCTGTTTAAAGCGGGTGCATTTCTGAATCCAAAATCATTTTATGAGCTAAGGAGGTAATAATGAAATTAAATATCATTACTTTAATTTCATTACTCTAAAATTCTAAATATTTGTAGCTCGCTTGATCCGGATGCCGATGTTTGTGAGGAAGCTTTTGAGGATTGTGTGGAAAGAATGATTGAAGATGAAGATCTTCGAACTAAAATAGTGTTTGATTCTGCCCTTTACAAAAACAAATATAGAAGGTTTGGAAATGCCGTGGCTCTCAAATCATCGGCTTTCATAGATCCAGGTATGAATTCTGAAATTCATATAAAATTTAGAATTTGAATTCAGATTCTGAATTTTTAATGACATCTAAGGTCTGAATTTTTTTAGTGACATGGTGGGATACTATTGGGGTTTCTACACCTGAGCTGAAAATGATAGCTATGAGAATACTTGGATTGTGTGCATCTGCCTCTAGCTGCGAGCGTAATTGGAGTACATTCGAATTTGTGAGTTACTCAAATAGTCAATTGTGTGAGTCACTAAATGACTGAATGGAGTATATTCTTTTATAATTATCTCCATTTCATTTCTTTTGTAGATTCATACAAAAAAAAGAAATAGGCTTGAGGCGAATCGATTGAATGATCTAGTGTTTGTCAATTACAACGCCAAACTCCATGAAAGAATTGAAAGGGCAAAACTACTTGAAGAGGAAGGTGCAATCAAATATGATCCCATATGCCTTGAGGAGTTGAACTTTTCTAGTGAATGGATGACTGGATTGAAGGAGCATCCAATGAGTTTGTGTACATAGATGATGGACTTACTTGGGCTGTAGTAGAGGAGGCTATGGGAATACATGAAAGAGTTGGAGCCTACACGAGGGCTCGAAACCAAGAAAATGAGGATATCTAGAAGTCTACAATTTTTTGGAGACTTCTTTTTAGTTTTTATATTTGACTATGTAGAAGGCTTAGACTTGAATTTGAATTACATTGTTTGCTACTATTTTTATTGCTACTATGTTGACTAATTTATATAAACAGGAAAAATGAAAATGGAATTTTATATAAATAGATATATAACAGGGAATTTCTGAAGAAGAAAAAAATCACAAAAATACCCCTACCGGTTAACTGGTGGTTAACCGGCCTAACCGGAAAACCGGTCAGTCAGAACTTGTTAACCGGTTTTTAAACATTGATGGCAAGCCATTCAGACTTTTCAACTCTTGGTTAGAAGACCCAGAATTTCTAACCCTAGCTAGAACAGATCTGAACACACAAATTCAAGGAACAGGCTTGTTCAAAATGCAAAGGAAATTAAAGGAGGTCAAAACCCTCACTAAGCAATGGCTTAAAAACAAGGGTGGATTTCAAAAGCAACTTTCCACGGCAAAAGAAAGCCTAGAAGAAGCTATAGATTCCATGGAATCCTCCCTAGACTCTCCCCCACTGCAACTTGCAGTTAATGAAAAAAAGCACTAAGAAACCTACTAGAAAAAAGAGGAAGCTGATATAAAATGTTAATGAGTAGTTATTATAATTACTTTTACTTTAGTTAATGATATAGTTAGTTAGACTTATATTCTCTTTAGTGGTCTACTATCAAAGGTAGTTGAGATTTACTTTTGTAATTCTTATATAGGCACCACCCTCATGGAATGAACCACGATTTCATACCACTTGTATTCCAGTAAGTAGTAATCAACACTCAGATCTACTTTCATCATGGTATCATCACCGAAAGTTTCCTCTGACCGTTCCGATCACAATTCCGCTGCAAAGAAGCCTGGACAAGATGGAGAGAATTCGTTATTGCCTTCACACGTATCTGTGAAGATGAAGGCTCCTAAATGTGTTATTCTGACCGGCGACAAATAATTTATCATCTTGGGATTATATCAATGCTTTCAATGATTAGTTTTTCCCATGCATATTTGCTTGGAATATTCTCGTTTTTGTAAAAAAATTGTCAATGAAAAAGGTAAATGATTTTCTATAGAATTCAGGGATTTAAGGGTTTTTCATTTAATTTATTTTTTCGCAGGTTGATGCAGCACTTATTGCTACAGGAAGAGCTCCTTACACAAAAGGGCTTGGTTTGGAGAATGTACTCTTTTGATTTCTTGGCATCCTTTCTTTTCTAGAACAAATGGTATGATTCAACAGTTGATTTAGGACATTCTTATAACCTGTGCAGGTTAATGTAGTGACTCAAAGGGGTTTTGTACCGGTTAGCGAGCGTATGGAAGTGCTTGATGCAAATGGCAATGTGGTTCGTCTTACTTTCCCTTTTGAACTTTATCTTTTCCAAAACCATATTTTCGCTTGGTATGATTCCAATCTAGGTCTAACCAATGACATTTTTTATGTTAGTGATATAGTTAACTGGTTGTTTTTTTTGACGAAGATAAATTTTCATTAAAAATGAAAGGGCCCTTGCCCATGATTACAATATATATATATAAATAAAGACAACCTCTTTAACAGACAAAGCACTGTTTGTAAAACAGGTTGTGTCCTCTAGGGCAATATAGAAAAAAATAAGAAGTACAAATATAGATCTCATAGAGAAGAACAACAGTGCATCACATGCAGTGGCGTATCCAGGAATCCCTGGTAGGGGGGCGAAATTCGCCGAAGGAGTTTTTTTTACTATTTTAAAAATAAAATTTTGGCATGATCTATTCATAAAATCGATCATAAAAACTTATAAAAATGAATATTAAATACATTTATTAATTAATATTCAAAATATAAATAAACACATTCATTCAATTAAGTTCAATTAACAATAAAAATTCCAAATACATTAAACATTACTTCAATGTCCTACGACGAGGACAAATATCATTAAATATTTTTAAAATTACTTCGTGATCTATATTTTAAAAAATATCTTTCTCATGTCACTGGTCGTCTGATATGTTTGTCTATATACACCAGAAGATTTAGGATTTTATAATATTCGTGATTCTTTTATTCAAAACTCTAAGTAATGAACTAATGATGTTAAATATTAGAACATGTTTACATTTAGTAATAAACAATCAAAATCTGTGAATAGTTGGAAGAAAAATAAATTCATTCAATCAAAATATGTGACTGAACTGAGGAAGTCGGAAGATAAAACAAACTTACACACATGAAGAAGTTGACAACCCTCGCCCCTCGGCCGCTACAAGCCTACAGCCTTGTCCAGACTGTCCAGTCGTCCCTCAACCGGTGTGAAATTTAGGGGATTTGGGGGCTTTAGGGATTTATGTGTTAATTTTAATTTGAGGGATATATTAAAAAATATTTTATAATTATATAATGTAAAATTTATAAGTTAACCCTCCTAAAATATTAATATAGTGTAAAAATTATATTTAACTCCCTATATAATTAAAAATTACATATAGGCGCTTTTTAAATTGCCAAATTTTAGGGAGGCAATTGCCCTTCCTTGCCCCCCTAGATACGCCCCTGATCACATGACAGAGTTATGAGCCTAGCCAATGCCTCATTGCATTCCCTTCAGCCAAACCCAAATCATGGGGATTAGCCTTAACCTCAAAACAGATTTTTGAGTCCTTTATCACCTCAGCTACCACATCCTCACCTTCTATTCCTCCTCTGCCACAGGTGTCATGTAATGCCTTCAATTAATGTCCAAAGTAACCTCCAACAGTTTGAGCCATACCTTAAAGATTGGATACAATCTAACACATCCCCCAATCTAATGTCCCCAACCTGTGGCCTCTGCAAATTCACATTCCTCCATACAATATGGTTGGTATTTTCAAAGCAAGCTATAAGAACGTGTCTAAAAAAAGGGTAGTTGAAAAAGATATGGCCAATGGTTCCATGCTCTTGATTACAGAGGATACAAAGGCTAGGAGCAGGAACTCCCCATAATTTGAGGGTGTTGAAGGATGGAAGGTGCCCCCACCTCATCCTCCATAGGAAAACTGAGTATTTGGTGGGCTTTATAGACCAGATACCTTTTGCTAGGGGGTCAGGTTTT
Organism: Zostera marina; assembly: GCA_001185155.1. Classification (NCBI taxonomy): domain Eukaryota; kingdom Viridiplantae; phylum Streptophyta; class Magnoliopsida; order Alismatales; family Zosteraceae; genus Zostera; species Zostera marina. The sequence continues at coordinate 466,207 of LFYR01000069.1, forward strand.
CTAGGGATTGTTAATGCTTCACATAACCTTTGTAAGGAGCTACCCCCTTTCAACCCATCAATTTCTCAATGTCACTTTTGCATTTAAGGATGCTTTTCCACATAATGGAATCCCTAGAAGAGGGAGACTTGGATATCCTCTAGACTCCTATCCTTGATATGTCTATCCCTAATCCAGAGGGATATGATGGATTCACTGCTGGACCAAAAATAGCGAGCTATCTTCTTTATGTTGGAGGCATAAGAAAAGGCTTCAAAGTTCATGACCCCTAACCCCCTACTATTTTAGGTGGACCATTCTATCCTAATGTGAGGATTTCTTAATTCTTACCATCCCAAATGAAATTATATGCAATTTGCTTAACCTTAGTGATAACTGAACTGGACAGGGAGATTCCATTTATCCAATATGTAAAGACCCAGTTTATTAACTGAATTCTTCCCCCATAGGATAGACATTTACCTTTCCATCTAGCCAAAGTCTTTTCCATTGACTGAATTAGACCAACACACTGCCACAAGCTCTTCCTTTTACCTGAGATTGGGACACACATGTAGGTGAGGGGGAGAGGCTTAGGAGGGAAACCTATGATTTCATGCAAGTGTGGGAAGGTGTCTGCCACCTTAGAGTAATGGTCACTACTCTTATCATTGTTGATCTCTAGGCCAGAGAACTTAGAGAACACTTCTAGTATTTCCTTAATGGATCCCAGGGACTTGATGTTTGCCTTAGAAAATATGATTGTCATCTGCATAAATATGGTGGGAGACAGATTTTGCACTATTGACTTGGTCAGTATCTATTTTCTACTCCCTTCTGGATGAGTCTGCTCAAACAATCTATGACCAAATTAGAGAGTATAGGGGAGATTGGGTCTCCTTGTCTTAGTCCTCTGTGGTTTTTAAAAGGCCTAGTGGGGGTAGAATGATGCAGATTTTATGTAGTTGGATACGAGGGTTATGAAATGTTGAGAGAAGCCCATCACTTTGAGAGTTTCCAGGATTGCATCCTAGCTAATAGTGTCAAGAGTCTTCCTTAAGTCCACACTTAGCATACATCTTTTGGGGGTTCTTGCCCTACCAAACCCATGTAGCATTTCCTCAGCCAGGAGGGTGTTATCAGAAATGACCTTACCTTTCATAAATGTTGTTTGATTGGGTGAAACCAGCATATTGGCCACCTCATTCATCCTATTGGCTAGAATCTTAGAAAGGATCTTGTAAATGAGGTTTGCAAAAGAAATGGGCCTAAAATCAGTCAACTCAGAGGTAATTGGCTTTTTGGGCGCTAAAGTGATCCAAGGTTGATTAGTAGCTTGCAAAAGGGGTTTCCCTTGGAAAAAATCCTTCGCACAGGCTAGTATTGTTGATTTTAGCTCAGTCCAGAATTTCTGGAAGGATGCAGTAAAGCCTATCAGGGCCAGGGCCTTTACCTGGCGAGAGGGAGAACAACATCTCTCTAATCTCCTTCTCTAGAGGCCTATAGTTAACTGATTGTCAGATAGAATAATTAGTTACATTACTATACATAACTTCATTCTCTTACTCATAGCTTGACATTTTTCAAGCAAAATCTCTAACCCTAACCCTAACCCTTTCCTAAAAAAGATCTTTCATTAAATTTTGCTAGGTTCCCCATGTATACTGCATTGGTGATGCAAATGGAAAAATGATGCTAGCTCATGCAGCAAGCGCTCAAGGAATATCAGGTGAGAGTTTTTATTTTATTTTTTAATATATTCATTATGCATTATTTTATGATTGTATCTAATTCACCTACATTTCCCCCCCTTGAAATAGTTGTCGAACAAGTTTGTGGGAGGGACAATGTTCTAAACCATTTGAGTGTTCCAGCAGCCTGTTTTACCCACCCTGAGATTAGTTTTGTGGGTCTCACTGAGGTAATATTGCGATCGATCGATCATCTTACATTTTTTTCTGCTGATTTTATCTTAAACAATGATTTCTGTATGTCTTGCATTTTACACCTGAGGGACTTCAAATACATGTCAACATGTCATAATACTCGGTTACTTGTTTCATCCTTGTTTTCTTAAAATGCACTCACTTTCATGGCTGCATGACTGCATTCAATTATTCCTAATATTGAATTTTGGTTAGATCTTCTGGTTTATTGAATTTTGGTTAGATCTTCTGGTTTATTGAATTTTATGCTGTTGTACAGCCTCAAGCAAGGGAAAAGGCCGAAAAGGAAGGATTTGAAATAAGCATCGCAAAAACAAGTTTCAAAGCTAACACAAAGGCTCTCGCAGAGAATGAAGGAGATGGTCTTGCTAAGGTCAGATTTTTTTTGTAAATGGTATTTTTTAAACCCCCAACCTTTCATATCACATGGTAACATTTACCACTTACAAGACCAAATTTACTTAGTTTACGTATGCATAAATATACAATAAATTTCCCTTTATATACTTATTATATGCCTTTTTTTGTAATGACTCCAGAAATAATTTTGTAAAACTCCTCTAGTCCTCTAATTGGTTAGTGGTTACCAAATTTTATGACCGTATTATTTATAATTTGAATGCAGTTGATATACAAACCAGATACAGGAGAGATTCTAGGTGTCCATATATTGGGGCTTCATGCTGCAGATCTTATTCATGAAGCATCAAATGCTATAGCAATGGGAATGAAATTGCAGGTAATTTGCTGAAATATACCACTCTTTTAATATGATACCATTTTTTTGAAGTAAATATTTCATTTCTGAAAAAGTGATGGTGGGCATTGCCCAATTACAATGTAGGGAAATGAAAACATAAAAATGACTAAATGAGAACATAAAAACATGTAATTGTATTGTCTCTTATATAACTGTCCCTGAAAATGTAGCCATTAATTGATGCCTAAGAGGTTGGACTCTCATAACAATATGGCTTGCATTTTAATCTGGTGAAGATTGATTTTCTTGTAGGGTTCATCATTGGCAGTACTAACATCCCTTAGTATTTTGAAATAGGGAAACATAGGTATTTGTTTGTTGTAAGTTATTTTATTTTCTACTTAAAAAATAATTGGATGGTTATTGCTAAGAATTTGAAATAAAATGAAAATTCTAATCTCTTATTTAAAATGAGGTGAGTCGTAATTGAAACCAAAACTATTCTTAGTTCTTTGTATGCAGAGATATTTGAACAGACTGGAGTTATTTTTATATTGCTAAATTTTTTAATTGTCTCGTCATTGTTAATTTATTTAAGCAGTTTCCAAGCATGCTTGAAGTACATTTCTAGAAAATTGAATACTAATAGTCTAATGCTCTAATATAACTAAATTTGAAACAAACAACTTATTGAATATTAATCTTTCTTGCCATACAGGACATAAAATTTGCTGTACATGCACATCCAACTTTATCTGAAGTACTGGATGAATTGTTCAAATCGGCCAAGGTATTCTTTTATTTTAGTTGTTTTCAATAAATATTGCTACTATAATGCCCTGGCTTTACAGAGCCGTTACACTTATACCAATTGCATCCCGTCTATCCAAAACCTAATCATTCAACGAATAGGTGAAAAAAGTGACTAAAAAGGTCATTGGGAAAGTGATATAAGACTTGTTTTTACTGTGCTGTTTTCATATTAGGTAACTCCTTATCGGTTTTGCAGGTCAATGATGATACAGCTGTTCCTCTACCTGAAGCAGTTGCTATATGACGCAATCAGGACAATTAATACATGAAGATGTTAATTTTGATGTCTGCAGATTTAAACGTTAAGTCAATAAGTTACAACATTTTTACTTGTTGCTAATTTTATTTGGTCATTAATATTTATCAGAATTTTAGTTTCTTATCTTTAATCATGAAAAACAATTCTAATTATAAGTTATGACTACTGCAATGATGATTTGGTGGGTTCTTGGATTCTACTTCCTAAAGGCCTGAACTCTGTTTATTCAAAATATAACATTACATAGGAATGTAAAATACAATTAAACCAACTTAATCTCAAGTTATGCTTGCATGAGTTTATGAATATCACAATCAAGTGTCCCAATAGTAAGATATTGAATCCTATTTTTTTCATTAGTAAGACGATTAATAATAAAATCCAGGTAAATCGACTATAGGATTTCCCTAATACACAAAGGTTTACAGCAAAACTCTATTTTACATTCTTGGGTTACTTGACGTAGAACGTTGAAACAGTAATATTCTATTGAGACATGAACACCATCATCGAATAGACATTAACACCACATTAATATTGAAAATAGAATCAATGAAATTTTAAATTTGAGCCAAATCGTTGTTCAGTAATAAAACGCCAAAACGAATGATATCCTTTTCCATATAATAAGAAATCAAGCAACATAAATAAATTGATTATTACCAATATGAATGAATGCTGAAAAACAGCAGAAAATATTTTGAATAACATCAAAAATTTATCATTCTGGGAAACTACCAAATTCAGAGTCAAAAAAGAAAGAAAAAGTGAACCATTAATGATTCGTGTTGAAAAGAAAATCAACGATTCAAAATAACAAACAAGTTTGGAATAAAACACTTAATCACCATTACTACTCATAGTTGAAAACGTAATTTACTCTTCATTAGAACTGACTTCATCTTCTTGCTTCTTGTTGTGCTTCCTCGCGTACCTTTGGTTTCTCAGGAACTTAGGATCCATCTAAAGAAAGAGAAGACAAGGGAGGAAGATAAATCAACTTTCAAACTATTATAAAGAAGAAAACCAAACAATGACAATGTATCTTGTTTCTTACCCCCTTGGTGGAGCTGTTCCTTTGCTTCTTGGGTTTTTTGATCCCATTCCTATGGGCCTTGTACGATTGGTTGTGCGCTGTGTGATTTTTCGATTTCGCCATTTCCGATGATCTAAACAAAAGAAGAAATAGAAATAAAAAAAAACAACCGAGAAGAAAAGAAGATCAATAGAAAACAGTAAAGCATTCAGGGATTGTAAAAGAGAGAATCGATCAAATCACCTAAAAACAACAAGAGAACCTCCGAATGCTTCTCCCCCGACAGGCGATAATGATAAAAATTAGGTTTTCCAATGATTTATATAGAGGGATAATTTTCGTTTCAAACCTTTTAAAATACTAAAATAGCAGAAGAGTGAGAAATTATTTATATTTGGTAATTTGGCATTACAAATTAAACCACCTGAACCAAACCTATCGTCTCGAAGGAATTCCAGGCCAAATCAAATGGCCGCGAATCTCCTCTTCCTTACCTCATCCACTTCCATTGGATTTTGTCCTCGCCACTCCATCCATGTCACTACACCACTCCACTGTCGCGCTCCGACTCGTCGATTGACCATTTCCGCCGTCTCATCCTCTGCAACTCCCGACTTACTTGATATATCCAAGCTTGGGATTTCGGACCACATTGTGTCCTCACTCTCCTTCCGAGGCATCACTGAGCTGTTTCCCATTCAGGTTTATGGAATTTGAGGAAATTATGCATTAAAGAGTAATTTTTCGTTGGGTTGGATGGATCTTGTTTCGTTGGAAATGTGCAATCTTTTATTAGATCTAGGCATCTAGATGTGTTCGTATGTATGTGTGTATGTGCGATTTACTGTTGGATGAAACTATGCTGTAGGAATATAAAAAAAAGTTTTCCACATTCTAGATCTTATCTTCCTAGTTTTGGAATTCGAGTCTGTTATAAATTTTCTGCATTATGGAGTAAAAAGTTTCCTTGATCTTTTATGCTGAGGGAAATCTACATCTGTATCATGATTATGCAAACATGTAATTGGTTGGGTGTAATATATTTTGATACCATGCATGATTTCAGAGAGCCGTCTTTGAGCCAGCTATGGAAGGTCGTGATATGATTGGAAGAGCGATTACTGGATCAGGGAAAACTTTAGCTTTTGGCATTCCTATACTAGATAAAATTATTCAAAATCAAAGCCAACACAGGTGTGCACTTTATGTTTGTATCTTCTTGTTTTTTCACAGTCACTTCCGTACTTTTATCAATCCAATGCTTCATCTCTGTTGTTAATGCCTTAATGCAGATGGCTAATTTTTTATTATTATCAAGAGCATAATTACTACATGTATTCTTTAACTCAAATGTGTAAAACAAGATTTATCTATCTTATTGTTCAACATCATTTTTCACTATATCTTGACTTTCATGACATTTAAAATTTTTGTTTACAAATCACAAGCTATTTTTAAATTTTCACCATATGAATGCTTATAAAATATTGATTCTGCACTTATACCAAATATTTTTAATTGAATACCCAGATAATTACCTTACAATTTTTTCTAAAAATAATGAAACATTGAGGGGAACCATTTCAGGAAAAAACGAGTTCCTTCGGCTCTAGTACTGGCTCCAACTCGAGAACTTGCAAGACAGGTTCAAAGGGAGTTTGAAGAGTCTGCACCGAACCTAAGTAGCACATGTCTATATGGTGGTGTACCAATTAATACTCAAATACGTAGCCTTAGAGTTGGCATTGATATTGCTGTTGGCACACCTGGAAGAATTATTGATTTGGTTGAAAGAGGCGCTCTAAATCTTTCTGAGGTCAAGTTTGTTGTGTTAGATGAAGCTGATCAGATGCTAGCTGTTGGTTTTGAAGAGGATGTTGAGCGCATCTTAGATTATTTACCTTCAAAAAAACAGTCTATGCTGTTTTCAGCGACAATGCCATCTTGGGTCAAAGATCTCTCGAAGAAGTATCTAAAAAATCCTCTAGTAATTGATCTGGTTAGTTTTCTTTGCTTTGCTTGCATTTGATTTTATTAATTTTGTACTATCATTATTTCAATTTTCTTTCATGACAATCTATCTGTAATATTATGTATACAATAATAAACTTTTCATCTTTCCCTGTCACAGGTTGGTAATTCTGATAAAAAATTGGCTGAAAGCATTTCTCTCTTTTCAATAGCATCGAATGCTTCTGGAAAACAGAATCTTCTTCCTGTTTTAATATCTGTAAGTTTTTCTTTCAATGCAATTGACTAGTGTGAGAAGAAGGAAATTAACAATTTTCTTCAAAATTCATGGATATACTTTGCATTTAATTGACTGTAATATATATATTTTATGTCCCTGCAGCAATATGGGAAAGAAGGTAAAACGATAATTTTCACAAAAACAAGGAAAGATGCTGAAAATCTTTCCCAGATCATGGAAAGAGTTATCGGAAGCAAGGCTTTGCATGGTAACATGCATCAAACTCAAAGGGACAGAACCATCGCAGCATTCAGCAAAGGTCGGTTTAATGTACTGGTTGCCACCGATGTTGCAGCTCGTGGACTAGATATTCCAGATGTTGACCTGGTAAGTGGTAAAGCAGTTTACATATGCCATTTCTTGAAGCAATGCAATTCTAGCTCTTTAAGTGGTAACTCTTGTTTTGCTTGCAGGTTATCCATTTTGAAATGCCAAACACATCTGAAATCTTTGTGCACAGATCAGGTCGAACTGGTCGTGCAGGGAAGAAAGGCACTACTGTACTTATGTTCACTGAGGGACAGCGTCGTGATGTAAGGCTCATTGAGAGGGATCTGCGATTCAAATTTGAAGAGGTTTTCATCTGTCTATTCTTTATACTGAACCTGTTTTTTTAATAAACGCACTTTATGTTCTCATAATTTTTTTATATGCAGCTTCCAAGAAATGATAGCAGAAATCAAAATGATTTTGTGGGTAGACGAGGATCTTCTCACAGCTATAATGATGAATCAGCAGGACGAAGGAATCAGAGTGATAGAAGGGGATCTTCTTACAGCAATAATGACAATTCAGCAGGGCGATGGAATCAAGATTCTAGAAGGGGATCTTCTTACAGTCATAATGACAATTCAGCCGGACGATGGAATCAAGATTCTAGAAGAGGATCTTCTTACAGTCATAATGACAATTCAGCCAGTCGATGGAGTCAGGGTGACCAGTCAGGTAGTCCAAAACAGACAAATTCCAGGACATTAAGATTCTCCAAGGAGCGCAGCACCGCAGGTAATCAGCAGTTCAGGAAGAATAACAAAACAAGTTTTTCTGACAGTGATCAATCTCACTACTCCCAACCATGGGAGGGAAATGCGTCTGAATATATGAAGGATTACAGTATAAATGGAAAGAGATCGAAAACTTTTGCCATGAATAATACCAGAAATTCACAGAGACCTAGATTTCCAAGATACAAAGAAGACATGCTTGGATCAGAAAGAACCGATGCAATTTACACCAGCCAGTCCAATTTTTCCAATGATGAGAGAAGTTCATCAAGTTCCAAACCCAACAGTTTTGACCAGATACTCGATATGTTTCAAGATAGCTAATCACTAATGGTAGTTGATACCTAATGTTACTGGTGAATTTTTTTTGTTAGCTCAGGCTTTCTATCAACACCTTCATTATTCAGATGACTAGTATAGACTTTCGTCAAAAGATAACCTGTTGTATACTTGTATTCATGACTTCAGATTTTTTCATAATAAACATCATTTTCAAATTTCAACACATTTTTTGTTTATTGTAGAGGAAACTTTTTCTAGTTTTGTATTGAAGATCAAAACATGTATATTGGGCTTACTAAAAAAAGGAGGATTATGAGTTGTGATTTCTTCTTCTGTTTAAGTTGATTATGTGGGGGGATTGGGGGAGAAAGGAGAAGAGGGCGGAAGGTGCTGTGGTTCTGTTCGCCTGTATTTGAGTGATGAGAAGCAACTTGATCAATTCATCAAGCTTTATGGATCGATTGGGTGGAATTCTCGTCTGTCATGCTAACTTCCTCACCTGTATGCTCCTCGAACGGTCACTTTTTATAAAAAAAAATCTCTTTTATCTCGATTTGATGTGTAGTTTTTTGTTGAGAATGTTTAGGTTTTAGAAATAGAAGATAAACATGAAGATTAAGGATTTTGATAGTAGAGCACTAGAGTATATAATGTAGAGATTACTTCAAAACAGTGAGAGACGATTGAGGATAAGGATTCTCAATCGAATAGAGGGGTCTGGGGTGTAGATCCTTGACTTCACCAAGAGGATCAGGAGAGATTATTACTAGAATAGGAGGGAAGAACCAAGAAATCGGGAGAGAATTGAGATGAACAGTAGAATAAAGTAGATCTAGCCGTCTAGGAAAAGATGAATAATACCTTAAGAAATGATTATACCAAAAGTACCCTTCCCAAGTGAGGTCCATCATATTTATACTCACACCATGGGTGATGGACAGCCCTCATGATGTGAGTGTGATGACTTTCTATAGAGAAGGTTGTGAGGCCCAACCTTGGTTAGGCCCACCACACATCCTTTGTAAGATGCTCATTCCAACATGCTTGGAGTGTATATTAGTGTTAATATTATCTAGATGCTCTGCATCATACACCCCTTCCACAGGATCAATTGTTCTTCATTTTCAACAGTAGGAAAGTATTTCTTTATGTCAGAGATATTGAAAGACTTTGATATGTTGAACCCTTCTGGTAGATCAATTATGTATGCATTCTCATTGATTTTTTGCAGTATTTTAAATGGACCATAATTCCGTGCTTTTAGTTTGGAATAAGATCCGGTGGGTACTCTATCTTTCCCAATGTGTACCATCACCATCTCTAGCTCCTACTAGAAATTCTTCCTTTCTTCTTTTTCTATCAGCCCAATCTTTATACTTTGTGTTTGATTTATGCAAAGCCTCCTCTACTGCTTTGTATATTTCTTTGTTTTTCAGTATCAGATTCTCCACCACAGGTTGGTTTGAAGGGATATCAGCAATATCAATTGACTGTTTGGGCTGATGGTCATATGCTGCCATAAATGGGCTGACTCCTGTAGATCTATTAACCATATTATTGAATGCAAACTCAGCCTGAGACAGGTATGTATCCCAGCCTTTTTGGTTTTTACTGGCCAGTGTTCTGAGCAAATTCCCCAATGATCTGTTGACTACCTTAGTTTGTCCATCAGACTGGGGGTGGCATGTTATGCTAAAATTCAGTTTAGTACCAAATCTTTCCCATAAAGTTTTCCAAAAATGTGAGAGAAATTTAGTGTCTCTGTCAGACACTATTGACTTTGGGACCCATGTAGTCTTACAATTTCTTTAAAAAAATCTGAGCTATATGCACTGCATCACTTGTTTTTTTGCAAGCCAAAAAATGTGCCATTTTAGAGAATCTGTCAACAACTACAAAAATTGAATCACTTCCATTTTTTGTTTTTGGTAGTCCTAAAACAAAGTTCATTGATAGATCTACCCACGGTTCTTTAGGTATTGGTAATGGAATATATAGACCTGTATTCCGCTTGGTTCCCTTGGTCTGTTGACAGACTTGGCAGGTCTGTATGAATTTCTCAGTCTGAACTCCCATTTTTGGCCAATAGAATCTAGATTTCAGTTGTAGTGTAACCTTGTCCCTTCCCAAGTGACTAGCTAGTCCCCCCCGCATGTAAAGTAGCAATCAATTGTTCTCTTAAGGGGTCCAAAGGTATACAAAGCCTGTTTTTGAACATCAAAAATCCTTCCTGAATATTAAAATTTTCTGAAGGATTGCATTCCTTGCAAGCTTTCCATACGGGGCTGAAATCCTCATCATCTTCATACAGATCTTTCAACCTCTGAAAGTCATTTATTTTAGCTCTTAACACTGTCAATAAGGTGCTTCTTCTGCTCAACGCATCTGCCACTTTATTGCTGGCCCCTGATCTGTGCTTTAATGTGAAGTGGAATCTTTGTAAATATGATATCCACCTAGCATGCATTCTGTTAGAATTTTTTAAGCTATTCACTTGTTTCAATGCCATGTGATCTGTTTGGATTACAAATTCATTTTGAATGAGATATGACTCCCAAACTTTGCAAGCCCTAACCACTGCATAAAGCTCTTGCTCATAAGTGGTCCAATTTCTTCTGCCACTAGATAGTTTCTCACTGTGGAAGGCAATTGGGTGACCTTCCTGACTTACAACAGCACCAATTCCCATAATACTTGCATCGCAGTCTATCTGAAATACTTTAGAAAAATCAGGAAGCCTTAGGAGTGGTGTTTCTTGTAATTTTGTTTTTAGTAATTGGAATGCTCTGTTTGCTTCACTTGTCCATTTGAACTGTCATTTCTTTAAACAATCTGTTATTGGAGAAGCTATTGTGCTGAAATCTTTGATAAATCTTCTATAAAAAGAAGCGAGGTCCATAAAACTTCTAATTTCAGTCAAATTAGAAGGAATCATCCAAGAGTCCATGGCTGCTGTTTTACTTGGATCAACTTTCAGCCTTTGACAACCAACAATATATCCCAAGAATGACAGCTCATGAACCAAAAATTCACACTTTTGGCTATTTAACTGTAGGTGATTATCTTCCAACAATTTCAGAACTTTCTCCAAGTCCTTAAAATGAGTTTCTTTATCTTTGCTAAAGACAAGTATATCATCAAAATAAACAACAGTACATATATTTAAAAGGGGTTTTAGTACCTCTGTCATGAGTTTCATGAAGGTGGAGGGAGCATTTGACATTCCAAATGGCATAACTAGTCATTCATAAAGGCCCTTGCTAATCTTAAATGCAGTCTTCCACTCATCACCTTCCCTTATTCTTATTTGGTGATATCTACTCTTCAGGTCTAGCTTTGAAAAATATTGAGCCCCCACTAGCACATCAAGGAGTTCCTCCAATCTAGGGATTGGAAATCTGTACTTTATGGTTATTCTGTTGATAGCAGAGCTATCAACACACATTCTCCATTTCCCATTTTTTTTGGGGGCAAGTAAGACAGAAACAGCACAAGGACTGATGGAGTGTCTAATCAGCCCTTTTTTCAGAAGTTGCTCTACTTGTTGCTGCAAAATTTCAGTCTCCATTGGGCTTAATCTGTAGTGTGCTAAATTAGGAAGTGAGGCACCCGGTTCTAAGTCAATCCTGTGATACACTGATTTGTGTGGTGGTAACTTGACTGAATTATCACTTCTTACTACTGGAAATAATCTCAAGATATCCTCCACCACCTTTGGTATCACTATTTTTTTTGTTTCTTTTTTTTCCTTTACTATTACAGCCAGCCCTTCCTCTTTGATGCTAAGTGTTCTTTTGAAGTAATTTTCAGCCTGAATTATCAGATTTGGTTTCTCAGATGATATTGTTGATTCAGGTAGTAGAGGTGATAAGGCTACCTTCATGTCATCTACTTTAATCACATATTGATTAGTTCGACCATTGTGATTTCCATACACATCGAATTGTCAAGGCCTTCCCAAGAGAATGTGGGTGGCATTCATATCTACCACGTCACATTGTACCTCATCCTTGTATCTTCTCCCTATAGATAAGGGAACCATACAAGATTTGTTCACTTCTACTGAGATAGAGTCACCTTTTTTAATCTATCCCACCTTGTAAGGTCTTGGATGATCTTCTATCTTCAACCCCAAGTGCTTGGCTGCCTTTGCTGAAATTAGATTATCCGTACTGCCATTGTCCACTATTATATCACATACCTTCCCCATCACAGTGCCTCGGGTCTTGAATAAGTTGTTTCTTTGTGAATTCATTTCAAGGTGGGGTGTGTGGTAACTTTTATGAACTAAACAAAATAATCTTGGTTCTTCATCAGGTGGTGCTTCATCATCATAATCGTCACAAAAATCACTATCTTCTCCTTCAACCACCCTTTTCCCTTTCTCATCGACTAGGTGGACTTCTCCACATTTGGGGCAGGTATTTGACTTGTGTCCCCACTCATTGCATCTGTAACATTTTGTTACTGAAATTTTCAAACTTTACTTTTTTCTGTTCAGTTGTGTAATCAATCCTCTTTGCTTCCTCAGGTGTTGGCAATATACCCCTATCTGTAGGCTGTCCCCATCTGTTTGAAGTTGAACCATAAGTGTACTTGGAGAATTTTTCAGCCCTCTTCTCTAATTGTTTCCATCAGAGAGTGTTGTGGCTGTAAAATTAATTTTTTTTGAAATTTCTCTTTCAACCCTTGCACAAATCTAGCAATGAGCTGCTCTTCTGACTCTCTTAAATTATTTCGTGATGACAACCTATGAAATTCCCGTGCATATTTAGATACAGTCCTTGCTCTTTGAGTACACTGATGGTATTTTGTAAATAGCACACCCTCATAGTCACTAGGGAAGAAACGCTTCCGGAGTAATTTTTAAAAATTTTCCCAACTTCGGACTGTACTCTTATTCCCCCTAGCTCTGTTCTTTACTGTTTGCTCCCACCATGCGGATGCGACTCCCTTAAATCGCAGGACCACCAATTTAACCTTCATCTCCTCTTCAATATTCATATAGTCGAAGAACCTCTCGACTTCAGTCATCCAGTAAATGAAGTCTTCTATATGCAAAGAGCCATTAAAGGATGGAATGTCCATCTTTAATTTAAATTCAGACTGGCCTCTATGGTGGTATCCCCTGTTTTGGAAGTGATCCACGTCTTCCCTATGCTCCTCAAATGGCCAGAACTGAGGCTGCATTCTCCTCTGATGGTGGCGATCAGGAGTGAACTCTCCTTCAAGCATATCAGTGTACTGGTCCAGCGCATTGGGAAATCTGAGCTGGAAGTTTCCCACCGACGGATCTGGATTCCGGCGCCGGAAGTTCTGGGCAGGGACGTCCGGTGATCGTCGAGCGTCCTGTGGTTCCAGGAAGGCGTTGTAGAGGCGCCTCTGATACGTGTGGACTGGCCCATCTGGATTGGGCGGCTCTGGCGGAGCTGGTGGCACTGCTTAGGTAGCAACCTCCCTCCGCAAGTCTTGGAAGCCATCTCTCATGGCAATGGCGAGATCGGCTATGGTTTTATTCACTGCTTCCCACTCTTGGCGTGATACATGGTCAGCCATCACAAGAGCTCTGCTACCAGATAATGTAGAGATTATTTCAAAACAGTGAGAGACGATTGAGGATAAGGATTCTCAATCGGATAGAGGGGTCTGGGGTGTAGATCCTTGACTTCACCAAGAGGATCAGGAGAGATTATTACTAGAATAGGAGGGAAGAACCAAGAAATCGTGAGAGAATTGAGATGAACAGTAGAATAAAGTAGATCTAGCCATCTAGGAAAAGATGAATAATACCTTGAGAAATGATTATACCAAAAGTACCCTTCCCAAGTGAGGTCCATCATATTTATACTCACACCATGGGTGATGGATAACCCTCATAATGTGAGTATGATGACCTTTTATAGAGAAGGTTGTGAGGCCCAACCTTGGTTGGGCCCACCACACATCCTTTGTAAGATGTTCATTCCAACATGCTTGGAGTGTATATTAGTGTTAATATTATCTAGATGCTCTGCATCAGTATACCTTAATTTTAATCAATTTTTGCATGATATGACATTTTAATTACTTTATGTATTCATTTTTTGTTAGTAATGGGTTGGTACTCAATGGCCAAGAAATGTTATTTCTAAAGCCATTGATCTAAAAATCTCTTGAAATTTTTAGAAAGATAAAAGATATCGTTTTTTTTTTCAGACCTGGACTCAAATTTTGTAAAAAGAAACACATATTGTGGTTTATATTATCTCTACAAGCCAATGTTCTAGCACAAGAAAGTCGATCTTCAATGTATACAATGTTCAATCTTCAATATATATTCCCTAAATCTATTTTATTTAATATCCATTGTAATTATATATAACAAAACAGCCTTTCAGTTTTTCTAAAACTATTGGTCGAAAAGTGAATGTTTAATATTCACTGTAACATATTGATGAGGTCAATTTCACTTGATGTCTCTTGATGTCGTTTGCTTTAAGGAGCATGCTCTATTATCCAATCTTCACCCTCTTTCTTGAGCCGACTGCATGGGCGGTTGGTTGCTTTTGGGTGTGACGTTGTCTCTTCCTAGGGTCGTCGATTGTCTCTAGAGTCGACATCTATTGATCTTCCATTCATTGTTTTTTAGAGGCTTCTTATTGGAGACATTTCAATCCTTCCTTCACTATTATTATGAAGCGTAATACGTGTAATTGATCCTATAAGTACGAATTAACAGAGGTATAAAAGGTATGTGAAATATTTATCCTTAAATTACATTGTCTTCTTAGTTTAATTCTCCTTACTCTTATCGCCGGTGATCCTCGACTAATGACTCGGTCGACCGATACGCATGTCATAATGTCGACTTAGTGAAGTGGGTATGTCATAAAAATAAAGCAGTAAATTGTTTCTTCTGAACTAATGACTCATTGCCTACTACCTCACTGATGTTTTCTTGTTACTTTCAAGAACACCATCTATGTTTTTTTATCATTTTGAAATGCAGTAATCGCCTATTGGTTACGCTTATAGAGTTATAGGTCACTTAAACCATCATCCAGATGACTACAAGTCTGCATTAACTGAGTTGTTTGGCAAAGCTGCAGCTCTTTATCAAGGAAGGATGAAACAACTTAATTGCAATGGTTTGTGTGAAATTTGCAACCAGATATCCGATTCAATTTGTAGTTTTCATGAAGTTGGAACAAGCTCAAATGAGAGCCTAAGCAGACCATATATTGAGTCGTTTATTCCTACCAAGTTCAATGAATTCTCCTGGGTCAAAAGATGGGAGTCCTTCTGGAGATGAAGAAAGGGGTGGATTATTGGATTCAGAAAACCCACCAGGAATCAATGCCCATGGTGTTTTGGGAAAGATCCTCATTGATGAATGTGTTCCAAAAAATGCGGAAGGTCAGGACATAAAACCAGAATCAGCTGCTTTGAGACAGACAGAGAGACTGACAGACATTGGGTTTTGATTGCAGACATGGACTTTGAATGTCTGCGATCAAAATTTTGAATGTTTTTTCCATGAAAAGTAATGAAGGTCTAAATTCAAACTTTGCTGGCAGAATAATTAGGGTATGATCTACATGATGTATATGTATAAATGTATCAGAATTTTTAAAAATAAATCTCACTTAGGATGGAGAAAGCCCAGCATCAAATTCTCAATCACACAAGAAAAGTTACCGATGATTATAATTTGTGTTATTGTTATGTAATGCTCTATTGGTCAGATTAAATTTTGAAATGTTTCTGAAAAGTAACATCGAATCCGATTTTTTAGAGAATTGTAAAAATACTTTTAGTTTGTATTGTCCAAACATTAAAATTTATATTTTATTTTAGTTCACATGCTTGGATAATTAATATATTGTTTTGTTCTTCATTTGGTTGGAATGGACAAAATGCAGGAGAGGCAGAAGCTTGTTTAGTATTTTCTTTCAAACATATCAAAAAAATGAAAATCGAGAACATATTTCCTTATACACATTGTTACTTGTTAGGGATTAAAATAATTTGCAATTTACATCTTGTGTTTGAAGCCCAACAGAAACATCAGAATTCAGACATATATATGATTGAATTATAGATACATATAGAATATAGAATGAATTCCTAAAGCTTGTACACAGATTGAATAGAGAGAGAAAAACACTATGCTTTCTTAGTGTTTTATACAACTAAATTCCCAAGCCTAGCATTTTATATTTTTCAAAAAATAATAATATATGTAATAAATAGAGGGGAGCTGAATCTATTGGAGATTTTTACCACCACTCTATTGATCTTTGGAGTTTTTTTGAATATGTCATCGACTTTGCAAAGTTGTGTTAGTATTGCAGGATGTAAGGATGGAATTTTATGATGACCATTCTTCTAGCCATTGTTCCTTCTTGCATTATTTCCTTTCCCAATTTTCGCTTTTCTTACAGCCTCAGTGATTTGCCTCTCATGTTCTTTGAGCACTTCTTCAATGTTCCCTGCATGAGAATACAGAGGCCCAGAGAAGTTTATTCTGTCCTTCTCGGTGTTTGAAACCTGACAGTAAATTTAAATTTGAAGATCAACATTTACATTGTTTTCCTTTTGCAAATAGAATGCAATAAATATAATCTTTACTTACTGCAGTAGATTCCTTATTACATCCTTTTTCTTCTTTTTTATGAGAAAGTGTGGAAGGCTTTTTGAGTAAGTTATGCTTTTCAGAGGCTTCAACACCATCTAAATGATTGTATCTATAGTTATCTTCTGGCCAATGAGTGTGTCTCTTGTCCCTTCGGCTTTGTGGCTTTCCACTGCTTTCAGATACCAAGAGACCAGAAAAATTGGGCATGCCACCAACACCACGGTGTACATATGACCTCTGTGTCTTTAACTCAGGGCCGTTTGAAACACTTAAATTGGTCAATGATCGAACTGAGATATTACCATGCTCATCATCTCTCCCCATTTTACGACTTGAGGACCCATATTGTCCTGCTTTATTAAGATTTTGTTGTGCTTGAATTTTCTGTGTAATTAAATACATTTCACACAAGAATTAGGATGTATGTATTCTGAAAAGTAATTTAAAACATGCATATTTCTTTGTTTGTACATTCATAATGATTACATTTTGTCATTGTTATAGCATACAGTTGAAGTTTTCATGGTAATGAAATTTGATCCATATTCCACAAAAATAAGCAATTGCATATTCCTAGTTCCTACCAGATAAGTTTAAATGTAAATAGTTAAAAACTGATTAGGAGGGAACATAGTTGTTAGTCTGTTACCACAATACCTCGAGTTTGGTATTGGTGTCTAGTAATGTTTTGGGATCTCTAGGACGTTGTTTTGTGGATTCAGATCCATGTCCTTTCAGAGCAGCCACCCCTTGCCTGTTAAGTTGCAACAGTAGACAGAACATGAGTTAATTATTATTGTTGAACAAAGCTGATCAGATTTTGAGGATATTTTGTATCAATTTTCTTTGCTGCATTCTCCTGGAAATTAGTATAATACCTTCTGATTTCTTCAGCCCTTAATTTAGCATCAAATTCCTTGCTTGGTGGGTATTTTGGTAAAGATGAAGGATTGCAAGCATGAGGTTTTGTATTAAAGAACTGAAAAAGGATTACAGATAAAGACATTTAAGGTTAATAAGAAATAGTAAAATATATCCCATAGTGTGAAAGTTAGATGAAGGAAGTACAAACAAACAATATATTGAGAATAGTTTAAACCCTAATCCATCATTCCATTTTAATGTATGTGTGTTTATTTTAATTTAAGATCACTAAAATGATGAAAATAGGGAAGATTTACCTCACTCTCAAGGGCAGAAGCCGATGTTCCCCGATTTTCTGGTTCTATTGCAAGAAGAGAATCTAAAATAACTAAAGCCGAAGAAGGAAAATCCTTAAATGTGTCATTGATACAACGATGATAAGATTGTTGAGGTTTAAAAAGTGTTAAATGTCGCAATTTTGCTTTCTGCCAGTATTCCTCAGATGGGGACCCACAAAGCTTAAAAATTTTATGCAACTGTTCCACCTAAATGATGACAAACACTGGAAATAACTCAGATATAATTGTAGTCATTTGAATTCATTGAATAAAAAACAAAAATTATATTGGAATTCACAAATATAGCACATGTATGTTGCTTTGTATGGTTATTGATAAAATGATAAGTAATACCTCTGTTCTTCCAGGCATTATAGGCCTGCCCGCAAGAAGCTCGGCAAGGATGCAACCACTACTCCACAAATCGACAGCAACATTGTATTCTTTAGCACCAAGCAAAAGCTCTGGTGGTCGATACCACAATGTTACAACACGACTTGTCATTGGCTGTTTATTATCTGGACTAAAAAATGTGGAAAGACCAAAGTCAGCTATTTTGAGGATGCCATTATTGTCAATCAGAAGATTTGCACCCTTAATGTCCCTATGTAAAACACCACGACTATGGCAGTGATCAAGTCCATGAAAAAGCTGCTTCATGTAACATTTTACCTGTAACATTATGGAATTTATAACTCAAAATGTAAATAAATACATAAAATATATAAAAGAGAGGAATGGAATGACAACGAAGTATCAAATGAGTGAGTAAAAACCTGTGACTCAGACAACTTGATGCTGGGAGTTGCTGCAAGCCCAGCAAGATCGTGTTCCATGTATTCAAAAATAAGATATAAACTACCTGATGATTTTGATGTAATCAATCCTTCAAGTTTGATGATATTTATGTGATCGAGTCTGCGAAGAACAAATATTTCCCTTGCCATGAAACGAACACTTTCAGGATCCATATTTACAAAGCGCACTTTCTTTAATGCAACGGTTTTGCCTGTATTAAGATCGTGGGCCTTGAACACAGTGCTATAAGTTCCTTGACCGATCTAATAAAATGAAAACATTTCATTAATCCATAATGATCACTTGTTCTTAAAAATTAAAAGTTTGTGATGGCAAAAAGACATGGTGGTGTAGTACAAGAATGTAACCAAATAATAATAATCTTCAAGAATTAAAGAAGATGAAGCGAATAGCATTGTATTTAAATATTTAATACATATCTATTGTGTGATGATCTCTCAAATCTCAATCCATATACACAAACTTTTTTTTTTTTTTTTTTGAAGCAATTACAAACTTATTTTTAAGGTAATGTAAAATTGAATTGTTTTTTTCTATATATATGTGTGTGTAATTGTATATTACCATTGGAATATGCAAATCACCACAAAAACCATGCGGAATGTATTAATAGACAATCAGATTAAGTATTAACACCTTGCTCCCTTAAATGTAAGGAAAGGTGATCCCCCTTGAAAAATATCCAAATATTCAAGGTGCATGCATTAAATGAAAGATGACCCCCCCTTAAATGTCAGATCATGATCCCTGAATATCCAAATATCCACCTTGAAAAATAAACAGAGCTTCAAATCCCCGAATAATGCTCAGAAAATATGTTTACTGATGTTGCCAAATGTTTCGTCCGAAATAAGCAGGACCAAAATGACATCAGGAGTGACTAATGAATGAGTTTTTTTGTATTATCTCATGTGCACTTCTAGATATGTTACAATTTGCAACTAATCAAGTTATCAAACTATGAAATAACCATAAGATGCATGCATTAGATGAAAAATGAAAAAGAGGAATCTGACCTCAGTTGCTTAACGAAAACTAAGTTTAGTTAAATAATGCTTGTATAAGAGGAATCTGACCTTATTTAGCTTTTCAAACGAATCTGCCTTCCTTGGTATCCAACCTTTTATAGCTTCTCCGGCAACTGATGCCAGCCAGCTTGGCCAACCAGCATTTACAGACTCGGCTTCAAATCCATTTGGGATTTGCACGATCTTCAATTTTGATCCAACCTCACCCGCCCCACTCTCAGCAACTGACCTTTGGTGGTATTCACTTGCCTTCTTCAACAGAGGAGGTAGCACCTCAACATCAACATTTTCAGTGTCTCTCTTTTTGTTCCTCCTCTCCTCGGAGACGGAAGAAGTCGTACCACCTCCGCCATACCCTTGTGGCTTCGGTATGAGCCTTGCCGTGCTCACATCGTTTCCATCTACCACATCAGAGTCTAAGACAACAACCTCTTCTCTCCTGGACGATGACACTAATCGCCTTGAGAATTTATTCCTACCTTTATTTCTCTTGTTCTCAACTCTCTCCTCTGAAGAGATTCCTTTAACGCAAGCACCGCCCATTCGGTCTAAGACTGATTGGTAAACACCTCCAATAGAGAGGTCAATAGCAGAAGAATTAAAAGCTCATCGACTGGCGATTTAATTGAAACTTCGCAAGAGCGCAAAACCCACCACCTCAGATTTCCAAATATCCGCAAACCTAATTTTTCTGATGAATCCGAAGAAAAAGAAGGGATTTTTTTTTCTTCTCCTAAAAAAAGGAACGGAGTGAGGTGAAAAGCCACTGAAACCTGATTCGGGAAAGTTCTATTTTTATGTATACAGTGAGAACGAAGAACATACAATTCACCCACCAGATCTCAAACCACGATTTTCCCAATTAAAAACTGCCCAATTGCACGAAGACGACGATGCAAAAGAGGGAAATCACAGAATCGCCGGAAAAAGAATCCAAAAGGTAGATAGAGAGAAGGAGAGAGATAATGGAACGCCACGTGACTCGGCAATTACCTGAACACCGCAGCGGATCCGATCGAATGAACCTTTCCCAGTAAAAAAAAAAATCTTAAAAAATTATCGCCCCGAGGCCGCGAATCGAAACGAAGAAAAAGAGGCTTCCACAAAATGTTAAAAATCCAAATCCAGCGAAGAACGAAGGCAAACAAACAAACAAACCCTAGAAGTGCGGACGTTGTTGCGTGGAATGACAGTCCAAACTCCAAACCAGGATGACGTCATACTTGAATTGCTATGATTCTTTCTTCATCTTTCCCTATTTAAACACTTTTGGGTGTGCCGATGTTTTCACAATAATTACACTTTTAGTTCCGACGGACCCAATTCATGGATCGTATTTAAAATTAGGTTTAGAAATTAGAACATGTAATTACGATTAATTATAAAAATGATACATCCATACCACATAATAAATCGATTTTGATTTGTACAGTTTGAGCAGGATGTAATTTAATTTAAATTAGTTACCAAGCGATTTGGAAGCAGCATAGATGAAGTCCAGGAGTCCTGTACCTTTGAGAACTCCTTCTCCGGTGAGGAGTTCGAAAACCAACAGTAGTAAGAACCCAATTGCGGCAGCCTTCCCATTTAAAATCTCATTCGCTTTTGTAAATCCAAACCCACCGACACCCTCGTCGACCACCATCCGAACCTGATCGATAATGGTTGGATCAAGAATCAATCATGATTCATGTATGTATTATGCATTATGTAGATGACTGACTACTGACCTCCTCCACGTTTACATCTGATGCAGTGAAACCAGGCTGAGTTTGGCCACTGTAAACGATCTCGGCAGATATTCCTTCGGTCCGGCCGCCGCCACCCAAGCCGATGTAGATGTTCTCGTCGTCGGACTTGACGGAATATACGAACAGATTCCTTAGAGATGGTGTCAGGACTCTCAACACTGGGTTCTTCGGATACCATTCCTTAACTTCACCTGTGTTCAGATCGAATGTGCTGTCCGTCGTTGGACAGATTATACACCCATCCTGAACCGTACCAATTCAGAATCAAATAATCGATATCAAAATTACGACTGAATGAATGACTACCTGAGTGAGTTTAGCATTGAGGAGACCTTCGCTGAAAGCGCCCTCCGCGGGAGACCGGTTTTCGATGGCAAAGATCTCATCTTTAAACCACATCAATAAAATAGCTTCCCCATCCTGTAATATCACACGCCTCTCCCCCTTGGGGAGGGCACTCAGAGGTACCACCGGTACCCAGTTCTTCCCATCACCGCTGCCGTCGACTTCGATTGAAGACTGGGGAGACGTCGACCCGCCTTCCACGTCCACGTTGGAGACCTCGGCCGACTTGCAGGAGACTCTCCGGAGAGAAGTGGATGAGTAATGGACGAATTGGGGATGGTGGAGGAGATGGCCGGAGGATGAGAAGAGAAGAGTGGTTGCTGAGGATGTAGTAGCGACTGCCTTGGCCAACGAAGAGGCCATTGCCGATTTGAGAGTTTTTGGAGGGCTGTGAAGCCTGCTGTGATCAAGGATGTTATCGTCGGGTTTTGTTTCTATGGATGTGATAATATCCGAAACTTTTAACTTTTAACACCAACCACCAAATACATCAAAAATACTCACAAGTCAAGTCACAACCATGGCCATGGGTGAGAACAATGACCACACCTGATCCTGGTTCTAATTCTTTTATGTGATTTTAAAAAAAGCATTTTTGAAATAGGTAGATTAAGAATAATAAGGCAAAAGAGAATATAAAACATGTATCTGATTTAAATGAAATATAAGTTTATAGCATCTTAATTCTCTATCTCAAATTTTGATTTAATATCTTATGTTCAAATATACCAATAGAAGTTGATCCTATAGAAGTAGAACATTATGTATTTATGTGGAATTTTATTATTATTACTTGTCAATTTTAAATACAGATGAAATGAAAAAGGAACTAGAAGAAAACTCTGGCTGAAAATAAGCAATTTTAAACTTCTCTGCGAATTTGCTAATTACTCCGGCGGTTAACGCAATACAGAAGGATGCTTTTCAAGTAGTCGTTAGAGTGATTTTAGCCCAAGGAAGGATGGCGATAAAATTTTGAAAAGACCATCCGGATTGTCCGCATGGACCTACAAACCACAACAGCAGTCATGGAGAGATCATAGAGATACAACTAATTGATTTGATTCTCATAAAAAGATGAATGATGAAGGAATATGTAAGGATTCCGTAAAATTACCCAATGTCCAGCGTCTTCAAGAAAGTGCATTTCAACTCCAGCACCCTCATCAGAAGCCAACTCTTCTGCAGCATGTATCCTTTGAAGATCTTCAAGAGCCCATCTATGTAAGCTTCTTTCTGCTTTAAGGAAATTCATATGAACACCCCGTGGTACTCCTTCAACAATTTCCCTGCACCGCAGAGTAAAAATTAAATTAATCATTTTGGATTCTTACTGATATATAAAAGCTAAACTTTTGGAAACAAATAAAAACCTGCAATATTATAATGTTAAAAAGTTCAGAATAAAGTATTAGTGCATTACCATAAGTTTGTTTCTTCGTAAGATTTGTACATCTCTGATATGCCTTTTAGATCGAACACCCACGAGAAGCTTGGAAATGAAGAGTGGGTATGAACATTTTGTCGGAGATTAGTCACAACCCACTGAAAATGAGAGCATTATAATTGAATCCGTTTGGCAATAAAAAAATTATTCATATTTCCTTAAATACTTATGTGATTGCACATTTCATATTCTCAAGATTTATATAAAGGTGCTACCTGAGCTACATCTGCAGAGAATCCATCTTGAACAAGAGCTTGGATGACTTCACGCTTTGAACTGACCTGTCAAAAGGATAGCATCCAATTAATAAAACTTGACAATATGTAATTTTTATAAATCCAAATAAGGGATAATAATAATAATTATTATTATTATTATTATAATCTTAGATCAAAAATCTTACTACTTAGTAATTACTTCTACAGTTCTAACATTAAAACTATTTATCATTTGAGGTTATAAAGCAAAAATGTGTACTGAACAGCAGTTACACCTGTTCTGTCATTTTACTTAAAAATGTGATGAGTTCCCCTGGACGATCTTCACCATGCCCACCAGGCCTGACTTTACCAGGTGTTGCATCCAGACACCAAACCTTCCAAATGAAATAATTTTGCAGATATTGATTTATAAGTGTTATTACTCTTATATTAAAATCAATGATCAAATAATATTATCGGTACCTTAACTGGTCGTGCAAGAGGTTTTGCAGCTTGGTCCACCATGCTTAAGGCAACTGTGTAGTTCAAGACACAAACAAATGACGCCAATAAAAAAGATATAAATTTATCAAAATAAAAGATTGAATATATGCACTCTCTTCTACCCTACATAGTTCGTACAAATATTGAAGTGTGAGAAATATCTAATGTTAATTTGTGATACGAGATCTTTTCCACATAGCTAATAGAAATCATGTTGATGTAAACATGCTATGGTGAAGCAAAATAGCAAATAAACCTTTTCCTCCAAAACTATGACCAACTAAAACTCGAGGAGTTAAACGCAATTGTCCCACCTATATCAAAGATGGGAAAATACAGTGAAATGTAAAAAAATGATAAAACAACAATAAAAATTATGAAATGTCTATTTTTAGATAACTATGAAAAATGCATTTGATAAAAATAAAAAGATCAAAAAGGCTACAAACAATTACCAGTTTCAAAACATCCAGAGCTGCTGAAGCAACAGTATGAGGACCGTGTTTTTTGAGTGCTGCTGATTCACCGTGACACCGTAGATCAACTGATAGAAACTATAAAAGGAAAACATATAGTTTTGCAATTAGTCGAGCAAGACAAGAAGAATTAGTTCATCATTTAAATTCATGCCAGTATCTCTATAGTTTATACTTTGTAAACTCTTGTATCGGGATATCATCATTGAAACATAAATATTAGTAATTTAGCATAATAATTTCAAAGAAGAAAAATAATAAATGTGCCTGAATTTGATATTTGATAGTTGATGTTACCTGCCATGTGGGAAACTCTTGTGCCAACCTTCTAGAAAAAGAACCTGAATTTTCATAATATAAAAATTATTATTCATGTTTATAATATTAACAAAAGAGAACTATCACCAATTACCAAATATTGGACCAACCCCTAAAAACTTGATTAAATTTAAACACAGATCACTGGTTATTCCAAAAAACGTTAAGGAAACAGAAGATATGATAGCAACCAAAATCACATTATAACCCAATAACAACATTTTGGTGTAAACATCCAGGGTTTATAAGAAGGAAAACTGACCCCAGTTCTTCCTACAACCGAGGATACCATGTAAAAGAACAGCGGTAGGTGGATCTGGGGTTGACTTGTAAGTTATAGAACTTGATCTAACCTGTATCAAATTTGAAATCATGCTGCGAGGGTAAGTCGGTGTAGGAAAAGCAAAACAGCATACAACACTTGCTGTAAACCAAGCCTTTGAATTTCATATTTTACTAATATGTCCTTGTGATTTTTTAATGATGTTAAAAATGAATGTTTCAAATGACCCAAAATCTTTGCAATAATAGGTCAGCGAGAGTGTGAGACAACTATAGCAACATAAATTTATGAGGTAGTCAGGATTTGGTATAGTATTCATTGATTCTGGATTTTACAAATATCTTTGCATTATGCAACTTTTAAAAGGATAAAGAAGAAAATAATTGTAATGGAAGTAAATTGCAATCATCTACGGACTATAAGTGCATTTTAAAGTTATTCATCGAATCACCAAACCTTTCAACCCTAAGATACAATTTCGGAAGAATCATATGGAAGGGATTTAAAAAAATGATATCCAGACATACCAGGGCGCCTTGAACCAAGTCATATGCCTGCAAAGAAAGTAAAAAATAACAAAAATCATCCATTGACCATTGATTAATATCCCATCCTTACTCTAGCCAGTAAGTACAACACCAAGAAATAAAGAATTACAAGTAACTCCAAAATCAATTTGTGTGATTGCAAAGATCATAGTGAGTGTTTGAAGTAATTACCAGAACCTCGGAAGCACTTGAAACATCCTCACGACAAACGGGTGTCATCTCCTCCGTCAAAGACATTCGAGTAACAAACCTTCTCGTATTCCGTCTCACATACATTCTATCCACATTCAACCTCCCATCCTGAACCCCAAACCCATCCACAGACACCAAATCACTTCCAATTCAACAATCATAAGATACGGGAATCCAAAATCCAAAATAAAACCCCCACGATTTTCTTCATTTCGAGATGAATTCTATGAATGATCGTACTCGTACCTGGACAACAAATCGTGGATCCCTTGGAAACCAAGTGTACACCGGATTCCACACCCGCGCCTTGTCGCACCCGCAGGTTTGCAAATTTACGATCCCCGCCATTTTCCCTGGACGGAGGAATTAGGAATTGAGGAATTCGAACAGCGAAGAAGAAGAAAAGAAATTACCAGTCTTGGTGATTTTGTACCACCTGACAATTAAGAAACGCCGTTGGAAAGGCTACAAATCTCGACCCTTTATTTGTGGACACCAACGTTCAACCGTTGATTTAGCTGTTTTATTATTATTTTAATTTTTTTGTCTGCGAAGTGATAACCATCGATTGTAACATCAACGATTGCGGTTTTATTTGAATTTATAGTATAAGAAATTGATAATATCGTATTAATAATTTAATATTTGATTATTTATCATATTTCCAATTTCCATCACATAAATTCAGTCAGTTGAGGAAATCGTCGCAACAACCAACTTATTCCTCGAAGTAATACCTGTAGATGTGATTTGTGAAGTATAAGTTTAACCCAACCAAACAAACTAGGGTTAAAACTAACTTACTAGGGTTAATTCCCCTGGTTTAGTAGCCGGTTCTACACCATCTCGCCCATACACGATCTGTTTTCTCCCATTGATGACATCTAATCTGTAAAAGCTACATCCTTTGGTGAATGGGAATTCCTTTCCTTGCCACTCTGTGTCATCAAAAAATTCAATACGCAGAAGTTTAAAGAGCTTCTGAGATCTAGCTAGAGTTTACCGAGATGCCATGTAACTCCAGTTGCCAGAGAATCTCCACCGGATATATCGTCGATACAGAACAACAACTCTTCGCCAACAGATCCCATGAACTTCTCAAAGAACTCAAGCACCGCCTGTCAAAGAGCAAATCGACTATGGATTTTAGTTAGTAGTTTTACTTACCATCGATTGATTTTCTTGATCAAAATTCAAAATCGAACCTTACGGCCGACGGAGTGGAGAAGACGAGATCTTCGTACACGCAGTCCTCGGCGAAAAGAGTGGCGATGGATTCGATTTCCCGCCGGTTGAATCCGTCGTAGAATGCTCTCACCACATCTTCTGCGGTGGAAGGGACTGTCTCCAGAGAAGGGGTTTGACGTGCAGGAGATGAGGCTGTTGGGTCTCGGGCTGTGGCAGTGATGGATCTTCGTCGTTGTAGAGATCTCGGAGGAGAGAACCAAGGGTTCCGTTTCTCTATTCTGCATAAATTGCGAGGAAATTGGACGGAAGAAATGGTGGGTGCGGTGGTTTGGAGTTGAGCTGTTCCTCCTCCTCCTCCCATCATCATGGTTGTTGGAAAGTGAGGCGAACTTTGGAAATTGGAATTTATTTATGAAAATCCCCTTTGATTTAGTATATTTTATTTTATAATGTTCATAGTTCAAATAAATAACAAATTCATCCTTGTGTTTCAAAGTTTAGGGATCTCTATGTTAAATTTTTTTAAATGACTTCCGATGCACCAACCGTTATTCTCTGCTTCTGAAATTATTAGCTATTTACTTCCGCTCTTTCTATTTTCCGGTTCTTTTTCTTATATGTTCTTCCGCCCGATGTTCTCCACTTCTCTCCCACCGACAGAAGCGATCGTCTCCGAGTAGCATTTTCTACTGAGACTCCGGCTTGTTTCCATTCTGCTGTCTCACTTCGAGACTCCGGTACGTTTTTCTCCATTCTCCGGCTTGCTTCGATTTGAAAGACTCACTGTATAGTCTTCCGCTTTCGATTTCTGTTATTTTAGTTCATGAATCCTGACTGAGTGAAGAGTTTTGATTTCTTCTGTGTGAGATGAAGGAGGGGGGATTGAATATAATTGGGATCGAGTCTGGAATTTATATCTCTTTTTGGTTTTTAACATCATGTTCGGATTTTCTCAGTTTTTTGTTTTCCGAGTAAATAAACATTTGCAACGATCGATTTTTTGGAATTTAAGGTCATGTTTTTGTCTCAAATAACTCTGCCGACTTCATTCCACAAAAGTCAAGTTTTATTTTTTTCTGATGTACATGATCACCACCATATTCACATAATCACATGCAATCAATCATTTTATTAATTAAAGCTGGAATGATTGCACTAGTAATTTTGTAGAACATCACGATTTGCAATTTCAGTCAGTATAAATTGGATTGGAATAATCAATAATTTCTCCAACAAGTCTTTCTTAAAGAAGTAGAAGAAGAAAATAAATGTTATTCTTTTCTTGGATTTTCCATTTTTATTCCTTCATCTTCAATCCAGGCACAGTAACCTTTTTCCCCTTCAACTCAATTATGCAATTCTGCAATACGCAGTTGCATGTATGGTAATCTATTCATCTAATAAATAATAATCAATCCTTACCCTCAACAACCACAACCACAAGATACCAAGATCCATCATTTTTGTCGTTAATACAGGACCACGTGGTCTGTTTTTGGTCTTCCATGACCTATTGACCTCCCTCCCATCCCCTAACATTTAATAGGGGGAGTTGAAGGAGACTTTCTCTGTTCTTTGGCTATCTCAATTTTGATCTGGTCTGCCATTATTGATATCTTCTACTCTCCTAACAATCGGTATATGACGAGAATACAGGGTCCTGTCATTTTCGAGGGGGAAATGATATAAAATAAATAGAAGATGAACCCAGTGGGAGCCGTGAAACCACGTCTTGCTCTCCATGTGGGAGAAGGAAGTTCACATTATGAGATATTGAGACTTAAAGCCTGTACTTTGTCTTCAATAATCAAATAATCCGATTTTATGCCCTCTAACTCTCTAAGATTTCATCAAAGGAAAACCCACACACTCCCCCCCCCCTCTCTCTCATAGACTCACATACACCGATACACGCACAATACAAACGACGGAGGTTGCCGATCACGAGGAGTTTGGGCTTAAGTCGTTTAGTACGTTGACCGTCTCTTAATTTCGTTGCTCTACTCTTCGAATTTCTTTCCGCCGTCTCGTTTTTTAGTTTTATTTATTTTTTTCCCACTTGTGTTCAAGCAAGGTAGAGATGATGACAACAAACTTGCAGATCTTGATTCCTCCCCGTAGTAGAAAATCTGTGGGTATTGTTTCTGGTTTTTCTTGTCCCTCATACTCGTTTTGAAATCGGTTACTCGTTGGTAGAGATTTTGGGTATCAGATGGCTTACGAACATAGCATCAGCAGAGATATTTTCGTGGGTCAACTCAAAAGTACATTCCTTTTTTTGTGAAGTTGACTCTTTTTTTTCTTATTCAAACCATGGTTATGCTCATGTCTTCTCAAGATATGAACCAGTATAGTTGAATTATGAAATTATTGATTTTATATGGTTCAATTAGTTTCTTATTATTGATTATTCTGATTTCCTTTATCTCGTGTTTGTTTGATCTCGTTCCTTTTTGTATAAATTTCTTTCTCATGTATAATTGCAGACTGAAATCTGAATACCATCTTTCTTACTGAGCGAGATTATGACGGCTGATTTAGATCAAGCATATCTCAGATGGTCTCGCGAAGGATTATCTGATACCCACCATCCTGAGGTAATAATTCTAGTTTCCAATAATACAGCGCCACTATTTATTTTCATTCTGATCTCTTGCTTGGATTTTTCTGAATGAAGCTGCGTGTGCAGTCTTTTACTCTTTTTATGGTAAACCTCTTGTAATAATAGAATTACTAAATATGAACTCATTTTCACGATGATGTATGACAGCATGATAATGATTCTTCTTTCCAAAAGTACAGCACCACTATTTATTTTCATTCTGATCTCTTGCTTGGATTTTTCTGAATGAAGCTGTATACAGTTTTCTCTTTTTGTGGTAAACCTCTGGTAATAATAGAATTACCAAACATGAATTTATTTTCACGATGGTGCGTGATGTGGAAGTGAAGAATTTAAAAAAGGAAAAATACCATAATTCCAAAATCTACTTATCAGTAATCTACCTTTTGTCAGAGATATATTGTTTTGCAATTTCTCTCGTATGCAAAGTTGCAAACAATTAAACGTGTTGGATCATATTTATTATTGATGTTTGACCTTATTTTATTTGGTTTGTTCAGTGTTAGACTTATGTAGGTAATTTCTTAACTGTTGTATTTTTTACCAACAGGAGCCTTCCATTGCTGAAATGCTTGATCATGGTTCCATATCATTTGGAAAATATGCCGTCGGATCATTGTCATGGGAAAAAAGGTCAGTATTCACACATGACAGATGTCAGGAAGAATTAGAAAAATTCAAGGCCCCTGGTTTGGTTGCGAAGAAAAAGGCATACTTTGAGGAATATTACAAAAAGATAAGAACTATGAAGGAGCTGGCAGATGATAACCAGCAAACAGAGGTTGTATTAGACTATGGAGCCGAGAGTTGTCTTAGCAGCCAAACTGGCGATGATGATGAAATTACTTCGCAAACCAAAGCTCCCCATGATAACAGTAGTCTAACTCACATCGGACAATGTTCTATTGAAATAGATATCGAAAAAAGAACAAACTCTGACAGTATTCTTCAGATTGAACATGTGGATTTACAACCATCGACATCAGATTCTGATCCAATGAGTGGATACCAAGAGGAGATAAGCCTGGAAAAGAACCACACTGATACTTCTCAGAATTCTTCTTTGGATCTAGAAATTGCAGTTCCGGTAGAAAACATAGAAATGAGAAATGAAGAAAAAGTACCAAGTTATGCTCCCAAGAGTGCAAACATACATATTGATACCACACCATCATGCACTGAAACACCAGATATAAACATGAAAGAGATGAATCTGCAAAAGATTCCTGATGTTGCTCAAATGGAACAAGTAGCCAATGATAATTCATTACCAACAAACTTATGGAATAAGAAATGTTGTATTCCTCCTCCTGAATCTGGAAGTTCGTCATCTCAACATTCTGAAACAACAGACATAGATATTGTGTTGCCAAAGGATAGTCTGACAGGTTTCACGGCTAATGTCGACAAAGTAGATAAAGTCAAGACACCTTCTAAGAAAAGCATGGAACTTCCATCTAATTCTAGGGTAAAGGTATGTTGACTATTCTGTACTTTTTAGTGGCATAATGGTTTAGGCAAGTAGTTGTTATTGTTAATCAAACTTTTTTTTAACAGTTACATAGCTTGTTTTCTCTGTCAACCTTTATTAAATTAGGATTTTTGTAATGTTTAGAGTAGTAATTTAAGCATTCTTCAATATTCACTGTAACATTTTGTCAACTGGTTTTGATGTATGCTCACCTTATTGTCAATCTTTTATCAGGAATCTGGTGCTTCGACTACGAATCACATTAGGTTGGGAAATAAAACAAAGTCTAGTCAAATAATGACATCCCCTACAAACTATTTGCAACGAAAGATAATCAGGAATAAAGAGGGCGTGGTCAGTTCATCCAGACAGAAGAGTGTGGTCAGTTCATCCAGGCAGAATGATGTTAGACAGGTCAGAAGCAACAAATCTTCTTCAACGCCTTCTTGTAAACCAAAAGAAGTCCACTGTAATGTCACCATTCCCCGTCCTTTTTCATTTGATACACTAAAATATTCTGCTGCCGAGAAACCATCAGATACGGGTACTCTCCTTAAAAGAGGTGTAGGTGATAAACTTAATTCCAAAACCAGGATCAACACAATGTCACTTCATGCTAAACATGAATTATCTTCACAGGTATCCTTTTAACAATTATTGCATTCTCACGTTTGATTTGAGGATATCCACTTGTTTTGATTCTTTTGAAAACCTTCTTTGTGGCAGATGTTTTTTGAAAATTCTTGAACTATACTTAGTCTTTAATAGATCTGAAAATTAATGTTCTGAACATTTATCTTTTAAGTTTATGTTTTGTACAACTCAAAATATAACCAGCCAACTGACCTTATTTTTTATTTCTCTACTTTTTCACCAATTTTGCATTAACATTTTATTTATTTTATAATACAATTCTAATTTTTTTATTGGATTTCTACATTTATAAAGAATATTTTGAAGAGCAATACTGCTTCCATTAACAAGAAAAACTCAAGTATGGAGAAAGATAGGTTTGTTTTATTAACTATTCTACCATTTGTTTTTCTTTATTCAGAATTCTGAAATTGCATAGTTTTGTATGCAGATGTCTTCAAGCTATCTCCGGAAAACCTTTAGCCATGGATAATCGCCTTGATAAACGTAAAGATCGATTAACAAGCATTCCCAAGTCTCGGTAATGCATAAAAGTCTTTGTTATTGTTTGGAACTTCAACCTAAAGTATTCGTCATCCATATTTTAAACGATTCTACTTATATTTTCATAATTTCATCACATATATCAATCAATTAATATAATGGTTCATTTGAATTTTAGCCAAATATTATTGAATTGAAAATTTTGATATATTTATTGATACTAGTCACTACTCACCTGATTATTTGAATGAGAATTAAACACGAGCAAAATTATTTACCTATGGTCCTGTACTCCTGTTAGGAGTTTCATAAATCTATTTTCCCTCTTCCAGCTGTTCAGACAAGGTTTGTTAGTTTCTATCACTTAAAGGAAAACACAATAAGCTGCTTTATAACAGTGCTAAAGGGGTCTTGAACGCTATGGCGTTCCCAGTAGGAATTTTTCAACAATCTCAAATTATAAAGAAATTATAAATAAAAATCGATGCATTTTAAAGTCTAATGTGCATATTTAGATTACTTACCTGTCTAATAGTCTAATGTGTTGTTTTTCAAATCTATCATTTTTTCCAGATCTCTTAATCTCTTGGCATCAGATGGTATTTACTTAAATAACAGACCGAAAACTGGTTCTAAAATCAAAGTGGGAGAAGAGGTATTCATCTTTCATTTTCCTTCCATGTTATGAACTTTATGGAGTGAGTTTGATGGTATTTATTAATTAAATCGATTGACATTAGGGTTATTTGGCATTTTTATATGGTTGACAATTTGACATTAAATTGATAGCAATCTATAATTTATTGGATAAATGATTAGATTCTTTAAAGCAATCCTTGTATTTTTATCTGTGAGTATTGGTTTAGACTTTAGATTTATAGACAGAGCATGTGCAAAATACTTATACCATTAATTTTGTAGGGAAAAGATGTTGGTAGAGTAAGTGGATCTCGAATGATTTCAAGGCCTTTTACCCCAGCAAGACAACAGAAAACAGAAGTCAAACAGGTTTGTTTCTAGTTATTCGATATTTTCAACCTCAGTGTTTAGCGCATTGATTGTCTGTATACTTGAGTTTCCTATTGATCAGTCAAACTGATGCCTGGTGGATATTGTCCTTCCATTTATTATATGCACACACAGTATATAGTAACCAAAACACTAAGCATTTCTTATGAACTACAGATAACCTCATCACAACAGACCAGAGATCTTGTTAATTTGAAAAAGCCAAGGTATTTTTAAACTTGTATATTCTCAAGTTTACCTATAAATCTATAATATTTACTAAGGTTGGCAAGAAGTATCTTTTTATTTATTGAAGTCATTTGAGACGTTTTTTTCTTGCTTAACAGTGATCCATGTTTTCTTCAACTTGCAGAGATGCTGTTAAAAGATGGCGTTAATAGAGACAATGATGGCAGTAGTCCTTCCTTTCCAAGACACACACAATCTAATCTAATCACTCAATCCAATCAGTGGTCATGTAATCTGCAATGTTTCTGATAAATTTTGCAGTTGCCCCCTGCACTCTCACTCGATGAAGTATTAGTTCTATTATTGCTATAGTTCCAAGTCAGTCTTGGCGATCCTCCCTTCCTCCGGACAAATACGTACTAATTAATGTAAGTGCATATTGTAGATGCCATTGTTAAAGTCGCAAACTACTGTGTTCTCGTAATATATATGATATGCTTCAGCATGACATATTTTATTTTGTTCTTCACCATACCAGATCTAGACTTAGTTTAATACATACAACTTATTTGGAAAAAAATCATATCTTTACACCAAATAGACAAGAAGCTTATTTCTGGTTTTCATGGAATGATGGGGTTTAAGAATAATATTAAAACACTTTCCACCAAATCCAACACAATGCTCATTGCCTTGCTCTTAGAGCAAGACTCAACTTTAGGAGTATTTTTTATTTAAAAAGTAGAATCTATTACACAGGAAAATTATCTCAAAGTCTCAATCACATTAACTATTAAAATTGCTAATAAAACAATTCATAAGATCAATTTAATTTTTTTTTTTTAAATTAAAACTATCTACTAATATATAAATTTTAAAATAAAAAAAAGTGTGATCACATGCGATCCACCTCACACCCTCCACATTGATCCAGACATTTAATCAAGTGATCTTACGATTGTTTAGGCTTTCAACAACCTTTGGAGACTGATTCGATATTTCTTAAAACGAACTATGTCTCATCGTTCTTGCGTAGTGGGTCTTGGACAAAGGGGTGAAAAAACTCTGGTGTGCTATTGACATCTTTTCTTTTTTTTTAGGAAAAACTTTACCATCACCTTTCGATCCACTACATGCAAGTGATTATTCATATCGTTTCTATTTTCAAAGAAAGTCCATCTCTTAAAAGATAAATCCTTCTATGGATATGACTTTATGGGTCATTCTATTTTCCACATTTTTACTTTTTATGCTTTTTGGTGAGTCAAAATTCTATTTGTTGAATTCTAACCTACCATTAACCTAGATATTACAGTTTTTTAATACAAATTTTTACCGAATTTAAATTACAAGACAATCGTACTAATAATAAAATAAATCAACTTGATATCAATTGAACGCTTTTAGCTCATATTTTCGTTAATCGTTGCTCTTGGGGTGTCCCTCCTCGTAATAAAATATAAACCCATTTTATAGACAAAAAAAATCCTGTTCGAGACAACAAGAAAATATGAGTGTCAAGCTGAAATCGAAAATTGATGAATCTTTTTTGGGTTTAGATGAAAATTATCCTTAAATATATAGCAATCATCTACTATTATTAATGTTCATCAATCATCATCATTCAATCAATTCCATGATTAGGTTGAATGACCACCGAAAACAGAACATGTTACATTTAATCAAAAATAAAACAACATCCAACCTTGGATTCTCTAATTCTCTAGTTTGAGACGTTTCTGACATCGGATCTCCGAACCACAGCCTCGGTCTTCTCCGAACCTACGTACAGCTGGATACAGTTGGCAATTTGTCACCATATCTCCACACCAAACATCTCTTCCTTTCTCTCGTCAGTCGTCACACACTCACACATCCTTTCTGTTTTTTTTTCCCTTTCTTCTCATGAACTCACAACTCTTTAATTCTCTATCCCCCTCTCTTTCTCTCTCCATCCCTATTTTCTAGGGCTTTTATTCCATTTTCGCACTTGAAGCCGGATCCGATCGGAGGCGTTGACGTGGAATGCTGCGTGCTGGAGATCTACGGCGTCCAGGTGATTGATTTGTCGTTTCTTTTTTTTTCTTTTCTTGCATGTTTGGCTAGTGCAGTCGTGATTCTCTACTTCTCTCTCGATTTCTGGTGAATGGATGTCAGTTTTAGTTAGTGCTTAGCAATCTGGTTAAAAAAAAAATCGTTCTTTGGTCGTTTTTTGATATCTATGTTTTGACATTTTGTTAATTCTTCAGTTTTGATTTACATGTTTCCAAATTGTAGGTCGGACCATTGGTTGGTTGATTGTCGGAATTAGTTGAATTAATTGAGTTTGAATTGTAGCAACTAGCAAGTTATTTTTGTGGTAGAAGAGAAGCGATAGAAGGAGGAGAACAAGTGGGGTTGCTTGGCATCCATGCCGGCAGAGAGCATGCTTGGATGCCCAGATTTGTAACCGATGCATTTGGATTGGTGACGGTTTCTCTGATCTTCATCTTTGCGATCCTGGGAGTATTTTGCATTGTTTACTCTGTCTATTTTCGGTCAAGAATTCAGAACCAAGGTCTTAGTGTTAGTGATAGCATCACTCGTCGTTTAGGGTACTTTAATGGTCCATGGATCATCAGAATTGTGCTCATTGTGGTTGCGATTTGGTGGGGGTTTGGAGAGGTTATAAGACTTAGTCTGTTGAAAGGGGATGGTCGTTTGTTCACTAAACCAGCATGGCAGAAAGGTGTTTGCAAATTTTACATCATCTCCAATATCGGATTTGCAGAACCAAGCTTATTGCTTCTCATTGTCTACCTTCTACACGCGTCGTTGCAGAAGAGAGAACACGGCGCTCTAAACCATGGGTGGAATATGAAAGCTGCTGGTTATACCTTCCTTCTCTGCCTCCCAATGTTCCTTGTTCAACTCACCTTGGTTTTGGTTGAACCGATGATCAGTAACAAAAAACATGGTACTGAGATGAAGATACAAAAATACTTCACAAGCAGTACCACAAGCACTTCCATCAAGTCTTCTCTTACAGGAACAGAAGAGGTTTACACTTACACCACCTGCACTTACCCACTGATTAACACTGTTGTTTTGGGGTTTTTTGATTCTGTATTGGTCATCTATATTTCATGCCTTGGATATGGGATGGTGTCTTCTGTGATAAACAAGGGACTGGAAAGGCGAATCTATTTTCTTCTCTTCTCTGTAGTCTCATTCTTCCCACTAAGAGTCTTCCTCCTTGGATTTTCAATCCTTCCCGACCCAGGCAGTCTGGTTTATGAAGCTATTGTCTTCTTGGCTTTCCTCATGCTACTATTATGTGCATTAGTTGGTGTTTGCATGCTGGTTTATTACCCTGTTGCTGATTCCTTGGCATTGAGAAACCTAAGAAGATACATGGAACTTGAAGATATTTCTGTTCATGATGATATAATAACATATTATACATAATTAGAAAGTTTGGTTGATGTAAAAGAGTTGTTTTCAACTCATTTCGCTATTTTCTCAATAATGCTTGTTTGATTTGATTGTTCATATTAAATTAAATTATTAACAGATATAAAATGGTCGCATTTAATGGCAGAAAGCAGCAAATGACATGTTATAGTAGAGTTTGAAGACTCATGGCATGACTATAGAATTAAATAAAAAAACCAAATAGATTGGAGTTTCAGAAGATGATTTTTACAGTAGCCAAACCTTGTCCTAAGCACTCTCCATGGGGAATTTGAATTTTCGCCCTTGATGCTGCTTAAAAAGTAAAATCAGCAACCAACCAATGATCGATGGTAAACAGCCCCCTTGAATTGTAGAAAATCGGCACAAATAATTGGATTGGTAGGGAGAAGTTCCATGTGATTGTCATCCCTTC
This sequence comes from Zostera marina, assembly GCA_001185155.1. Taxonomy (NCBI): domain Eukaryota; kingdom Viridiplantae; phylum Streptophyta; class Magnoliopsida; order Alismatales; family Zosteraceae; genus Zostera; species Zostera marina. The sequence continues at coordinate 503,691 of LFYR01000069.1, forward strand.
CATGAAAACCTGGGTGCAGAATAAGAACAGGTGTGGCACAGCACTGCTCACTTTTGTTGTGTACTTGTGTCCCTCGAATACTATGTACAAGAGCAGCAGAAAAATAGCAATAACTGCTCTGAAAATAACATACATTTTCCACCAAACGCAGTTAACAAAGAAACCGGCGGCTTTGACGGTTTTGAAGATGCAGACAACGCAATTTTTTTCTAAAACCGCCGTGTAAATAATGGAGAAAGCGAAGAATACAGCATCCTGCAAATCTGCCATTCCCGTGACTAAAAAAAATCGCTATTATACCAAAAGCCAAGTAATGCACAGAGGAGAGTCGCCGATGGGTGCCGATTTCGTCTTTTCCCGCCATCTAGACCGATCAGATGCTGAAATCCTGGAATTGAGATTACAATTTGAGATTGTGTTTTCACTTTTCACTGTTTCAGTGAACGAGAGAGAGTTCATGGCAATAATTTAGAACTTCCAAGATAGTGGGGTCAAAATAAAATTTCTACCACTCCATGTTTGAACCTATATGAGGTTCTATTATATAGAAAACATCGAGTTAGTTTCGAAAAGTTGTTGAAAGTCTAGACGATCTTAAGATCACTTAGTTGGATCAAAACGAAAGGTATGGAGTGGATCAACTCTTTTTTTTTTTTTTGAAATTTATATATTATCATATAGTTTTAACTCAAAAAATATGTTTTATTATATACAGATCCTTGTTTATAGACCATTGCTTATAAAATCAAACTAATGATGATTGATGTATAATCTAAAATAAACTTACATGATCAGATTAAGGTTTAACCTTTTTCTCTTTTTAATGTAGTACAAGTGTCAAGTGTAACGTGTTATCTTTCTTTTTAAAAGGTTGGTATTTATTAACCTTTTTCTGCCTTTTGGGCCGGATCGTTCTAATGGGCCGAGGATATCATCAGTATTTTTTTCAATTGGACCTGATCCGTTGATATTTTTGTTGGACCAAAGGTATCATCAAAAATAAAATACGATTAAATTAATTATTTTTTTATATTAGAAAGTATTTTAAGTTTTAGGTTTTTAGAAATCTTAATAGTTATTGTTAGGGGTGAAATTCCCCATACCTGGTACCCAGTACCCGTCTCGTACCCAGACGAGTAGGAGGACGGGGAGGATTTTTCTACTCCGAAATAGGAAAATCCCCGTCCTCGTTTGAAATCTTCGGCCATTTTCGGGTACGGTAATGAGGATTGAAATCCCCGTTTCAGATAATCCCCGTACTCGAGGAAAATTGCATATAAACCTTATATAATATTTTATATAGTATAATTTATATAAATAACCTTATATAATATATTAAGGGTCAGTTTTAGTGAGAACCACATCTGTGAGAACTTTGCATCTAATGGTTATGAATATAGTTTATTATTTAAATTATTTAGAGGTGAAGATCCTCATGCACTTCCATATTTTTGTCATAGAAATTTCAACGGTCCAGATGTGGTTCTCATATAGCTCTCACAGATGTGATTTTCACCAGAAACGTTCTCAATATATTAAATACATAAATTTATATTTAAAATATATTATATATTCATACAAAAATTATATTTAACCAATATAAAAGTGATAAAACATAATAACACATATAACATAAAAATCTCAATTCCCAAATAAGTGAAATAACTATTTACATGTACAGTATTTTAATTACATTAGTAAATAGTAACTTAGGACTTACAATAATAACCTTTTTTTTTTAATATTTTGATCGGGAACCCGTCTCATCCCCGATCATTGGTCGGGTACGGAGAACGGGAAAATTTTGGGTCCGTAGATTTCCCGTCCCCTAGTTATTGTGACCGTTTGATCCATATTCAACTACTATGTTGACCCACCGATTCAATTGATGATTGCCATATTAATACATTGACGGCAATATCACGTTACACTTGAAGTAGATTGCACGTAATCTTGCTGGCATACCTTGTGTTTATGTATAATTGTGAATACAGACGTAAAAAATTTTTTTTTTTGCCTTTTTTATTGTTGTGAATGTAATTTTCCCCAAAAAAAACAGGGGCAAGCACACCTGATACCACCCACCACTACCACTGCATCACAGAACAACTCGATCGAATCGAAGTCAGATGTAATCATGGCATTCAAATTAAATCAGTTGATAAAATAATTTAGTTTAGCCTTGAAGAACGTGTGCGAACTGTGAATCCACATCTTGGCATGCAATGTGTGTCTACATCTTCCACTTACTAATTGGACCTTGGAGAGGGAAGAAGAAGAGGAGAAAAATCGACATGTCGTCGTCGGTCGGTGTGGTGGGATTGGGACTGGGAAGAATGAGCAATCAACAGCTTTTTATTGGGTAGTTGTTATTTATGAATATAAATACTCCAAACTATCAAAGCCTTTTTCCTTCCGCCTCTCCCACGAGGCGCAGCCTATTGGAGGAATCAGGTTTGTGCTTTCACCCATCTTCCTTTTTCTTCCTCTTTTTTTATTGCTTCTCTTCTATGGAAGAAAGGGTTGGGTGTTTTCATGGTTGGATACTTGGATCATGGATGGATGGGTGGAAAGATTCAAGCTTTATATTATAAACATTGCTTATTTGGTCTTTTTTCTTTCTCGTGGGTATTTTGTTTGACTTGATCAAGTCATGAAAAATGTACGGAATACGGATGGATAAGATAGCAATGTTTTTTTTGGATGGTTGGGGGTATATATGATTTACGATCATTGATCTGCCACTGTAAATGAAGTTAATTTGGTGTCTTTTTTTAGTATTTTTTTTACCCACAAAGAGCCAGGGAGAAGATCAGGAGTTCTTCTGTATTTTGGACGATTCTAATTGATTTGGTCTTTTCTTTCTCCAGATTCTTCCTTATAAGAATTAAGAAGAACAGAGTAAAGAGAATGTCTGTTAATGGGATCTGCGAAAGAAAATACCAAAATGGTTTCGCCAAGACACATGTTCCAGATGTATGGTTACGCCCTTTGATCTTCCACACACCCTTATAACTCCAACTGCTTATTTTTCAATAATCAACTTCAAATTTGTCACTGTGAATTGTTTTTATACCAAACTTGGTAAAATATTTGGTCTATAATCAAATAGATGTTTGAAAGATTTCAAATATTTAAAGGGAATTAAGATTTCAACTAATGCAGTATATATTTACTTTCTTACATCAGTCACATGTATTATTGTTTTGCAATTTCATTATAACTGTTGACGGAGCCATCTTTTTTTTTTGCATCGATACCTCATTTAAACTGGATGTTTGATTTCCAGGTTAAAGTGGTGGATCCTGCACATCTCCCCCGGTTAACCTGGAATAGGAAGCTTAATAGTGAGGAGAAGCCTCTTTCTCAATTTACCGTATCCATGAAAGAGATTGTAAATTTGGTAAGTTTCGTTAATATATCAGCATTTATTACTCGATAACATATAAAAGTATAAACATGAGTTTTTTTACGAAGCATATATTTCAGACAAATCATAAGAAAAACAGCATAATTATGACTCATTCCTTGGCTGTTAAATGATATCCCCTTTATTTCAATCAGTTTTTTTCATGTGTATTCAGGCTCCATTGGGGGTTCGATTGCTCAAGAATGTCGTGGATGATATTTCAAAAGGGCAGGTGAGTAATTTTCATATTGTTTTATTTTGATCTACTTGTTGGGTTTTTTAACATTCCCATCGTGATATCCTTTTTTATTTAACATGTGTGATATTAGAATCCAATAATCGATCCTTTCAATTCACGAAGTGTTTCATCATGTAACGGAGTCCCCTTGGGTGGTATTGGGTAAGTCTTTAATCCCTAAAGAAACAAATTATTCTTGATCTAATAGCTTCGAAAAATATCATGTTCACAATGTGACAGTAGAAAATGATCTATAGAATGTATTCATTTGAATTCTTCTATCTTCAGCGCAGGAAGTATAGGAAGAAGCTTTAAGGGAAATTTTCAGAGATGGCAGCTTTTTCCTGGAACTTGGGAGGAAAAACCCATTTTAGCTAATCAATTTTCAGTATGTTTTGATTTAATTTCCTGAACATGCAAAAAACTTAAATAGTTGATTACAACAATCTCGAGATTTCAGATTTATGATTCGGAATAATTGTATTTGTATGTTGTTTATATTCTGACTGAAAGATGAAATTCTAAAGTAGTGTCATACACTTATAGGTGTTTCTTAAGCGGGACAATTGCCAGACACGCTCCACTGTTTTATCTCCAGGAAATGAAGAGCTGCTTAAGTAAAAAAACTCTTCTTGATTGATTGCACAAAATAATATTTTAATAATTAGTCACCTATAATTATTGGAATACAGACAACATACTGATTCTGGCATTGGTTCATGGGATTGGAACTTAAATGGATCTGATTGCACTTATCATGCTTTGTATCCCAGGTCCTGGACTGTCTATGAGGGTAATCAAATTAAGGGAACACATGATTCCCCCCTTGTGACTTTGCATATAAGGATAATTCCTTTCTAAATCATTTCTGATTTTTTTTTATATAGGAGTGCCTGACACAAAGTTCAAGATAATCGGTCGTCAGATTTCACCAATTATTCCCCACAACTATAAACAGAGCAGCTTACCAGTGGCAGTATTTACATACACAGTATGAAGAAAGCATATTTTAATTAGATCTCTGATTAATAATTAAATCGATCCATTTTTTAACTGGTTTATCTGTAACTTCAGCTAATCAATTCTGGTGAGACCTCTGCTGAAGCTACTTTGTTATTCACTTGGGCTGTAAGTTAAAATATTACCTACCAAAAAAAGTTTATATGCCAATTTGTTAAGAGAAAATGATTTTTCTGAATAGTTTAAATACAATAAAATCATTTTTTTTACTCATTTGATTTCTGAGAATCAAAAATATTACTTGACAGCTTGTAATTTATTAATTTTCTACATTGTTGGTCAGTTCACTTTGATAGTGGGTTTTTCTCATCTTTTTTCTAGAATAGTTCCAATTAATTTCAGGCTTTCAGGCAAGGAGATTTTGCCCATTGCATGATATAGCATAATGTCACAGTCAATAAACTATCAATATTTAAAAGAGACAATTCTGAATTCCATGCCCTATATGCAGAACTCTGTTGGAGGAAATTCTGAATTCACTGGCAATCACTACAACTCAAAAATGATGTAGGTCAATATTTATTGAATCTTTCACCTGCATGTTATTTCTCAGTATTTAGTAATGCAATTTATTATTCAGTCAATCTTGTTTTTGTTGCCTCGGCATAGATCTTAAAAAGGCATTTGACACAGTCAAATGGCAGGCTATCACCTCGACCCTGGAGGATATGGATTTCAGCCTTTATTGTGCAAATTGGTGCACAACTGCATTTCCACTGCATCCTTCTCAGTATCAGTAGAAGGTTGCCCCACCCCTCCCTTTACTAACCACAGAGGTATCAGACAGGGAGATCCTCTTTCCCCCATCCTCTTTGAACTGGTAATGGACAATCTCAGTAGACTAATAGAAAAGGAGATCAAGAGCAAGAGGATGGACACATACATAGTTAATGGGGTTGCCTCCATCTCCCATCTCATGTATGCTGATGATGTCTTGATTTTTTCCAAGACTAACATCAAATCCTTGAGGTCTATCAAAAGCATTTTAGATACCTTTTCCAAATTCTCCGGACTTGAGGTTAACCAGGAAAAAAGTTCAGCAACCTACTCTAAAGTATGCGCTAATGATCAAGAGTTATATAATATACTTAATTTCCCAACCAAATCACTTCCTATTAGCTATATTGGCCTTCCAATAACGGGTAGAAAGAAAACACATGTTTGTTGGAAGTTAATAGATCCAATCGAAAAAAACCTTAACTAGGCGGAAAGGGACTCTCCTTTGCGAGTAGAACTCAATTAGTAAACTGGACATTGTTTGGAAAATTCCAATATTGGGCTTATGGAACAACTTTACCAAGTACATTTATAAAAAAGATCCAGAGCATGGCATATAACTTTATATGTATTAGTAATATAATAATGGACTATTATGCAATTAGTTAATTACTTTTAACTTCTTTGTAATTAGTTAGGATATTATTCTAGAATGTTCCCACGATTTAGATCTAACAGAATTCACTCACCCAAGTGTATATAATTGAATCTAATACATTTTTGGGAGGGATCGAACACTTGTTCTCCCCTATTTTCCGATTGCACTCAGAGCATAACAATTATATGGTATCAGTCGCTGGAAGGATTTAATTGTTGTTGCTGATCGGGGAGGTTAGTTGTTGATCCATCTTGCTTGCTGTTGCTGATCGGATTCCACTGCGCGATCATGGCAGATTCTGGCAAAGATGTGGTAAATGTCGCTCGGGGGGACTTGCAGATTCTGATGAAAGTTGTAATCATCAAGTCTCCCAAGACTGTGGCATTGGATCGTGGCAATTATTTTGCCTGGAGGACGCAGTTCTTTGGAGCTTTGAGAGGTGATGGTCTCGTTCCTTACCTTCTCGGAGAAATAGAATTAAGTACGCCGGTGGCTGTCCAGCAGGATCAGTTAATTTTGGGCTGGATACTATCCTCTCTCATGGCGTCGGTGGTGACAAGGGTTTCAAATTGTGAAACCTCATCTGATTGTTGGAAGACTCTACAGGAGGAGTTTGCATCTTCCTCGCGTTCACAGATTCTTGCAATCAATCAAAAGTTGCAGAATCTCAAGAAGGGAGGTAAGAGTTTTATTGAATATATTGCTGAAATTAATACCCTTGTAGAAGCTCTGTCGGTTGCTGGATAGAAGATAGATGATGCAGATCTTATTCTTCTAGTCGTGACTGGGCTAGGAGATGAATATGAATCATTGACTCAGATTATCATAGCAAGGAGAGATGATATTACATATAGAGAGGTAAAAGCTATGTTCATGGATGTGGAGATTAGAAAATCCAGATCCAATATATCAAATCCTCTGAGTATTAATGTCGTTGAGACAGAAAGAAGTCAAATGCAAGGGAAGTTTAAATTCAGCACTGTTCCATGTCAGATATGCTCTGGAAAACATGGTGCACTGAATTGCATAATAGTCCATTATTATATTACTAATAATATGGGATGGAAGGAGATGCAGTAGTTGGGCAAAGATGGCTCTCCCAAAGAAAGAAGGTGGGATCGGGTGAGGGATTTTTTTGCAACTAATGCAAAAGGTAGAGGACTGGTAAAAAAAGTGGAGCTCAAACACCTCTATTCTAGCTGATTGGGTCAAACTTAGATATATAAAAGGTAGAGGACTAGGGGAAATTGAGATTAGACCACCCTAGATTCTCATATGTGGAAAACTATAATAGCCAACAAAGATTTAATAGATAAGTGCATCAACTACCTGAGCAGCTATAGGATACTTCAAATAGCTCCCTCCAAACACACTGAAACACTAAGGCCCAAGGGCATCATACAAGATTTGAACTTTGGAATAAGGTCCAAAAAAATCCCTAAATTCTCCATGTTTTTATGGAAAATCAAAGTTAAAAAAGCCTTAACACCCTCACCAGGCTCCGGAGTTGGGGTATCCAACTACGAACTACTTGTCCCCTATGCGGGTTGGAGGAGGAGTTAGTGCAACATCTTTACTTTAACTGCCAATACTCCAGACACCTCCTACTAGATTCCATTAGTTGTCTCAAGTCTCAACAATGCTATATAGGCACTAAGGGGTCAGAACCCCCCCCCCTTTCCCTCAGTAGACATCAGGATAGGGGATATAATTGAAACAATTCAAAAATTCACTCACAAAGCTAGTTGTTGGGGCTTGCATTGACTTTGTTAGCTTCACTCTCCTGGCACATATGGTGTAAAAGGAACTGGAGATTAAATCAACATACTCTGAGGCTCCCAGAAATTGTAAGCAGAGAAATCATTAGGGATGTGAGCATCGTTTATGATGCCGCAACCTATAAGAAGCTCAATCTTACTCAGATTGAAACTCAAGCCATAAGTTTATGGGAGTCCAACCTCTTGAGGCACCAGTCCCTGGCTAGTCAATCATGGTCATAACTATATAAGAGAGCGACAATGTTTTTACATGTTTTTATTTATATATTTACACTGGGTTTCAGGTGCGACGGACCGCACCTGACACCCAGTGCGGTTGAATTGTCGGATGGTGCGGAAATGCCATCCGACGGCACAGAGGACGAACCGCACGTCCTCCGTGCACCGAACTTCACCGAGTCCGGTGAAGTTCGGAACCTTCTCGCAAACGCCTTCGTGGCGTTCGCGACCTCCGCGTGAGGTCCGACAGTCCGTTCCAGTGCGGTTCTCGCCGGCGCACCCAACCGTACCGGCGAGAACCGCACCGGAAGAAGATATCCTATGTATCTGCATTTCCCTACATATGTAATCTTGGGCTCTGCCCTACCCTCTACTTTCAGCAGTGAAATCTTTAATTCATCAAAAAAAATCTTGTTTTTGTTTTCTTATCATTGCATTTTTTTTTAAATATTCTAAATTTACAACTTTTTGTATAAATCCCAGGGTACAGGATGGGGTGCACGGTGTCCTTTTGAATCACAGGTAAGTCAATTTTCAAACTACACACCTTAAAGACCATGTAGTTATTGATGATGAAGATTTTTTACCCTTTTTATATAAAAAAAACAGGACTGCAAGTGGAGAACCTCCAGTAACATTTGCAGTAGCCGCACAAGAAACTGCTGATGTTCATATCTCTGAGTGTCCACTTTTCTCAATATCAGGAGACACCGAAGGATTTACAGCAAGCGATATGTGGGATGAGATAAAAAAGGTGAGATTAAATATATCGTCAGATTTTATAGTTTTTATTTTGGTAGTTGTTGCTGCCTGAATTTTTTTGTCAAATATTATACTTCTTAATAAACTTGTAGGCGGTAGTCCTTATTTTGAAAAACTTTGTCTTTTCTTTTAGCATGGATCCTTTGACAGTCTTTATTCAAATGATATATCAATACATTCAAAATCTGGATCGTCAATTGGAGCAGCTGTAGCAGCTTCAGTAACCGTACCAGCTCACTCTGTCCGAACCATCACATTTTCATTGGCATGGGCATGCCCGTATCTAAGATTTCCAAAGGGAAAAATTTATAAAAGGTAAATTAGTATTCCAAAGTATATATTTTATATATAGTTAAAAATGATTTTAAGTTGACGAGAATTAAATACAGACGTTACACCAAATTCTATGGCACTGATGAAGATGCTGCTTCAAATCTTGCACATGATGCTATTATTGGTATGATTCAATTGTTATTTCTATTACATATTAAAATAATATTCAAAGAGAATGAATTTTCTATTTAAAAACCCTCTTTTGTTTGAAAGGAGTTATAATTTATTAAATTGTTTATCTACATTCATTTGATTATTCAAACTATCGGTAATGTTTGAGTACTTTTTCTCAAAAAAACAGAGCATAAAAAATGGGAATCTCAAATTGAGGCATGGCAGGCACCTATTCTACAGGACAAAAGACTTCCTAATTGGTTAGTTTAAAATACTTACAAGTTACAAATACATGACTTATCAAATGGCATTCATTGAATCTTAATTTTCTGGTTACAAAAATACAGGTATCCAGTTACTCTATTCAATGAGCTTTATTATCTAAATGCAGGGGGGGCAATCTGGACAGGTATCTAATCTTGATGACTTGATGGATTGCAGTTTGGGTAGTAATTTATGTAGGTGTTAAGTTTATTTTTTGGCATCCTTTGCAGATGGATCATCTCCCATTCAAAGTTTAGCAACCATTGAAACAGTGAAGTTTTCCATTGATATGAGCAATTCAACCGATGATAATAATAATAACAGTACAGCAGTTAATGTTCTTGAAAAAATGACATCAGTATATAAGAAAATACATTCACCTCTTATGTCAAATTCTGCATTTGGCACGATGTTACTTCAAGAAGGAGAAGAAAACATCGGACAGTTTTTATATTTTGAAGGGATTGAATATCGTATGTGGAACACTTACGATGTCCACTTTTATTCATCTTTCGCTATGATTATGCTATTTCCTAAACTTGAGCTAGCAATACAAAGGGACTTTGCGGCGGCAGTAATGATACACGATCCTGAAAAAATGGATATCCATGCTGACGGAAAACGTGTTTCTAGAAAAGTTTTCGGTGCTGTTCCTCATGACATGGGACAAAATGATCCATGGTTTGAAGTAAATGCTTATAAACTTCACAATACAGATAGATGGAAAGACTTGAATCCTAAATTTGTTTTACAAGTTTATCGAGACATGGTGGCTACTGGAGACATGTCCTTTGCCAGAGCTGTTTGGCCCTCGGTTTACACAGCACTTGCGTATATGGATCAATTTGACAAGGACAGAGATGGAATGATCGAAAATGAAGGTTTTCCTGATCAAACTTATGATGCATGGTCAGTTTCTGGAGTGAGTGCGTACACAGGGGGGTTGTGGGTTTCAGCTTTACAAGCTGCTTCATCAATGGCAGCAGCATTAGGTGATCAGGCTTCTGAAAAATATTTTTGGAATCGATCTCAAAAGGCTAAATCTGTGTATAAAAAGCTATGGAACGGTTCTTACTATAATTACGACGACAGTAAGAGCAGCACAAGCTCATCCATTCAAGCAGATCAATTGGCTGGACAATGGTATGCTAGGGCATGCGGTCTTCCTCCTATTGTCGATGATAAGAAAGCTCAAAGTTCACTTGATAAGGTCTACAATTACAATGTCTTAAAAGTGAAGGGAGGAAAAGCAGGTGCTGTGAATGGAATGAGGCCAAATGGTACAGTTGATAGGAGTAGCTTGCAATCAAGGGAAATATGGTCAGGTGTGACATATGCTGTTGCGGCTACTATGATCCAAGAAGGCATGGTTGAGACAGGTTTTAAAACTGCACAGGGAATCTATGAAGCTTCCTGGTCTGAAGATGGACTTGGTTATGGTTTTCAAACTCCGGAAAGTTGGAACACAGATGGGCAGTATCGGTCAATCTGCTATATGCGACCTTTGGCTATATGGGCAATGCAGTGGGCACTGTCACCACCAAAACTCATGGAGGTAGAAAATAGTCATTTAGATGAATGTGATCTCCATAACCATGATATTGGATTCATGAGAGTAGCTGATCTACTTCGACTACCAGAAGATTCTTCTCGAAGCAGCATTCGTGTTCTTTACGACATTTTTTGTAACAGACTAAGGAATTGATCCTGATTCTTTGCATATCACATTGAAACATATTTGGTTGATAATAACTCAATTGGTTTTGACCGTTTTGTTCATCTACAAGTGTGTGAATTCATGAGTTCTACATTCATCCGTTACTTCTAAACTTCAATTTTTTTCTAGGATTTTCGAATAATCATACAGTCTTATGATCCTAATGTGATGATCCATTCTCCCTACCTTCAATCTTTGATATCCTATCTCATTTGGATGAATCTCTTCTACGTAGTCTCAAGTTTCTCAGACAACTTAGTAAAAAAAAAAATTGAAGCAATTAAATATCATTAAAAAATAAGGCCACTATCCAGTTTACAAAATAGAGTATATAAATAAAATAAAAGTAAAAAAAAAATGAATAAGAAGCTAATTGACTCTTTTTCATTAACTATGTAATCTAGTTATATAGTAACTAGATACGCTGCCTCAGGAGGTTGGTCTTCTATACTTCCATCATAGATGTCTTCAAAGGGTGACAACAACTTTTCTTGTAATACACTGAATCAAAGGAGAGACCGATGTCTTTAATGACCTCCTTAAGGACTATCTCAGGAGGTCTACTAATGTGTTGTCTAAATCTTTTATTTCTTTCCATCCATATATGCCACGACAAGCACCCAATAGCATCCCATAGTAGCCCCCAAGGGGGACAGTGGTGCGTAATCTTTTGTGCTGCCTTCGTCAGATCTCCCAATCTAATATCTGGACTGGATTGAGTGGAAACTATAATATTCATTATTTTCCAGAAGGCGAGATTCAGGTGTTCCGCCAACGGAATTAAGAGAGATCTGGAATAAGAACAGTTAAAGAAAAAATAACTCCTAGTTTCATCTTTCAGATTGCATAACAAGCAAACAGGAGGGACTTGTACTTTTCAACTTCTCAGCTTCTTGAATATGTTTAGGTGATCTCATTTCACCCTCCACAAGAGAATAGAGAATTTTGTCGGCATCTTCGACCAAATTCCCTCAGCTAATATATCTTTATGCTTTCTATCTCTAATACTTTCCACCATTCCCCCCAACTTGCTTATCGAAGTATCAGATCTTCATACAATCGTACTATTGACCCTACAATCCAAACATTTATCCACTAAGTTTCTTTCTAAGACAAGAGCTTTCCAAAAATGTGAATCCACAATAGGCCTGATTTGTATATCATTAAACGTCTTTCCTTTAATATACCTATCTTGGATCCATTTTACCAGAATAGAGTCACTTCTATCCCAGTACTTTGAAGCTCTTTTAATATTGGTTGCAGTGATGATAATAGGTATGTCTCTGACCTCTAGACCCCCTTTCTCCTTGGGAAGGACCATTTGGGCCCACGGGATCCCTTTCCTTCCGTCCCATATAAATCTATAGGCTAACTTTCTCACCTTCTTAGCCAAAAAATCAAGGATGGCCAATAATATAATTTCTATTCACTATGTTTGGTTTGTGTGCATCATGTTCTCCAAAAAATGACCTCTACATGCATCTAAAATACTTGAAAAAAACGGTTAAGTGTGGAATGCCCCCATGCGGTTGGGTGCGACCACAGTAACCTAAAAAGTGAACCATCTGGATCATGAGATGCATGTATCCCTAGAAAGTGTTGTAGACACCCCAAGTCTTTAATTGCAAACTCATTCGAAATTGATTTTGTAACCCGAACAAAAACTTGATCAGAAGAAGACGTAATATTAATATATGTTACAATTGCACTTGATATTGCTAAGATTACAATTACGGAAGATGAGTCAAAGACCATACCAAGTCCAGATAACTCGCCATCAATGTCTGACCAAACCCAAATCACACAACCAAGACACAAAACCAGGCATTCAGTTAAACTGATTCAAAACCCTAACAGTTTCTAGCTAGGGTTAACAGTTAGTAGTTAGCTAATTAGTTAGTCAGTTAGAATAATCGTTTTTTGTAATTTCTATATAATATGTTAACTACATACAATGAAGAAGTATCTCTTGAATCTCAAGCTCCTTCGGGAGAACTCTTTTTCTTTCCTTAGTCACGTCTCAAGTTCCCTCTGTAAATTCCGGCAAACGAACAATCCTCGCTAGTGGGATTTACATACACCAACCATGCCTATGATGTGCGGCAACGGATGCGGATTTTTTGGCAACTCCGCGACGAACAACCTGTGCTCTAAATGCTACAAGGATCACATCTTGAGTAAATCAAAGATTGCTCTGGTGGATTCCATCGTCCCCTTTCCTTGTAAGGAAAACGTGGAAATAACTCATTATTTCAAGATCGGAGATCCTTCCTCAGAGAAACTCGTAGCAAAAGTAGACAAAGACAAACCAGCTCATGACAAAACTGTAAATTCAAACAAAGCTGTGGAAGAACCGAAAAAGAAGAAATCGACGAATCGTTGCTCTTTCTGCAACAAGAAAATTGGTCTGATGGGTTACAAGTGTCGGTGCGATGACGTCTTCTGCTCTGTTCATCGCTATTCCGACAAGCATAATTGCGGCTTCGATTACAAAACTTTAGCGAAAGATGCAATTGCGAAGGCGAATCCAGTTGTGAAGGCGGAAAAAATCGAAAAGATCTAATCGGATCGATCCGATTAGATGATGCTGATAAGATGGTGAAGGGATTTCGGCCATTTGGGTAATTGAGGGGGAGGAGGAGTGGACGACCAGAGGACGACAGCCGACAGGCGGTATTTTGATCACCCTGGTATGAACGTATGGTATATTTGCAATAAGATTTTTTATTTTACGTTCTCATTTTTATCAAGCCATTGTACATTTGTATTAATTACCCTACTCCATTTCGGCCATGATGTCCGCTACACTTCGATACTTTGCCTCCGTGGTTGAGTGAGCAACAAAGGATTGCTTCTGAGAGCTTCACAATATTAAGTTCGGACCAAAATAGAGTAGATTCACCCTCTGACTTTTACTATCGCGGCGGTCACCAACCCAATTTGCATCTATCGAAGGCGAATCCAGTTGTGAAGGCGGAAAAAATCGAAAAGATCTAATCGGATCGATCCGATTAGATGATGCTGATAAGATGGTGAAGGGATTTCGGCCATTTGGGTAATTGAGGGGGAGGAGGAGTGGACGACCAGAGGACGACAGCCGACGGACGGTCTTTTGATCACCCTGGTATGAACGTATGGTATATTTGCAATAAGATTCTTTATTTTACGTTCTCATTTTTATCAAGCCATTGTACATTTGTATTAATTACCCTACTCCATTTCGGCCATGATGTCCGCTACACTTCGATACTTTGCCTCCGTGATTGAGTGAGCAACAAAGGATTGCTTCTGAGAGCTTCACAATATTAAGTTCGGACCAAAATAGAGTAGATCCACCCTCTGACTTTTACTATCGCGGCGGTCACCAACCCAATTTGCATCTGAAAAGGCTGAATATAACCCTAACTTAGAGACCTAGTGATATGCAATCTGCGGTATATCATGCAGGAGCTGAAGCGTAGAATCCATTTGAGAGCCTGCAAATGTGCGTTCGTCGGAGACTGCATGAATTGAGAGATCTTGTTCACTGACAAGCCTATAAATGGTATACCGAAATCCGCATTCGAATTCGAATATGACTATCCGAATTCGGATTTCCGAAAATATTCCAATTATAAAATCAAAAAAATTCAAAATAAGAAATATTCCAATTATAATTGGAATATTTGAATTTTATTATTATTAACAAATCGTACAGGGATTGTTTAAATATTAAACACTTCAGGGGATTTAAGAAATATTCCGATTATAAAATCAAAATCACCGAAAATAAAATTTATCGGCCATCTCAGATCACCCCAGATTACCCTACTTCGTCAATCGTCACTATCTTATCGGCGCCCTAAATCGTAAGATCTTCACTTCTTTGGTCAGATCTTATAGCTGTAGATTCTGCAGTAAGTATGGTGCATCTATATTTCAATTTTTTTTCCTTTCTTCTTCTTCTATTCTTTTGTAGTTTGCTGAGTTTGCTCACTAGGTAACTTTTGTTCAGAATTTTGATACTCGGTTGATAAGAAGGCGAGAAATAAAAATTAACTCAAACTGTCAAATGCTTAGTTGATAATTGGCACCAAAACAAGTAAGTTTGATTTCAATTTTGGATTATTTGTAGTTCAGATCTTAAATTCTTAATCACATTGTCATAGTTTATTCCAGATTTTCTCTTGTAGTTCGTTGTGTGATTTTATTTTCAAATCATTTTCATTGCTTGATTTACTTGATACTTCGTGAGGTCATGGTGTTTGTTTTTACTCCTTTTTTTAATTTCTTAATAGAATGCGTCGTTTTTTCAAGCCGATCGGCCAAACTTCCAACGCTGCAACCAAATAACCTAGAGCAATAATACTTTGAGTATATTGTTCATACTCAAATGTTGAATGACGTGAACCTGAAAAAGAAGAAACGGGAGATAGAGTACCTATCGGATTGGGCATCTCTGGTACTTCCGTATCTCTCACCGTCTTCTCTTGCTGCCACTTCCATTGTCTGCAAAATATTCCACGATATTTCCACATCAATCACTGTCAAAAGAATCTCCGATGCCACCAGAGGCCTCGAGAAACACCCAATTCCTTTCCGAAATAACAATACGTCGAGAAACACCCAATCCTACTCCTACTTCCTCTACATCTCTTCTTCCTGCATCCTTCGCTCCCCTCATTGTTTCAGGCAATCATGGGGTGGAGATGGTCTCAGTGAACAATCATCATCCATCTCACCTCTCCCTCTGATTGACAATAGTTGTGGATGTAAGTGCATCGGAAAAAATTGTTCTTCTATTGATGGATCAGGGTGTTCCTGCAATTGGGTTAGAACACCGGATGTGATGAGTGAGTGTGGTCCAAAATGTCAATGTGGGTTTGATTGTGGGAATCGACTGACTCAGAGAGGAGTTTCAGTCGAGTTGACTATTGTGATGGATGAGAGGAAAGGGTGGGGATTGCATGTTGGTAAGACAGGGATCAGGAAAGGTGAGTTTGTATGTGAATATGCAGGTGAATTTCTGACAACACAAGAGACTCGAAGACGGCAAAAAATATATGATGACGTGAAGAAATGTTCACCAGCAGCACTTTTGGTCGTAAGGGAGCATCTACCATCTGGAGAAGCTTGTTTGAGAGTGAATATTGACGCAACACGGATTGGTAATGTCGGACGGTTTATCAACCATTCATGCGATGGTGGGAATTTGATATCTGTTCTGGTAAGAAGCTGTGGAGTTGTGGTTCCACGACTATGTTTCTTCGCTGCCAGAGATATCTCAGAGGCTGAAGAATTGACGTTTAGCTACGGCGATGTTCGCAGTCGCAGACATGGAGAATCACTCAAACCTTGTTTCTGTGGAACGCCCGATTGTCTAGGAATGCTTCCTTCTGAGGATACTTGAATAAAAAATGCACTGGAGTGGAATTATTAAAGGACAGAGTAGATGTGGGATTCCAAAAAAAAAAAAAAAAACACATTATCTTCTTTCCATTCTGTCCTTCTCACTTCCTTTATATCTGTCTATTTAATTATTTGTAGTTCAGATCTTAAATCATAGCGTCATAGTTCACTGCTTATGTTTTTTTGTAATTCGTTAATGTAATCTTTTTTTCAAATATTTTTCATTACTTGATACAATCAATATTTTTTGTCATTTGATCTTCAACTATTAATGTTTGATACTCCATCAGTCCATGGTATTGGCACTCAATTGATGAAACGATAATGCATTGTTGGTACTCAATTATGAAGAGAAGAATGGAGTTACCCATTCCATAATGTTTTAAGTTTGCATTTTAGTTTGCAGTTAAAGTTGATTATATTTTGTTTTAGATTTTATGATTTACTTTAACTTTTCTAGAGTTTAACAAAATCCTATATCCATCACTTCTCATCGTTGCGCAAATTCTATAATGATCTAAAGGTCATTTTATTAAGTACCAGTCTTTCTTATACCCCTCATGTTCCAGATAACTTAAGTATTTAAACATCTAGAAAGGGAAGGGTTTGTCTAATAATTTCACAATAAATAATAACTAACTTTTGGTTTTTAATTTTATCCCAAAATCTGCATTGTCTATAATTTTTTAGAGTTTTGAGGAATACATATCCGCCACTCTGCTGAGTTGCAACCACCACCGCTGACTATTGACATTTTGTGAGATTCCTCTGTTTCTGAACTTCTGATTTCTTCGTTCATCTTTTACATTTTTCCTTTCAATTTAGTTGTGTCAACATTCTGTTTGATTGTGTTATATCATTCTTTAGCATTTATCGTGAAAATTTCAAGATGACAAATTCTTCTTTCTCCGAATTGATCCAAGATATGCCACCATCACCCACATCATCTACCATGGAGGACTCTATAGAACTTTCAGTTGGTAAAAGAGTCCATGCATCTGGAGATCCACGACGAATTGGAACAGTACGATATGTCGGAGCTCTCGAAGGGTATTCTGGAATTTGGATTGGTGTAGATTGGGATAATGGAGAGGGAAAGCATGATGGGACTGTCAATGGTTTCAAATACTTTGAGGCTCGTGAAGATAGATCGGGGTCGTTTATGAGGTTAAAGAAGAGTCTTTGTTCTGGGGTTGGGTTTCTCGATGCCCTAAAGCTCCGGTATCTCGGGGATTATACCAAGGAAGAGGAAGGTAATCGGAACATTTAATATTACGTTTATTGCAACTAATTGAAATTATTTTTTGGGCTTTTGCATACAATATTGTAGGATAAAAAATGAAAATATGGTAGTTGTTTACTTATTTTTATTTGATTTTAATTTTGTAACAGATGAGATGTATGTTCTCTCAACAAGAAGGAACCGAATATCAATACAACTTGTTGGTAAAGATAAAATACAAGAAAAGTTAAATCATTTTCAAGATCTTACAAGTGTTTCTATTTCATACATGGGAGTTTCATCTACGGGGCCTTTGCATGAGATATATGCTGCTTTACCAAGTAAAACTTCCTATTATTGAGTGTTGTTAAATAATTATTTAAAGTTTTAAACCATTTAGTCTTGTGCTTTTCTTTTGAGAAAATATATCCATTACTTTCTATCATTTATATATGTATAGAAAAGCATATCTTAGTGATATATATCTCCATAAAAATGTAAAACATTGACAGATCTAAGTGATATACTGATATATCTGTGAAAACATGATGCATGCTTCTATTTATATATCTTAGTGATAGACTGCTATTTATGCTTCAGAGTAATAAAAAACTGCTCATGCGTTACTTGGTCTTATACTCATATTCATATTCTACTAAAAAATTTATAACACTAATTTTGTGCACCATTCATAACTTTTTCTTTTAATCAATATCTTTACAGAGAAATAGTTAATGCAATTAGAAATTTTGAATATCTCCAAAATATTTTTTGCACGTAAAT
Organism: Zostera marina; assembly: GCA_001185155.1. Classification (NCBI taxonomy): domain Eukaryota; kingdom Viridiplantae; phylum Streptophyta; class Magnoliopsida; order Alismatales; family Zosteraceae; genus Zostera; species Zostera marina. The sequence goes on from LFYR01000069.1 coordinate 522,313, forward strand.
CCATAACCTTACTACAATATTTTCTTTTCAGATCTTAAGGAGCTAAATATGGCAGGAAACCTACTGTCAAATTGGCAAGTATGTAACTTTTGAGAAATGCAAATTTGTTATTGGTCAGTTTTTTGGGCTTCATAGTGCATACTGCTTATTCATCTACTTTGTGCAGATGTGATCCTGCCAAGTGCTAACAAAAGTCAATTAAGTGGCTATTTTAAACTATTTCTTATTCATTTGATGGAAATACTTCCAACAGGCAGAATTAATTTCTGCTCATTAAAATAATTATGGAATAATTCCACCATAATTTACCCTTGATCCTACAAGGCCACAGTCATATTTTCTCATATAATCATCATAATTTGTGTATGCATGTGCAAAACCTGTATGTATTTTTTTATTATGAAGTATGAACATTTATTTTTTTGCAAAATTTCAGATGATTCGTCTCCCATTTCTCTCGCCTTTGTAGATCCTTTTTAAAAGTGTACCAAAAATTATAATCATTACTATATATGTTAATATAGACTAATATTAAATATTAATACTATATATGTTACCTGTCACTGTCAATAAAAATTTGCAATAACTTTAATCATACAACAACAACCACCTCAAATAACGAGTAGGAAAATATTACGATTTATACTTTCGGAGTTAGTTTAAAATCGATAGAACTATATATAATTACATTTTTCTAAAAATTTACCTCATTTTCTTTTACTCTCATTTTTAGGATGTTGGGGCTATTTGTGTAGCTTTGCCATTACTTGAGATTCTTGATCTTACTGGGAGTCGTTTAGAACAGGGTATAATAGATCTTCCTTTGCTAATGAATATCCGTATATTGGTTCTTAATAATTGCAGAATTTCCTGGAAAGAGGTATAAAGCCCATCTTCTATACCATTCTTCTTCTTTTTTGTAATTAATTCGTTAACATGTGTTATAAATTTAATTTAACAGGTGGAAATTCTTAAAAAGTCAATTCCTATGGTTGAAGAGCTTCATTTAATTGCTAATAAATTAAAAACAATAATGGTAAGTAATTTTATACTCAGATATATTAAATGTTAGGGAAAAAATTCTGAAACTTTTTTGTAAGTTTTCTTCCCATATATATCTGACTTGAATTGGGTCAGAACACCACATATACGGTTGTGAGCAAATTGGATTGGGCCATTGGGGACTGTACTAGGGACATTATTTTCAGGCCTTTAGTGCATGAAAGTGTGAATTAGAATTTAGAATATGTGCTCTATTTCTGTTTTTGGTGGGTTCAAGTTGTAGTAGACTAGTGTGGAGACTGATTCTTAGTTGGTCTATCAAATCACATTGGTAATATACACCCTGCAGAATAGGCTTGTTATAGAAGCCAGACTATATTATAAATTATGTTTCTTTAATCTTTACTTTTATTCTCTTTTCTGATAAGATCTCAAATCTGGAATCATTCTACTGTTCCATTGGTTTATTGAGATTTCTGTTGATCAGTGTGAGTGTGATCTTGAGCTAATCTGCTCAAGAAGGTGCTGCATTCATATAAGAGTAATGAACCCCTATTTATAGGGGGTATGGAAGTGGTAATTAGGGTTTTGGTCGTCCATATGCCTTGCAAGCTGTATCTGTGTCTCTGTCCTCTTGGTACAGTGGTGCTCAAACGTAGGGTTTCGGATTCAGGTTACCTGTGGTCTAATCGGGCACCCAATTCTCAATCAATCTGGTCTGGTCGATAAAATACTCATCACTTCCCTTTTCCTAAATGCACTTTGTCTCATTAAAATTTAGAAGTATTTTTATAATATAGTTTCATGATTTATTTTGCAGGATTTTTCTTCCAATTCTACTGCAAATTATATTACAGGATTTGATTCACTGAAGCTGTTGAATTTAGAAGATAACTGCATAGATTCATGGGATGAGATTTTTAAGCTTTGCCAATTAAAAAGGTACTGCACAAACTGAAATTATTGTAAATTAGTAATTCTCATTTATTTAAATTATATATTTTATCAGACAATTGGGAAATATTCACTTTCTTGAATGTAGATTGGAGCATCTTTACTTAAACAAGAACAAGTTGAAGCACATTTTTTATTCTCAAATATTGAACATTCCAAAAGATAGTGAATATCATGAAAAATGCATGAAACCTTTTAAGAATTTACGTTGCCTTCTCTTAGGTATCAACTTTTTCTCAACATTTTCTTTACATTTTTGTTATTAGTAGATCATTATGTTACAGTTAATTGACTCATCCGCAATGAATGATGTGCTCCAGGAAGTAATGAAATTGAGGATTTATCTTCTATTGATTCATTGAATTATTTCCCAAACTTGGTGGTAAGCAGATCTCATTTGACAACTTTGATATCTTTTGTTTTCAGAATTATTCAATGAAGTACTTTCTTTTTATACTTGCCATATCTAATGATGTGTAGTGTTTTGCGTCTAGGATGTGAGTGGGTATATTTAATATTTATCATCATTTAAGACAAATTGAAATTGCAGTCAATTAACCTTTGCATTAAATTGGCTATGACTGGACTACTAGAGATAAGCCTGTAAATGGTATACCGGAATCCGTATTCAAATCCGCATTCGAATTCGAATATGACTATCCAGATTCGGATTTCCGGATTCGGATACCTAAATTGATATCCGGGTTTTATTCGGACGGATTCAGATATCCGGAAAATCCGCCGTTAAAATCCGAATTCGTTTAAAAATTCCGGATTCGGATATCCGGATTATCCGGATTTTAGGGTGATTAATTGATTATTAATTAACTTTATTAATGGTAATTTTATATTTTTATAATTTTATTTTAAGATTTTTATAAAAAGTTATCCGGATTCGGATTATCCGGATAATTTATCTGGATTCGGATTCAAATTTTCATATCCGGATTTTATTCAGTCGGATTCGGATAATTATTCGGATTCGGATACCTGCATATCCGATCCGAATCCAACCAATATACACGCTTAACTAGAGAGTAGTGACAACATAAGACTGACAATAAGGCAATCTTTTCCATTGCTGTGCAGGATGTTCGAATCTCAGATAATCCGATTTGTGATGCAGCAAAAGGTGGTATTCCTAGATTCAATCTTATTGCCCGGTTGTCTAAAGTAGATATGCTAAATGGAAGTGAGGTATTAAGATAATTACATATTGCTGAATTATTTGAAATACGTATTTCATGGTGATAAATCAATAATAACTTAAGAGTTCAAATTGGTTCTCATTTTTATGTTTTTAGGTGAGCAGGAGAGAGCGAAAGGAATCTGAAATAAGGTTACTGACCTTCAAACTATTTTACTTGTATAAAAAAAATTCTATATATTGTCTCATTCAGTTTTTAATAGTGTATAATTTTGTTTTCTTGTACAGATATGTCCGTTTGATTTCATCCAAAGTGCATGTCTACAATCAAGAAGAAATCAAAGAGCTTCATCCAAGGTAGGTACTAAATTCCCTAGATGGGAACCAACTCATCAAATATTTTGCCCTGCATGTAGCCCTTAACTGTCTAATTGTAACTGTGCAAACTGAATTATGAGAATGTAAAGAAGACTGTTATTCTATATTTTACTATTTCTCTTGAAACTGAGAGTTGCTTGTCATGCAGATATTGTGAATTAAAACTGCTTCACGGTCTAGATGATGAGAAACCATCAGTTGAAGTGACAGGCCCCAAGAAGATGGCTTCAGAGTTGCTTTGTATGAAATCGATGCTTCAAATACTTTACAATATGTTATTTTCTTTTTTTAACTGTCTTCCATATTGTAACTTAATGTAGCTATTACTCTGAAATGCGTGGGAGCTTCCTTTGGAGAAAAGGCACCTCTAAATAAAAAACTTCCACCCACTACCATGGTATTGGTCCTTTTTTTGCTGCTCTTTTTTGCCTTTTCAATATCTTTCCAAAATCTTTTTGTTTAAATATCGAAGCTTATTTCTTCTCCATTTTATGCTATTATTCTTTTGAATATTGATGATTCTTTTCTTGAATAAAATAGGTTGGAAAGTTGAAGCTTTTGTGTGAAAGCTTCTTTAAACTGAAAGCTGTAAAACCAAAATTATTTATCGAAGAAGAGGTATGTACTATTTATAGAAATAGCATCACCATTTACCGGTGTATATTACTTAGAAATAATACACACATAACTCCGACTATGCACACATACGGTGATAACTCTTAATATACTTTTGTACATTCGTACCAGATCTGGGTTTTTACTCTAAACGTGTACTAAAGAATGACCAGCTGAAATAAATCTATCCCAGATCCTTATTCTATTTATATTCCTATCTTAATACTTAATACTTATAATTGAAATCAACTGTTACTTCAAAAATTGCTCTAATTCATTTTTTAATTTGGACAGAAAAAAGTAAAAAAAACATTAAAAATTACCTTGATTTAGATGATCTTTTGATACGTTGATTTTTAAAGCATATGATAAAAAAAAGTAATTAGTTTACTATAAGCCTAAACGGTAAACAAATTATTGTTTGATTAAAATAAGAATTGGATTTTTCTATCCATATCTCAAAATGATTAGTCTTAACTTCATTTTTTGGCAGGGCTCTCCATTCCCAACACTGCTTGATGATGATATGTCTTCTTTGGCTGACTTTGGAATTTGCTCTGGCACAACAATACTTGTTGACGAGGAAGCGTAACCTTAATGATACCATGTTATTTAACTAACTTGGTAACGTCAATCAATCTCCATAATAATAATCTTATGAGATAATGTAATTACAGCAAAAATTGCCCAATATATGAAAATGCAAATCGAGATAATCCATATGGATTTTTTTGTTAGGTTTTATTATAAATTTCCTTCAATTTTCATATATTTTTTTGGATCAATTATAGAATTAGCCTAAAAGATGCTGATTTTCATTATTAAAAAATTAAAATGAAAGATAATGCTCAATTTACAATTTTACAAGGAGTTACAAAAAAAAAATTTAAATACAAAAAGTAAAAAAGAAATGAACAATGTAGCTATGATTCAAAAAAAATTAACTCAATTGATCGATAACTATTTAAATTTTCGAAAGTCTATGGTTTGAGTCTTGTTGTGTATATTTTCATTGCGATTTGTAAATGGATAATATATTACATGTATATAGATAAACATTTCTAAGTATATTTAGTAATTCGTATGTATATCTACATTTTTACGAAACTAGGTATGTTCAAGTCTACATAATTTTTATTAAATTTTCACTACTGTATAATCGATGATATATAATATGACTCTGATATATCACCCGAATATAGGTATTTTCACCACAAAAGGTACCATACCATACATTATAAAAAAAGATATTCATCAATTCTTTCATTAGTTATATAGTCTAATTATATTATTTCATTTACTTGTATAACAACTATACTTACATAGTTGATGTCTTTAAAAGGTGACTGGCTTCTTAGTTCTTATGACACCAGCTCAAAGGATCTTTTAAATTATCTCTTATGTTTCCTTTAAAACTACATCAAGGTATGTATGTGTTGTTTGAACCATTTATTTTTCTCTGTTCGGATATATCACGACAAACATTCAATGACATTCTAGAATAGTTCTCAAACAGATGAACGATGCGTGTATTTATGTACAATCTCCGTAAGATCTCTCAATCTTATATCTGGACTTGATCCTCCAATCTCCCGTGAAGTTTGCTCTTTATATATATTGAGAACGATTAAAGTTAGATATCTGAATAAGATAGTTATGAGATCATCTTATCCATCCATCTAATTTTTAGGTGAAATATTCAAATCTTGTGCGTCCATTGTGTACATTTTAGAATGAAAAAAATAATTTAATGAGATAATCGTTTGATCAGCATTGGATATCTCATAAAATATTTTATGGAAAATATCTCACCAGAATCGTTGTCCTAATTATTATCTTTGAAATTTGAGAATACATGTGTTTTTTGTTTGTTTTTAGTAGGGTTTTGTAAAAAGTATAATTTATAGGAATATTGGAAAAAAAATTCAATGCTTATTAACAATTGGCTTAATAAATTTGATTTTAGATTTGGGCATTGATAAAAGGAAAAATCTGCAGTTTTTTGTATATAACGATTAACTGAAGAGAAGCATCTCTCTCGCTACGATTATCGTCACAAGCTTCGCTTGCAAGGGATGGCGTGTTTGGGATGCTTTTCCGTCTGTCCGATGAAGCGGGACGGCTCGCTATCTCCTTCACCATCTTCTTCAAGTTGTTCCCCTTTTCGGATTCGTCGTACGCCATTTCTGTTCAGGAAGCGTGTCGTTGTTCAATCAACGTTGGTGAGTTGTTGTAACCTTGTGCTCTTTCACTAGCTTATGGAGTTCTGATTCGATTTTTTCAAGTTAGAAATGTGATTTACGGGATGTGTTTTGTTTCGGATTCGCTTATGGTGGGGCTTTTGGGGTTTAATTGCGATTTTAGGTTAAGAATTGATGGTTTAGGTATGCTTATTTGGCATTCATCACTTACCTAAACATGTCAGGTTAACTATGCTGGTTTTGGTGTTTAGTGATTTTCTAAATTCATCGCCAAGTTGGCTTTTTGACTATACTTCAACCCACACGCAAATGTTTTCAGGATTTGAGTTGTTCTTTAGAGTGTTCCATTTTTAAAAAAAATCACATTTTTTCTAGTGTATATGTACATCATGCACGATTGTTTGCTTGCTTAGATTCCAGCATCTAAGAAACCAGAGCTTCTCAAAGTAATGATATCAGGAGCACCTGCATCTGGGAAAGGAACACAGTGCGAGTTCATCGCGAATAAGGTGGGTACAGCATTTTAATATGCCATTGATTTTACAGCTGCCTGTCATTGTTCTTTTTATATTTTTTTGAGGAAGATTTCTAGATAGACTGAAATTTTCACTGCTAATTTAAGAGACATATCAAAAATTTATTAGAATCATACAACCATGACATTTACATATCAAAAATTTAGTCAAAAACTTTTTTACCATGTTTTATTTAGGCTGACCAATGACAACTATATTTTCCAATTTTTGGGATTCTTCGTACAACTTCCATGCTTTTTATTCCTGACTTCCACCACTTAATTTGATTTTAACATTTCACAGTTTTCACTGATTGAGGATATAATTCAAATGTTAAATTATTTTAAAATGATTTTGTAACTGAACGTTCATACATCTCCCACACCACAAATGTAGTATGGGCTTGTGCATATTGCTGCGGGAGATCTACTGAGAGCAGAAATAAAAGTCGGATCAGAGAATGGGAAACAGGCTAAAAGTTACATGGAAAAGGGAAAGTTGGTCCCTGATGAAATCGTCGTTACGGTAAATATATACGTAATTGTGTTTTTCGTCAATATTTATTTTCTTCTTTTTATTGCAACCTTATTGACTAACTGAATGATTCATCCCTTTCACATCCAACTAACAATTCTCAGATGATCAAGGAAAGGTTGTGTCAACCAGATGTTCAAGAAAATAGCTGGCTTTTAGATGGATATCCTAGGAGCTTGTCTCAGGCAACTGCTCTAGAATCTTCTGGAATTAGGCCTGATATTTTTATCCTTTTGAATGTAATCATTCTTTTAAATGCTTATGTTTTTTATTCTACGGAGCCTAATTCAGAGAATTAATGACACTAAGAGTTTGCATGAGGTCATGAATTCATGATTCTCACTGACCTACTCATTTTGAGTTAGCAGAGTATATGTTAGGTGTATTTTGGAATATTATTCAAACTTTTAGTGTAAGATATTAAATTGGGATAGGATGTCTTTGTTTATTACTTGTAGATTTCGATTGTTCGGTGTATTTACCTCAATTTCATTTTCTTCATATTTACTACTCAATTTGTATGTTTTGTTTTCTATAGGTATCTGAGGAGAGTCTCATAGAGAGAGTCGTTGGTAGAAGACTTGATCCTGTTACTGGAAGAATATACCACTTAGAGTATTCCCCACCTGAAAATGAAGAGATTGCTGCCAGGCTTACCCAACGTTTTGATGACACAGAAGAAAAAGTACGTCTGGATTTTGTTTTGTTTCTAATTGAATTATTAGACAAGCTTTTTAGAACTGTAAACTAAACTTTGTATTATTTTCAAGGTCAAGTTTCGACTACAAACTTATCATCAAAATCTAGAATCAGTGCTAGAAGTATACAAAAATATCATTGTCAAGGTATGTGAATATTATTATTAACTACCATATGAAGATTTCGTTATAAACATGTAAATACTTCGATCCAGGTCAATGGAAATTCAGCAAAAGAAAAAGTATTCAATGAGATAGATGCAGCAATAACAGCAGTCGTTGAGAAAAAATATAAAGCTCAATCCACATCTGTGGCGACGGGTGCTTCTCAATAAATTTGAATTATTATCAACTAGTAGATAATTGTTTTAAAAAGTAGGATTTTGTGCAATCCTCTCGATTTAGATATTAGATTTTTCAAAAAAATGATTTTTAATAAGAAATTGAACCACATATATTCTAGAGGTTTTTCAATGATGATTATAAGTAATAACTTAAATTTTATGAAATATAAAAAAAGCATAAAATTTTATCAAGATATTATCACTAGTGAAACTATATGGATTCATCCATCTTCCAAAAAAAATAAAACTTCAAATCACTGATAAATAATACTTAAGGAAATATTTTGTGATAAATAAACCTTATAAATTATAACAACGACCGTGATTGTTGAGTATAAAGTTTCATAGGAAAAAAAACGATCCAGAATAAAAATTTGAAAAGCGTCTGAATTAAGGTAAGGTTTCATAGTTTTGGAACAATTAAACTGGTGCTTATTATGAAATAAAAAGATCCGATTCATATGAGGTGTGGATTGGCTGCTGACATTGCGGACAATTGCATTTCTTTCATCGCTTCATCCAAGGAATCCTGAGAAAATATCAAAAATAAAATTTCTATATAAAGTATAAAAAAAAATAACGTTAAAAATAAAGTAATTTCAGACAAATAAATTATATGTTATAGAATGGATCAAATTCTTAATTCTTATAACTATAGAATAAATGATTCAGTCTAACATTTTTCAAGTGTTCCGAACAATAAACATGAATAATATAATTTATTCAAAAAATCATGTCATTTATGAAATTATGGAGATTATTATTCATGAATCAAATCCCTTTAATTATGGGGATTATATATTCTTGACATTTTCTAAAATAAACGTAATTGTGAAAATGAGTGTTTTCTTCAAATGAGATAAGAAAGGCCATATTGTTTAAAACTTTACGTACCAAATCTTCAAAAGTTCTCCGCTTGTCCACTTCAGAACGTACTAAAGAAGGGATACAGGTCCTTTTAGCACAGAGCGACTTCTCCCTGATATCATAAAAATCGAAGTCCTCTAATATTGACATGTCTGCATTATAATGTTTGAAAATCTTCAACATTTCTAGTCCCTGAAGAAGAGGTATCTGTGAAACCAACCAAAAAGATGAATTAAGTAATAAAGATGAATTGCCTGTTTTCTTTTGAAATGGTAAATACTAAGTAATTGACCTCTAAAACTGGGCAAGGCCCACTTCATGTCTAATGAAAATTTACCTTTATAAAAAAAAAATATTGCAACTAATGATAATGATCACACATATAGTTCTTCACCACAAGTGAATTATCTTTTACTAAAGGCAAAATATATTTGACTTTACTTTTCAATATGCATCGAAAGTCTGCCTTCACTCTTCGCAGCCAATATTATGATGTGCGCAATATATAATAAAAAACCATAGAAGCAGAAGAAAACAGATTACCTCTTGTGTATCTCTACTATAATAGACTAGTCTATTGTCATTGTTTGGAAGTGTGATATTCTTGAAGTTAATATTAGGCACGTCTTTTACAATGTGCCATTGCAATGGGAAAAAGCCACTCCACCGTTCTTCCTGCCAAAAATCCATACTTTTTTTAAAATCCACCTGTCCAACCATCTCTGCAATACCTAAAAACTTTCCACTGGTATTTACCTGAATCAAAAGGAAAAAACAAGTATGTAATAATGTAGAAAGAAATATAATTAAAGTGTCATCATGTGACAATCAAAGTAAGTATAACAGATAACCCTACACAAGTATTTAAAATAGTATAAACTATAAATGACAAAAAATTAAAAGATTGTACCGAGAAAAAGAGAAAGATAGGGCACTTTATGGATGATTCCTTGAATATATTCTCTACCACTCGGAAAGCATCATTCAACTTCTTATTCCCACTAGAAGTACTAGCCCATACATTATATTTAATGCTTTTATGAACATCGTCTTCATTATATGATTTTATCATAAAGAATTTGGCATGTTCATATTTAATCTGAAAATCCGAGAAATTATATTGAAAGTCGTAGTTTAAAATGCTAGAAGAGCTTTTCTCATCTGATGTATTTGAGGAATCCTTCCTTCCATCTGCACGAGGGCCATGAATTATTTCATGGAATTCTCCAGGATGTCTCCTTCGATTATACTTTTCATGCACCATCATCCTAGTATTATCTGCACGATGGGAAGTTGACCTGAAGTTTACTGGTAGATCTCTTGGAAATTGTGGTGCTTGTCCTTGATTGTAAAAAAAAGAGGATCTTCCCATGAGGTGATATCCCATTGCTTCACTGACATGTTGAGCAGAAAGCTTCTGTTGAAGTGTTTGCTGCCATTAGAGAGAGATCGGTAAGAATTGTGACAAAAGAATAGATTTAAAAACAATATTGTTCACATGAAAAACGACAAATCAAGTAACATTTTATCACCAGCAATGGATTACCACTAAACAAGATAAAGAAGCTAACTAGATGTGAATGTCTTTGGAGTTTGGAAAATGGCTTTCTAATTGATATGGATTCTTTAAAGATCAAGTTGGCAGACAGTTAGGGTAAGCCAGTGAACAGTGATTATCAGGACAGCCAGTGATTGTCTTTGATCTAAGGGTATTTCTTAAATACAAAGATTTTCAGTTTTTTAAAGCAATTAAAGTATAAAAATGAAGGGCAGTGTCTTATTGCATAGCGAAAAGTAAAACAAAGTAAAAAGGGGAAATGAGCTAGTGGCTCATTTATTGGTAGTTATGGGAACATTGGGCTCATTAACACTTCACAAGTAATTAATGTAAAGTGTAAACTAGTAACGTAGTAACTAGATATGTTGCCTCAAGAGGTTAGTCTCCCACACTTCAATTGTAATCATCTCCCAAGGATATATGTACATTTATGCATATACATATTTATATATATACATTTTAGAATATAGACAGCACATTAGTAGGCATCCTGAAGTAGTCCTTAAGGGGGTCATTAAAGACATCAGTCTCTCATTTGATTCAGTTTATTTCAAGAGGAGTTGTTGTCACCCTTTGGAGACATCTATGATGGAAGTATGGGAGACCAACCTCCTGAGACAGCGTATCTAGTTACTGTATAACTAGACTACATAACTAATGGGAGAGAGTCAATGAGCTTTTGTTCATTTCTTTTTACTTCTGTTTTTATTTCTATACTCTTTATTGGGCATTGTCCTTATTTTTTAATGAAATTTTAATTGCTTAAAAAATAGAATAATCCAAATTTCATGTGAAATTAATGGGTGAGAACAAAAATATATTTAAAGTGTAAAAATGAGAAAACAGGCAAGTAGACAGGAACAACTACCATATGTACATTTATGCATATACACATTTATATATATACATTTTAGAATCATCCAAATTTCATGTGAAATTAATGGATGAGAAGAAAAATATATTTAAAATGTAAAAATGAGAAAACAGGCTAGCAGACAGGAGCAACTACCATATGTACATTTATGCATATACACATTTATATATATACATTTTAGAATCATCCAAATTTCATGTGAAATTAATGGATGAGAAGAAAAATATATTTAAAATATAAAAATGAGAAAAAAGGCAAGCAGACAGGAGCAACTAGCCAACTACCATAACAAAAAAATCAAGATTCCAAAGAACTTACTGGGTAATGCATTGAAAATCCTTCTTGTGGGACAAAATAAGCAGTGTCATTCCATTTAGAGTACATTCCATCAAAACCTGAAAGATATGAATTCTTGTATAACTTTTAAAGTATAATTAATCAAATGTATAGAATCTAGAAAAATATGTGTTGGGGCTATGCCCAAATTATTTTATTTTAACGAAAATATCATCATCAAAAAAATATGTATATATACACATATTACATATATAACTAATAATAAATAACCCAACCTGAATAAGGATAAGTATATGCAGTACTTGACAATGGGTAGTATGCAACAGGTTCCTTTCTTTCCGCTGTATTGGTTGCCCCAACTTTGACAGTTGATTTACTATTCATTGAAGACGATGTTGAAGTTGTTGAATCAGATGGGGAAACTTTCCCAGGAACCTGGGATGCAAATTTCAACAAAATATAAAGGGATAGAAATATGGAATGTATCTAAATATCAATGAATGTATCAGATTAGAAGAATAATGTTATGCTGACTTCAAGTGCAAAAAGTATGTGTACCATATCATGTTCATTAGGACCCGAGCAGAAAACTCCCTCTTGAGTCATTACTGCATCAACTAAGAAAAAAAACCTGTTAAAATGTTTGTAGAAAAAGAACTTGATCATTCAATTTAGGATGGACTTTAGAGGCAGTGATAAAGCCGGTGAATTTTATCAGATGACAAATGATCTTGAGAAAATGTTAAAAATGAATTCCAATCCCGAATTTTAGATGAAATTTAAAAATATGTGCTAATTACTAAAGTTTAAATTATGGGCTAATATGCTGTGGCACAGTAAAGACAGCACTATGAAGAACAGGTTAGTAAGTACCTAAGTGGGTATTCAAACAAATTCAGGTATATATCTGTCCGATTACATATTTAAATTTTATCAATTAGTTAATAGCTTAAGTTATAAAGAAAGATCGCACATCCTTTTTTCAGAAGTGTGGTTTCAAGGGTTGCCTACCTATAACGTGCACTTCTACGGTGAGCACTTATTGAAAAACAAAAGGATGAACCTTAAGATCTTAGAAGAAATTGAGGATTATTGAGTTTCAAATTTTTTGATACTCAAACTCGACGTTACTTATAATTTTACTAGTTTTTAGACTTTGCTACCCTAGATACTAAAATACTCGTTTCTAGACAATATTAGGTTCGTCCAACTCGCTAAGTATTATCAGTTACCATCTGCTAATCTATAAATTTGACAAATCATATTGTAAAGGTGCGTCTGACACTCTAAGGTCAACTTTTTCTGTGACGATGTGATATTGTTTGTGTCGAATATTTTTCCATCATGAAATATTAGACAAGTTGGATTATATGAAGATCAACTGACTCACTAAGTATAGCCATTTTGATCATATAATCGGTTACCGTTATCAAATCAAGATGCGTCTGCTGATCTATAAATCTGACAAATCATATTAGATTATCTATGATCGAAATTTTTCTACGACACTCCCAGGGGGCGAAATAAAGTGGGAGCGACATGTAACTGTCCTTGACTCATTTTGGTGGATTGTCTCAAATATATGATGTTAAAAGGATCAAAACAGCAATGTTATAGAACTGACGAAAAAGGATCAAGGATCAACGAACATTAAAAAAAAAAATATAGCTAAATGAGTATCAGAGTATCGATGTAACTAATTAAAATAAGAAGAAAAAATGTAAAAGACCAGAGGAATCTCACCAAAACTCAAAGGTCGGTGGCGCCGTGGCGGTGATCGGACCTCAGCACAGCGGCAGATGTGGGTTTCTCAAAACCCTAAAAAATTATAAGCAATGTGAATTTGGGAACAAATATAAAAGTAAAATAAAAAAAGTAGTTATTATTTTTTGTGAAATTAATAAGTAAGTCCTTCTTTTTTAGATAATAGGTTCATAACTAAACAAAATTGCCGACTTAGTAGGCCCATTATCAACTACGTGTCTACGTTCTATTAGTGGCAGAGTTACCTTTGCTGTTATAAATATTTACCCTCAATTCCCAAACAAGTCATAAACACGATCATATTAACTAGAGGTGAGAACGTGGTTGAGTAAAAAATCATATTTTTCGAAATGGACCTAAATTTCGAGATGGGCCTCTAATGGTAACTATTAAAAAATTAATTAATTTCAGGATTTGAGTCTCGTAGAATACTAGAGGTTGGCCTGGCAATTCGTTGACATGTCATATAATCGTGTTGTGTCGTGTCAATTTACGTTTCATGTAATTGTGTCGTGTTGTGTTTTTAGAGACAAACACAAAACCGACACTATTATTAATCGTGTCAAAACTTTCGACACTAACCCGATACTATTATAAACGTGTCGTGTTTTTTTACGAATCGTGTTTATTATTGCCACCCCTAATTATGGGTGACTAGGTGAGCGGAAATCGCGTTTCCCTTTCCCGTACCGCCGTACGGGTACAGGGAAATACATGAAACTAAAAATCTTCCCCGATCAATGAGCAGGGACGGGAAAACCCGACCAAATTATTGATTTTTTTATTGATTTTAGTAAGTCATATTTTCACTAAAAATTAACAATGAGATGAAAACAATTGGAGGTGAGGGGGTGGTTGAATGATTTAGGAAGAAATAGAAATTGATTTAAGGTTTAGGGATTAGGGATTTGAGCGAGAAATAGATTTAGAGATTTGGGGTTAAATATTTAGAGAATATTAAAATACGGAAAATATCTTTTGCCTGAAAATTATATGCGCTAAGTGCGTCATTTGCTGTCAGTCGTTCGATTTGACATTTGGCTAAATATCAACCCACCTCGAGATCTTCACCGTCGGGTTTTCAAAGATGAGGAAGACAGACAGAAGGTAGACCATTGAATTAGAAATGCTAGAAGTTGGTGCATGATGGCGCATATAGGTCTTGGCGCACCTGATGCTTGTCGTATTAAAATATAGGGGTTAAATATAATTTTTTTTGGTACATTTTGAATATAAATTATATATTTAATATATTATATAGAGTTATTTATATAAATTAGATTATATAAAGATGAGTTTATGGGGCCGTGATTTTTTTAAAACTAGATCTCAGGGCAAGCTACCACCTGATACGGATCGCAAATGATGACATTTATAAAACATCCTTCTGAACTAATTTGGGCCATTATGAATTCACAGTTATGCCGTTCGGCTGTCAAATGCACCGGCAACTGTTCAGTCGACTATGAACAAATTGTTACAACCTCTTCTACGAAAATCAGTTATCGTATTTTTCGACGATATTTTGATTTACAGTACATTCAGGGAGGCCCATATGATTCATCTAGAGGAAGTGTTCAAGTTACTGAAAGAACACCGTTTTTTCATAAGGAGGTCAAAATACGCATTTGGCTTGGAGGAATTAGCATATTAGGGTCACAAAATTTCCAGTTCTGGTTTCAAACCCGATCACGAAAAGATTATAGCGGTAACTGAATGGCCGGAGCCCAAGAACTTGAAACAAATCCTTGCTTTTCTTGGCGAAAATCCGTATCCAAGTATGCGCAGATAGTTGCACCATTGACAAATTTATTAAAGAAAGGAGGATTCAAGTGGTCGGTGGAAGCGAAAAGTGCATTCAAACAACTCAAATCGGCCCTGACAACGACAGCCGTGCTAGCATTCCCAAATTTTCATGAACAGTTCGTAGTAAAAATCGACGCTTATAACATTGGCATCGGAACAGTTCTACAACAATTGGAACATCCATATATATAATATTTTAGCAAGAAATTATCTCCACTCCTGCAACGAGCTTCAACTTATTCGAAAGAGTTATGGACATAACAGAGTCAGTACACAAGTGGCGCCACTATCTTCTAGGAAATGACTTCGTCATCAAGATCGATCATGCTAGTTTGAAGAACCTATTGGGACAAACCATCCAATCTCCAGAACAACAATATTTTCTCACACAATTGTTGGGATTCACATTCACAATTTTATATAAGAAAGGTAAAGATAACACGGCGGCTGTCGCGCTATCACGAATTTCGGAAATAGAAGAGGAAAATGGAACATGGCAATTGATTCTACTGACCAGTGCTTTAGTTTCTAATTGGACTAAAAGAAGAAAACAGTACGGACTCATGGATTGAAGAAATTAAATCAAAAGTTGAAACGAGGGAGGCGGATCTGGATTTTTCGATAATCGATAACATCTTATTTTTTCGAAATAGATTCTACATAGGACCAATGTAAAACCCTGCTTCCCACACAGAATTTTAATATACTAACATGACTTATAATACCATGTTTTCCCTAATAGAATTTGAATATAACAAAATTTCAACATATTCAGTCTTTAAGAATTCTAAGCTCGTATTTATTACAACCCAAAATAGACAACAATTAATGACTACAAGAGTTGTGTTCTACGCAAGCGAGCCTCGTCGCCTCGACGAGTCCTTTGCTTCCTACCATTCCAGCTAGGTAAGACTGCATCCATTCCCTGCAACATAGTATGTATTCGTGAGTGATTTCATCACTCAGTATGTAAAGCATCCATACTATCCTGTCTCAGATATCAAGCTATTTCACACTACCATTAGTAAAGGATGCACATAATAAGCAAGAAATAAGTAAACCTCTAATCTAGTTCATCAATCGATCATCATTCATATGACCCAGATGGGTCGTCATTCGTCATTCACCGTCGGTTAGGCGTCAAAACACCCCGGTCATGTTTCGCTCATGTATTCATTCATTCCTTCGTTCATCCATTCTTTAACTCATTTACACATGCAATTCTACCCTTGTTCCCATGTTCATTCATGCAATCACCCCTCCTCCCCAATCATTTTCTCACGTTTAAATCAGCAACAATTTCATGCAATTAAATCAATTAGCAATCATGGTCAATCATACATGAAATCAATTACTAATTATTTCAACTCAAACATAATTTATTATGAAGCTACCCCCCTCAGAATCTATTCTCACCCCCCCACATGTCATCAAAAATATCACACAAAACCCCGATCTAATACCGTGTTTCATCATTTCAAATTAGCACAAAAACCCAATCGAATCATGATACTTAATAGATACTCTATAATTTAACATGATATGCACCCCGATGGTAATTTTTTAACATCTGAAACAGCAAAAGAAAAATAGAATTGAAATAGACCACGGATTAAACATTCGTAAAAAATAATATATGGCATTCCATAATCCTACTTGCATGACAATCACCAAGTTTGGATGTAAAACTTATAGCACTAAATCTGATTAGCAACATAGCAATTATACAACTTATATCTTTTAAACCAATAGCATCAATCTAGTAGAAGGCATAAAGCAGTAGCTATATTAACAGTATATTTAACACATTAACATATCATGACAGCAACTTATTATTTTACATTTAATAGTAGTGAGATCTGGATAGGAATAAATCTCATTATTCCAGATCAGATCCGTTGGCCACCTTGCATCATGATCACGTGAGATCTGGATAGGAATAAATCTGATTATTCCAGACAGATCCGTGGTCACCTTACATCATAATAACGTGGGAGCTGGGTAGGAATAAATCTGGTTGTTCTAGATCAGTTCCGTTTGTCCATGATTAAAGATTTAAACATCATCCGTTATTACATCATGATAACATCATCCGTTATCACCAGGAGTAAATCTGGTTATTACATCAAGATAACATCACCATGATTAAAGATTTAAAATATTAGTAAACTTTAGCAAAAATATTCACATCCGTTTCCCCCTCCCCACATTTCCTTAACAGTTGTTTCACTTTATCGCCCCCTTAATCTTATTCTTTTCCGATCATACCTGTCATCATCACATTCATCGGAGATCTAAGATTTCCATCTTTAATTGATTAGAATCTTTCTTACCCCCCATCAACCCTAGATAAACATGATATTGAGAATATGTAACTTTACATACCTCTTCCGCTGCCTGTCGAGTCACACCTCCCACACCACGACACCGGTGCCCCCTTACAAATCCAAGCCACGATGCCCCGTTCTCCCTTTCTCCTAGCCGCCCTCCTTCTTCCCCCTCCCTCTTCTCCTTCCATTTTCCTTTTCTTTCTTTTCTGTTTTCTGTTTCACTCTCTTCCTTTCTATCCTTTTATTTTAATTTTTTCACAGTAATTTACATTTTTACCCTTAATCGGGTTACATCCAAGTAATAACCGGTTATTGCAACCAACATCCGGTCTACGGAAGCAGGTACTTGAGGAGATGCATAACTCGCATTCCGGCAGACACTCGGGGTTCTTAAGAACATTGAATCGAATACGTCAAAGTTTCTTTTGGAAGGGTATGAACAAGTTCATCCGAGATTTTGTTGCGCAATGTATCACATGCCAACAAATTAAAGTTGCAACAGTGAAACCCGTCGGTCTACTCCAGCCTCTACCGATTCCACTAGCCATATGGGAGGATATCAGCATGGATTTTATAACAGGGCTACCATGTGTGAAGGGTCAAGCAGTGATCATAGTTGTGGTTGATCGGTTGTCGAAATATTGCCACTTAGGGTGCTTGCCAATAAATTATACGGCTCTGACGGTGGCAGATTATTTTATCAAACAAATAATTAGGCTCCATAGAATTCCCAAGACCATCGTCTCATATCGTGATAAAATTTTCTTGAGCAAGTTTTGAAAAGAAATTTTCGCAAGAAGTGGGACAACGTTAAGGATGTCATCAACTTATCATCTGGAATCAGACAGACAAACTGAAATCGTTAATAAAACGATTGAGAAATACTTAAAGGCCACAGTGCACAAAAATCCGAAAAATTGGGTGGAAGTATTAGCATGGGCAGAATTATGGTATAATACATCATACCACCATAGTATGGGATCAACACCATTTCAAGCAGTCTATGGGAGACCACCACCGGAACTGATCGATTACAGAGCAGGTAATTCTAATGTTGAAGCAGTAGACATTCAATTAAGAAATAAAGATCAGTGGTTAAAAGAACTACGGAGGAATTTGGAAGCCGCACAAGGCCGAATGAAAAAATACGTAGATCGAGGACGCCGGAATTTTGAACTGGAGGAAAATAACTAGGTATGGTTAAAGCTACAACCGTATCGAGAAAATTCATTAAATCATCGATTGTATTTAAAGCTCGCCAAACGTTATTATGGTCCATTCAGAGTATCATAGAAGATTAGTGCAATTGCTTATGAATTAGAGTTGTCAAAGAAATGCACAATATTTCCAATTTTCAGATAGTCTTACTTAAACCATTCCAAGGAGATCGGCCAGAGATGAAGATAGCACTACCACCAGTAAGCACGGAATCACATCCGATAGCTTGCCCATCAAAAATTATTGCTCACCGAAGGGTCAAAATAAGAGGCAAGGAGACAGACCAGGTATTAATTGAATGGGTGGGGTTAGGCGAAGAAAATAAATTGTGAGAGGAGATGGTTGTTGTTACAGGGCTGGCTGAAAATCTTGAGGCCAAGATTTTATCAGAAGGAGGTGGGGATGTTACAATCGACCTAGACTTAGAGTTAGTCGCGGCTCGTCTTAAGAAGGAACCAGAGTTATCAGAAGAAAGGAACCAATTTGTAGAAGAAGAACCAACTGTGGTCAGAGAAGAACCAATAGTGGTCAGAGAAGAACCAACAGTGGTCAGAGACACTATAAAAAACCAGCGCAGTTCTGGCGGCAAATTCCGACAGCCTGGCCGCCGGTATAATGGTTCATGGCGGCCAAGCCGACGATATTCCATCGCCGGAAGTAATGTCGCCGGAATTGTGAAATACCGATTTTAATAGAAATTGTCGCCGGCGGCTTAGTCGCCGGCATTTTTTTTTTAAAATTATACCCGGCGGCCACGGCCAGGCCGCTGGCTGTTATTTTTGGAAAATAATTTTCCGACGGCCTGGCCGCTGGTCAATATTTTCCGGCAGGGAAAAAAATTTCCCGGGAAAAAATTTCTGGCGGCCAAGCCGCTGGTTCACTTTTGAAAAATAAAAAAAAGATTTGAAATTAATATGAAATTGAAAATAAAAATGAAATTGATATTGATATTGATATTGAAATTGAAATTGATATTGAAATTGATATTGAAATTGATATTGAAATTGATATTGATATTGAAATTGATATTGAAATTGATATTGATATTGAAATTGAAATTGAATTTGAAGTTTAATATTTAATGTAGAACAAAAATTAACTTCGATAATCACTAATTTAATTTCTTTTTTTCGCTTTTTTTCTTTTTTTTTAGTTCCGACCACCTTTCGTAATGCCTCTTTCGTGAATATTATCGATCTTCCTCCGCGCGGTTGTGGAGTGGTGTGCTCCTCTTGTGGCGTAGTTTGTAGAGGCGTCGTAGTTTCTTGCGTTGGTAGTTAAGCAGGCGGTGCGGCTCTAGAAGATGACGCTCCAGAAGTATAAATGTTCTGCGCTGCATCGTTGTTGAAGATTGGCGGAAACTCCGGTAAGCGCAAGTTCGGATTTTGAGCGAGCATTGCGGTGTTGTATTGTTGGAAAAACGCCATTTGACGAGCCATCGCTTCATTCTGACGAGTCATCGCCTCATTCTGACGAGCCATCGCTCTCTCGACAGCCTCGTTGACCTTATCTTCAACCTCTGCTTCGGTCATTGCATCTTTTCCTTTGTCCATGCAGAAGTTCCCCACATTCATCCGATGCGTTGTCTTTTTGCTCAATGAGGAACCAGTTGTTCCTAATGTTCTTGATTTTTTCGAGCTTCTACCGATAAATTTGGTTATAGCAAATTGGATTAGAGCCTAATGAAAAAGAAAACATGATAATAATTAATGTAAATATAACTATTGAATTATATTGGAAAAAATATGAAATAATTACCGTGTGAGTCATATTTTCTTGTTGAGCCATATTTTTGGCTTCTTCACTGTCTATCCATTTAACCGCTTTATCCTTAAAAAACAAATGAAAGTAGTCAAACAAATAATAATTAACTGTAATTATAAATATAAAAGATTACGTACCACTCGTTCGTCTTTTGGATAAGCTGCCTTTATATTGAGTTTCCAAATTTCAATATCATTTAATCCCTTTTGTTCCTGTAATATTAAAATTAGGAAAAGAAAGAAATTTAAAATTTAAAAAAAAAAAAAAAACTTGAAAGTAAATATGAAATTAAATAATTTACTTACAGCTTCGTAATTCTTTGTGTCAGACTTTTCGAACCTAAACTGTGTGATGTTTGTTTAGCCCGATTGCCTTTGTTAATTTCAGAAATTTCCTATATTAAGTTAAAATAAAATAATTAAGTTAAAAAAAAAAGAAAATAATTAAGTTATTAATTGCAATTAAAAAGAAGAAATTAATTAATACATACTAATCCCCTCGGTGATCTTCTCTCGATCAGCTTTTTTAGAAATTATTCTTTGATGATGTAGTCGGGTAATGTTCTCATAACCTCTTCGACTGTTAGATCTTCATCATTATGATCTGGAATATCTGGAATATCTGAAATATTTTCAATCTCATCAGGTCTACCCATCGCCACGCAAACCAAATTACGCATTTCATTGTTTGGTTCATCTTCAACTATATTTTCTATGTTTGGTTCTGAATCGTAAGTTCGCTCACCATGTTTCGTCCATATAACATAATGTGCCAACCAACCATTCATGAAAATGTGTTGACGTA